>JBBMKD010000115.1:70394929-70468225 GCA_037834095.1 Argya squamiceps | reverse complement strand
GAGGAGAGGAGAGGAGAGGCGAGGAGAGGAGAGGAGAAACATAGTAAAAATATATTGGTAGTTGTTGTCAAAGCACTTTAAATTCAAAGCTTCTTATTCTTTTGTCTGGTGGCTATAAATAATAAAAAAGTCCATATTCATGCATGAAATATTTTGTCTTGATCTTTTCATTCCCCTTTTCTGGCTTCACTGTTTGATATCAAATGCTGCAGGTGCAAATTATTTTTAAAGTTCCCTGTGCAACCCATTGACTGTATGTGTGCTTGCCTTTAGCACAAAATAATTTCCTGGTCACTCTTGTCTACACTGGCCAAGACCTCCTTGGGTGTAATGTGCCTCCTGCTTTAGGTACATAACTTCATCTCATATGTAGGTACTGGTCAAGGGGGAAAATTATACCAGGTCACATGCAGAATTTCTGCAACAGATAAGACAGGGTGCAGAAAACATGTGCATTCTGAAAATTCCAAATCAGGCTTCTATTCCTGATTTAAACATGAGTTTTGTGATGCTGTGTAGAGTAAAAAACCCTCTTCTGATGTTATGTGTGTTGATTTCTACATCTGTATGTGTCAGTTATCCTTAATTAAAATAATATTGTTCATCATATCACCCATACAGTTTAGATGATCTTGGTAAGGCTTCTCTCAGTTTTGAAACCCTAGGAAAAAGAGCATAGAGGTGTTGTGCATGTGCTCTATACAACACAGTCTCAGATCCTGAAATCAGAGGAAAAACAGTAACATTAAAACTTCTCTGCAATGTTGGAGTGATGGCACAACCTGTATCTCTAAAAAATGTGCTTTTGTAGTGTTTTGTATCCTTAAAATATGTTCTTTTGTAATGCTTCTCCTCCCATATGGAAGGTGTGGAAATCATGTTACATTCACCAGACATCTTCCTGCACAGATGCACCAGAACTGAGGAGCAACATCTTTGGAAGGAAATTCAGGGGTGTTCCCATGCACAGAGCTGATATACTGGCCCGAAACCATACTTTCAAACAACTTCAGCCTTGCAAAGGGAGCAGTTGCATCCAAGCTTTGCTGCATCCGCTGACATCTCTCTGGTATGTACTAAGTCTCAAACATACCAGGAAATTCCTCAGGACAGTACCAGTGAACACAAGCCAAAACTCTGCCAAGGAGTGAACTACATTTTTGAGAATAATATAGATGAATACTCTCAGATACTGTTTAATGTTCTAGTGCAGATCTCTTCAGTTAATTCTGTACTCATCTGGCAGCAGACAAGACTTCTTTCCCCACTCATGCCTGTACTTTCAGTCCTGATTAATATACTAACATATTAAAATCTTATCAGAAGATCATAACCTATTCCCTTGGTGTCTTTGATTCATAAAGGGAAATTATAATAACCCCCAATCTCTTTCTCAGATTATGCAATCATTGACCAGGGATTTGAGAGTCGGCAGGCAGGAAATTCTTGGCCCTGATGTAGGCCTTTAGATCAAACTAATTTGTGTTACATAAATAGAGTTATTTTCCCTTTCCTTAAAATCTTCAGAGCAAGGGAGTGCTCTTCAACCCAAAAAACAAGCCTATTATATAAAAAATTATTGATTTCAAAATATCCATTTTTTAGAATAATAGAAAACTCAGCTGATTAAACTAAATTTTGATAGTGTATTTAAAATAATTAATTCAATTCTTCATATTTACCTCTCTATTTCTAAAGTTTGAACCATAATATTTTTGAAAGTATTACATTTAAACACATATAGGTTAGCTTTTCTTTTTAGAAAGAGAGTGTAAATGTTGTTTAGAATTCAATGAAGCACATCTTCCTCAGATCAATAGAGAGTAACAAACCCACATGGAATGCAAATGTTTTTGCTGCATTGACTCATTTGTGAAATCTTCACACGCCATAATGAATATTCATGCTAAAAGTTAAAAATTCTCTTTGTTTGACTTTTTGGACAGAAAGGGTTTGCTCTTTTGAAAACTTGCATTTATTTAATTTCAATTCTTGTTTTTATTTTTATTCTTGCTCAATTCTTTCAGTCCCACTCCTGTTAGACCTTGTGGTGAGTGGGCACTGGATCCCTTTGGAGAAAATGTCAACATTTCTTTAAAGATGGTGAGACTTTTCTGTTTAAATCTTTCTTCATCGGCTCTATTACCAGTTTCTAGAAAAGTTTGGAACAGCCACAGGGCAAAGTGAAAAGTTGGCTTCTTCCTCTTCTTCACTGCTTCATTTTCCTATCATCTCTAAGCCACGTTACCTTTCAGCAGCACATTCTAAGTTCTCATGCTTCTGGTACTCTGTGAAATTAAAACAAAACTACAATAATTCTGCCATGTTTACAAGGGTCCTAAAGAATGTCAGGAAATTGCAAGTTTCCATGTGAATAGTCAGGGAAAAAAAATCAGGAAAGACCTTTGCATTACGTGAGCAGTTCAATTATGTTGTTCATTGACTTTAAATGGATTACTGCTACGATGTGGTAAATAGAAACTGCATAAAGTATTTATATTTTATTTAAATGTCAGTTACTTAATTTATTTTCTCATTACACATTAAAGTAATGATCATCCTGTTTATTAATGTTACATATTTTATGGGGTTCACAATGCTGTGTAACTTGGAACAAATGAATAGAGGTCACTACATTGCCCATTGTGCAAGATGGTATCAGCAGCAGTGACACAGAGAGAAAACAGGAGTAAAATTATCATGGAAAAGAGAGGCCATAATGCTATAATCTTATTGAGGAACCATTGTGCTATATCTCAGTTATCCATTAAAAGAAAAAAAAAGGAATTGCACCACAAGGATTATGACTTACATGTATAGATCATTCATCTAAAAATATCTTAAAGCCATTCCCAAATGCATTTTCCACATATATGCAGAATGAAAAAACCCCAAAAAAACAAACCAAAACAAACCTGTGATCACTAGCAAAATAGATAACTCTGTGATGAAATGTGACTGCAGTTAAAACAGAAGACATGAATGTTATGCAGCAGTTCAGGAAAACATAGTGATCTATAATGCGATATCATAAAGAAATATAGTCAGAAATTTTAAAACCCAAATTAAATTTGAGCTAGGATTGATAGAAAATAATGAAATAAAAAGCTAATATACAGGCAGAAGTAACCATCCCAAGTCAAAATTAGATCAGACTTTCATAAAATTCTTTTTTTCAGGCAAATAAGATTTGCACAAGGTATTTCAAATACAGTACTGAATTTTCAAGACCCACAATCTTTTCAATACTTCTTTCAACTAGTTCAAGGTGGAAACTAAAAAAAAGAAAAAAAACAGCCAGAAAAACGAAACAAAATTTGTGAAACATTTGCTGAAATGTCAGTGGTCACTAGTGCTGTTGTAACAGAGTACCTTCTGTGTGCAACTGAGGGCTAAACAAGTCTTAATGAGATTAATAGCTATTTTTATAAAATTAATTAGGAAAAAAAAAATTGAGATATATACGTTGGTCTCCTGGATGACCTTGTTTTTCCCGAGTGCTCTAGAGAAGTTACTCACTTATTGCAAGCATTTAAACTGAAAGGGATCTCATAGGTCATTGCTTTTAATTTCTTATTCTTACATGGTATCCCAGTGTTTGCCTTTTTTTATACACTCCTTCCAAGGCTGTTTTTAAAACAGACATGTTTTCTGATTAGCTTTGGTTTTTTGCCTCCAGCATTTCAGTCACTCATACAGGGAAGCTACTATAACAGGGAAATAGAAATGAATAAAAACCCCAAATACTGTTGTTTCAATGACTGTGAAAATTCGGGGTGACACACAAATTTTGATTTTCACTCCAAATTACATTACCCTTAGAAGAGTTTCAATTTCAAGAATGAAAACACAAATAAAGCTTTATGCCTGATATCATCTGTTGGTGTCTTGGAAAGCTGGAGAAGGGGGTGAGTTAAAGAGCAATAATTCAGCATGAAGAGAAGGGAACATGTACCAGATCCCTTCTCACAAGTTATGAGCTGAACTTACCAAAATTTCCCTGTGTCTCTGCAAGCTCCCTTCCCAAAGCTGTTCACATTTTTCAGTCACTTAAAATGAAGAATGATAATCACCAGCACCTGTTTTCTCCCTGTACTCAGTTCCTCCTCACCCATTTCCTCCTCTTCTCTCTACTGTCAGGGAAAAACTCACAAAGAAGGAGAACCATCAAATTGGGATTTAACAAAACCCTCTCAAATTTGTTTTGAGAGATGAAAATAAATAAAATCAGAAATGGGATATTGCAAGAATTTCTTAGCTGAACAGCTGAAACACAGAAAAAAATTGAATGAATATTAGAAATGCAAAGGAAGTTGGCTCCAAATCTGACGACTTGTTTTGTTTCTTCAGCATTGTACAGGTGGAGCACAGCAGTCAGCAATAATAGAAAACCTTAATATCACACCTCCAAACATGCCTTTAACTCTGACTCAGACCTTGGAAGCAACTTGTACATCCTACCTTTTTCTCCTCTGAATATTTGTAGCATGTGTGGTAAAAATTTACCAAAACAAAGCGTCCCCTCAGGACAAGAGAGACACTGAGGGGCTGGAGCGTGTCCAGGGAAGGGAAAGGAGCTGGGGAAGGGGCTGGAGCTCCAGGAGCAGCTCAGGGAGCTGGGAAAGGGGCTCATCCTGGAGAAAAGGAGGCTCAGGAGGGACCTTGTGGCTCCGCACAACTCCCTGACAGGAGGGGACAGCCAGGGAGTCGGACTCTGCTCCCAGGGAACAGGGACAGGAGGAGAGGAAAGAGCCTTGAGTTGTGCCAGGGGAAGTATAGGTTGGATATCAGAGAAAATTTCTTCATTGAAAGGGTAATCAGGTATTGAAATAAGCTGCCCAGAGGACTGGTGGAATCACCATCCCTAAAAGTATTCAAAAAAACTTGTAGATGCAGCACATGGGGCATGGTTTAGTGTTGGACATAGCAGTGTAAGGTCAATGGTTGGACTCAGTGATCTGGAAGCTCTTTTCCAGTCTTTAATGATTCCATGATTCTTTGATTCTAAACTGTAAAATGAGACAATCCCAGACAGAATCCCTGGTTTGCAGCCAGCTGTGCTACTAAAAGATGTACCAGGACTCCGACTTGAGCTTTCACATTTTGGTTGTATCCAAGGCAAGCTAAGTAAAGCACAGCTGCTTGAAATGGAAAAGAAACGGCTTCTAATATCTAACATGCTCTTGTAAATATTTTTTCAGTGGAAAATATCACAGTTGTTGCTTATGTGTCTGACAATATAAGCAGAAGTTTGTGTAGGCCTGCAGAGTTTGCTTAGTGTGGATTATGGTGTTCAGAGTGCCATTTCATTTGTACTCCAGATCTTTTTCAAAGCCATTTAACTGATTAGATTCTCAGTCATGGTCACCCTTAATATAAATTTGATGCGACAAAGTAAAATGGCAAACACATCTTTAAAGGATCTTTTGCATTTTCCCCAGCTCAGAGTACTACTGCACTTCTTTTTCCTTAACTTTTTAAAATAGTTTCACCAGATGAAAAAGTCTTATTTGTCTCTGTTTTGAGAGCAGAGTAATGATCTTTGTTGCCAAACCTCAAACTGAGAACTCTCAAGCATTGCCTTTGGGCTCCTGCAAGAATGTGTCAATTTTTAACAGGGATTCTTCTGGACAAAGCCTATTGTGTAAACACCTGGTGAGTTTTAGATGTCATCTACAGGAGATGAGATGAATCATACTTTGGATTATAAAGGGAGCCTGGGTGGCTGTTCCAGGCTTCAATACCTGTGCTGCTGTCACAGTTTACTTGATTTCACACACATATTTCATTTCACACACCATGGCCTCTGTGCTGCTGCACAGCCAAGGGAGTACAGCCAGCTCATTCTGATTATTTGGAACATGAGTTTCATGGGCTGCTTGAGCTGTATTTGTTGCACAGAATTTATTTATTGTCTGCAAAACAAGGAAAATCTCATCCCCTTAGACAACAGCTCTCTTCTCATGGATCGAGGTCCCTTGATACTATTTTAATTGTCTACTACAGGTTATGCAGCACAAATAAATTTATTACAAGATAGTGGAATGGATATTTTAAATTTCAAATATTATGGTGCTCTCCTGTCAGATAAAGTAGATTTTTTTTTTTACTGTAAGCACTGATGATTTTATGCATACTCTAGTTAAAAAAATAGATTAAATAAACTAATTACATGAAGTAATAAACCAATAAACTCTAATGCATTTTACCAGATGTCATCTCCTGATAACTCTGTCTCTTATACAGCTTGGGACAGATCTTTACCCTGGAAAATTCTCAGAGGTACTTTAAGTTATCTTTCTTTGTAATTCAGTGTCAAGTAAATTTTGCATTGATGGAGATGAGCTGTTTGAAAATGGTGATAATTTGATAATTTTACAGAAGAAAACTTTTCCCTTTGGTCTTTAGATGTTATTGGACATTTCTATCTGTCAGTGGTAATTTCCACTGAGTTATTTAATGCACTGGAGTATCGGTGCCTTGCAAAATAATCACATTTAACAAACAGGATTGAAACACATGTTTTGAGAACACTGAATACTCCTCATTCTGCTTTATTCCCCTTTCAAATTTTAAGGTAATAACAAGCCTGTGAAAAATTTTAAAATAGGGAAAAAGTAACAGCAATGACAAGAAAGAAAGAAAATTAAAGAAAAAAAGATTTTATTTGGTTTAGTTTTAACAGGAACAATGACAAGAGCTAAATAGAACAGTGCTATGCTTTGACACTGATAATGAGGTGAACAAATTATATCATGTCTCCCTAATTCCAAGCATACTGAATGGTTAACTACAGCAGTGATAAAATAAGCACATTTTTCAAATGCAGATAAAGGCTTACTATGCACTGTCATTAGCAGGCAAGAACTTGGCATCCCCTCTCACCCAGCACATTCCTGTCAGAAATTATGAACGGCTGTTTGCAAGTACCTGCTGTAAACATCCCAGGACAAATTAACTCTTGATTGGTTTTCATTTACATTCTAATACTAGAAATAACAAAAACCCCCAATTTTTTACCTGACTAGCTAGCATGATTCTTCTTTTCTGTTTTGATGTCATTCTGGAACAAATATTACTACCCTACCCTTTTTTGATGTAAAATAATCTCCTTCCTTCTCATAGACTATACAGGTATGGCCAGAAAAGACAGCATTTCCTTTGGAAAATGGTCTGTTTCAATTAGTCCTGTCTTTGCTTGCACTGTAAAACATCCAAAGCTGCTGGATATGGTTTTAAGAAACAGAAGATGCATTCAATGTGCCAAGCATATCCAAGTTCTGTCTGGTTGTTTGTCTGGCCTTTTTCAGGAGCTTGCAATGCTGAAAATATGACACACACTCGCATTTACACATCTCTGTGAAAGACTGTCTCACTTAAATTTTCACAGGCTTAAGAGCCAGGACATCTGCACATGGCTTAGCACAGCCAGTTCATCCCACTGCCAGATGTCATCCGCTTGATGCTGGCCAGGTGTCTCTTCAGTGTCACCTGAAACCTTTTCTTTTCACATTTCACGGGCTGCAGCTCACAGTCTGGCTTGCAGCACGCAGGAGGATGGTGGCTGTTGCAGACCGACTCCCACGAAACCGCCTGCTTGGTCTTCAAAGAGGTGACTGAAGGTTTTGTGGTCTCAACACTCTGCTGAATTTCGCTGAAAGGGCTGGATAAGCTCCTTGCAAGAGATGTGGTCTTCTTCCTTTGGGACAAGAGGATTCTAAGCTCTTCAGAATCATGCTGAAAAAAGAGAGACTCTTTTCTCCTGGTATTGGGACTTTCTCCCAGTGTGAGAAACCCATAGGGGGTAGTGATTTTGGAGAGGTGGGGCAAAGAGAAAGCAGCTCTGGTTGCTGGGTCACAATGATCTGCAGCTCTCTCCAGTTCTTCAGGGAAAGTCGTTTGATCTGTAAAGCACAAGGTTTCTCTTCTGTCCAGACTTTCTCCTTTGCACATTGTTTCTTTCCTGATGTAGGATTCAGATTTGCTTCTAGTTGTTCTGCGCTTCTGAACAATTTCATCAGAGACTCCTCTCTCAGGAGAACTCTCTGTGCTGTCTTCTTCTGGCTCCTGCTGGAAAGAAATATGCTCTATGTCCAGAGAAGGAATGAAAAATTTAGGGATGCGATCGGGAGTCATAACAATATTAAAGATGTCCTTGTTTTTCTGAGCAACGTTTTCTTCAGGAAGTGGCTTACTGATTTTGAGGCTCGTCCAAGTTATCAAGTTTTCTATAACACTTTTCAGGGTCTGCTGGGGTGTACTACCAGGCACCATTGTTTCAGCCAGCAGTGCTTTCTTAAAACACACAGTGCTGCCTGCTGACTGAATTCTCACAGCACTGATTGCAGATGGGGGACTCATTCTGCTTATTAAAGAGAGCAAATGACGTAATCTGATACACAGATGTCATTGGCATGGTAACCAAAGATAAGAAGGTTTTACACTCCTACTTATATGCTTAAAACCTGATTCATGCTGCACTCTTGAATTAAACAAGCTTAAAAAGTCAATTTAATTATTTTTAAATGCCACGTTTGGTGCCAGTGCCTGTTTCAGGAAAACAATGGCTACAAACATACGTGTAACTTTTGGGCTGTTTGGTATATATTCTTTGTGCTCTTACATGAAACATAATTAGGCTTTACAATTTATATTTTTTTCATATGCCTGCAGGTGTAAAATACATAGTTCTCTTAAGTTCTTTAGTTTAGTTTTCATCAAATTTTATTGTTGGGTGTGTTTTGCATTATAAGTTGTGAGAAGAAAGAGTAGAAAATGAGTTGTCAAACAATTATTGGAGTAGTGCACATATATGATTCCCAAGATGACTTATGAGAAAGATTGGACAGCCCTTCAGTGAATACTCAGATTGGATATCTGTGGTTAAAGGCACAGGTGTATCCTCGGGTACACATGGCAGCCTGCAATTGATGTGTGAATTTCTGCTGGTCCTTGATTTTCTTCTTAGGCTCCTGGTGAGAGCTCCCTCCCAGCACACTGGTCTGCTGTCACTTGGTGCAGCTTGCAGTCAGGAAAAGAGCAGGACAGTTCTGACCAGCAAGTGATTGGTTTCTCATGAGTATCAGACCACACGGTCCTTTATCCAGCTATGCTGTAATACCAATTCTCACATGCTGCTCAGGTCCTTTCCTATTTTGGTTACAATTTCTCCTAATCTTATATAGATGATTCCAGGAATAAAGGCTTGAATGAACATTTCATCTCTGTAGTCTGAGCAAGTCTGGGTTTGTTTAATGCTTAGGAACTTATTGAAGGCATATTAGGGTTGGTGACATTGAAGGTGCCTGTGCTACTGGGTATTTGAAGGCATAAATGTTTCCTGTGTCAGAGTGTGAAACCCACAAAGTCTGGAATTCAAAAGTCTTTTGAATTTCATTTTATTTTAGTCTTGCACCTTACTATTTTTCTCTGTTAATGTTTCCACTTCTTGTATCTCCCTTTGCCTGCATTTTAAAGATAGAAGTTTAGTTAATTCAGCCACAGACATAATTTATTCCAGAATCATGGAATCAAAGAATAGTTTATGTTGGAAGAGATCTTCAAGACCATCTAGTTCCAAGCCCTGTGTCATGGGCAAGAACGCCTTCCTTCAGGAGGTTTTGACTTCATAGAATCATATGACTTATCTGCATTTAGTTTTCATTTCCCTCTGGCTTTGGCTATAGAATTTGGATGCTGTTTGATACACATCAGCATTTCAGAGCAGCATATTTAATCCTTGCTTCACTGAAGATGAAAAATGACAGTGGAAAATTATCATTGTTATTTTTGGCAGATGCAGACTAAGTACCATAACCTTTTCAATGAAGTAGCTCTTGCCTAAGGAAGACTAATCTCACACACAGAAGTTGTTCTATAGGAACAAATTATTTGCAGAAAAAAACACAATGCAAACATTTGTGGTTTAGATTGGATTTTGTATGAACTGGAAAAGTCCAAAATACTCAGTTAACAGAGAAGCAATAATAAAAGCAAAGTGTCTTGAAATTATCCATAAAATGGAGCACTTTTAGTTGTCTTCTGATTCTTTGCAGAAGAGTCAAAATGAAGAAAGGCCATTAATTGTTGGGAAGAAAATCCCCTGAGGCACTGATATTTCACAAACGCTTAGTGATTTACATAGCACAATTGCTTCTTTGGCTGGAAAATCTTCTAAAAATGCCATTTCTCTGATTGAGCCACCCATTAGAGACAGGTAAAATTCACAAATTTTAAAGTCCCTTGAGAGTTCTGCAGTTTGAAGGTAGTTTGATATACATCAGAATGGAATACAGAATTTACATTACCATTATTTTAACCCTATTTGATCCACAATAAGCCAATATTTATTTACAAAGCTAGTGAAAATGAGTACATAAAGATGTTATTTTAATCCAAAAAAGAAATGTGTGTAACTAAATTTGTTGGAGGGACAAATAAAAATCTTGATTCTTCCACTTGTTTTTGACCACAATCATGCAGTCTGTCACCAGAAGCCATTAGCTCTGAATAATTATTCTTATATTCACTAGGAAATGTTTCTTTTGTGGTTATACAGATTAAAAGCTTCAAGAACAGTGACTTATCTGGACTGCCCTCTCCCATGAGGCTGAAACAGCTCTTCATCCAAGCCATTTCAAAGACAACAAAGCCAAAAACCATTTTGAAAACTTGATAACAGCATTACCTGTACATTATGAGGCAGAACAAGGATTGAAATTATGTCCCTTAGCTCAACATTTGTACATAGAAACAAAGACACCCAGTTATGTTTTGTGGTTTTTGTCACATATTTAAGTACATTGGAGTTAAACTTTGATATCTCAAACATGCATACAAATACAAATATAAAAGTACACATCTTCAAACCTAATTTATACATTTATGTCATACACCTCATGTACACCTGTGCGTATATACCCATATACACACATATGTCTGTATGTGTATTTGTATATACGTCTGAGCCTGATCTTGATATGTGTGTGTAAGTGTATACAAGCTTTATACATCTATATATATTTATGTAGGTGTATGTATAAGTAATCTGGTGTCTTTGTCATGATAATAACCCAATACCCACTCCAGGGTAATTTCTGAAATAATAAAATATTGGAAATTACATTCCCAGTCCATTTATTTTTGCACTGATAAAAACACATTTTATGGCATTACAGTAGAAAATAAGTTTGATTTTATCTTCATCACTTCACACAGTAGTATAGTTTAGTATTTATTTTTAATTCTGTTACTTTTCTTTGATCTGTGACAAATGTTCAAATGCCCTCATTTTGCTTCTGGCAAAATATAGTGTTAATCACAAACAACTGCAATGAGTGAAATGTTACAATACCTCTACTAAGGTTTAGATCAAGACCTACTACATGAAATGAACAGTATTAAATAAGAAAAATGGCAGAATCCTGGGAGAAAATATAAGGTATAAATATCTTAAATACTCTTTTATTATAAACTCCAAGCAGAACATATTCCTTCCCTCATTTCCACTATAATCTCACTAAAGATCAGACGTCATCTTTTCTTTCTTCTCTCCTAGTGGAATCAGCAGGTTTTCAATGATTCTCTCATCCAGGCTCCAAAACAAAAATAGACTTTTGAGTGTCTTATACAATATTTTCTCTAAATAGTTCAACTACTAAGAAATAATTTTGCAGACTTTCTCTAGAATAAGAGTTTCACCTCTGGAAATTGGACACAACTAGAAAACCTTTTAATGTTTCCCATGGAGAATGCATATTTCTGGTGTCTGTGAATATACAAATGCTTAGCACTTACACTGAGCTTTCATCTTTGACGTGCAATGAGAACATCAACTAATTAATCTTCACAACCCCCTGAGGGATAAGTAAGCACTATCCCTGTGATATTTGCTGTGCACACAATAAGGAGAGAAGAATGGAAATTGCTTGTGTTCATGTTCAAAAAAGAAAAAAAAATAGTTGTAGAGATGAAGAACAGAATTCTGCACTTTTCTAGAGTGCAGAGTTACCTGTTTTAAAGGACCTACTCACTTTGTCTGGACTTTTATTTGGTTTTGGCCCATCACTGCACTTTGTTCCCATGTACACCTTCAAAACAAGCCCTGAAATTTAGGTATGTGGGGTTTTGAGTTTTTTAACTAAATGCAGCAGGAAAAAAATACTGTTCAGCAGTCCTTGGCAGTGGATTTTATCTGGGTACCAGATGCTAGAGCTGTGATCATCTCAAATGCTGTTTTTCTTCTTTTAGTATTAAAGCTTATGTTCTGTTAGATAGTACCTCCATTTTTCAGAACTCTCCTGGGGCTTAAATGCTTTCAGTTGCCTACAGTTCTTTCCATTAAATCATGGTTATAAACAAAATTCAGCCTTAGTGTCCAGTCTTGTTTGCTTTGAAATTGACTAAGTGTAGTCCTGTTTATTGACAGCTCTTGTGATACCTCTCCAGACTTCAGCTCCACATCTTCAGATAATGACACCTCCAAAAATTGCATATTTTTGACAATTTAACTGAGGTTAAAGTAAGTCACTGTCTTGTCATTTGGGGGTTTGGTACTGCTACCACCTTTAAAGTAAATTACCTTACCTTACCAACCACAGGGAGCCATATAAACATAGAGCATCTCAGTTTGGAAGAGATCCATAAGAATCATTGAGTCTAACTCCCTGAAATGCTCCTTAAATGCTTTCCTTGAGATACTACATGGTTGGCATAATCTATATGGTTGTGCTAACCAAGTGCAGGGAAGGAGTGTATTCCTGTTTACTCAATCTATTTGTGATGTAAAAGTCAGTTGGCAAGACAATTCCCAGCTTGAGTGGCACAGTCCAACAGAAAAGTAACTGGGTCAGAGCCCTTAGCTAAAACTTCCAAGCTGTGTGTAACAACTGCACATATCTCAGTTGCCTACAGAGACAGACCTTCATCCAAGCTGGGGTCACTGGTTGTTGTAAATGTTACATAAGGACTCAAATACTACAGAAAACAGCTTAAAACTTTTAAAAATAGTTTAATTACATGATTTTAACCAAAAGCTCTCTGTTCCACTCCTCTCACAGAACTAGCCTTTGTTTCTTGACAGAAGCGGCTATACCAAAAAAACCCCACTACTATATCCCATAGTGTGTGCATATCCAGCAAATCAATCTAGCTAACAGCAATTTTTCACAGCCAAATCATGTACTTGAAATTGTGATTACCCAAAGTATCAAAGAAATGTAATCTAAAGGAATTAGTTTTCTTTATTATCTAAGAGGTAAATGTGAGAACTAGGGCAGAAGAAATCATAAATTAATTTAGAGGTTTAACTCCAGACCCCCATGATCACAAACCTTGACTCACAGCTTGTGCTTTTACTACAGTAAACATCACCAGCTAGCCACTTTTTACAGTAAACTTTTAGGCTTGTTGTTGGACAGAGGACAGTTCTAACAACAGGAGCAGATAAGTATCCAACCACTAGCACTCAGATTAGGTGCTAGAGAAACTGTTTTCTCCTGTAGCTAAGGTTAACAGCACACCCCAGCTCAAGCAGTGAAGCCTAAAGCTGTGCAAAGGTGCTTTTTTAACAGCCTTTGCTTTGTTGCTCCCAGTCATTTTCAGTCGTTTCCAACTGTATATTTAATAAGAGACAGAAGACAGTAGCTTCCCTAAATTATTAATTTCAGCCTTGCAAAATATATCTCAAAATTTCAGTGCTTATGTTTCGTGGTGTTAATAATTCAGAGCAGCTGGAGAAGCAAAGCTTACCAATTTAGCGCTTATCTTTTGTTTCCTCAACAATATTACACTTCTCAGTCCTGTTCTGATAGCTTATATGATCCAAACCTCAGCTTTCTCACATTCTTACCAATAGAAGTAGGTCACACTTGACAGAGAGAAATTCTTGTGCTCACTTATGCTCTTTTGGGTTCAGAATCCAGAGTGTTCCCCTACTTCCAAATATCTTGGAAAATAAACAAATACTACCCTCTGGTGTTTTCCATTTGTAAATATTGTTATGGTATCCACCTCTATGTTGTTTTCCATTTGTAAATATTGTTATGGTATCCACTTTTATGTTTATTTGACTTCCTTTCTAAGTGTTAAAAGGATTCACCTATTCCTGAGCATCATTGATTTTTATTCAATCTCAAAATAGTTTGAAGAGTAAGGACATAAACCAGAAACATTAACTGCAGTTTATTGAATGCAAAACATCTCAAATTCACACAAAAAACCCCCTGCCCCCCACTAAATGCCATCATATTTCTAAACTGCTTTTAAATGCTCTGTATAAATAATATATTTATTCTGCAGTAATAATATATTAATTCTGCCATATTTGACATATTCTACTGGTCACAGATATTGAAGGAATATGTTACATGCTCATGTTCTCTGGTTTGTCATGTGTAACTTATATTGGAGCCTAATGCATTATTAAAAAAGGAAAATCTCGGCTCCCTTAGCATCACCCTATATAAATGTTGCATGAACCTCCGAAAATAGTCCTCTACAGAGTGGTTAACTACGGGCTAGGTGACCAAATCTGTGTCTCAAAACACACACTTGTAAACAGTAAAGAGATAGAGTGGAGTTTGCACACACATGCATGTACTGGAGTGTAACATTATGTTGTGTGTAACATTAAGGTTTTTATTTTAATGAACAACGTGTAGTAGCTCATCTGTGCAGAGAGCCCTGAACTCACCAGCTGATAAAATCCAGTGGGAGCTGCTGATGTGTCTTTTCCCAACACCAGCAATGTGTACCTGATCTAAAGAACATCTTTCCAAAGTATATGAAGTCTCACTCTAAAGACTCTGAGTGGAAAAATTGGTATTCTTCTGTAAACAGTTCTGCTTTTATTTGCCATCATGAAGAGGAATTTTTTTTCCTTTTTGATTGATATCATTTTACCCTTCCAGCTTTTGAACTTCTCCTTTGTGAACATAACCATCAACAACTTTTTTTCCTCCTGATAATCTCTTTTGTCATGGTAGCTATTTAACAGAATTAACATATTTAACACAATTAACATATGACTTTGATTTTTGATCATCACACTGAGCAAACAGAGGGAGACAAATGAAATGAGAAATGTAAAATAAAGCTAATTAGAGCAGAGTCTTTCTTGCTTGAGGTAGAATTTTATCAATATGTCAAAAATTTATCATGTCTTTTTCCCAGTAGGAAATCTGGACTTTATATTCCACTGATGTGAAGTTACCATTCTTTATCTTGTAAAATACAAATTTGAGCTTTATTTAAATCATCTTAAAGATCAAACATCAAAAATTCAGGCAGATTCCTTAAAAAGTCTTGAGATTAACTTGGAAAAAATGAGAAGAACTTCAATTTCCTTACTTGCATTTGCTTAGCTTTCAGTTTCCAGATCCTCCAACAGTTTATCTCTTGACTGTTTCCTGGCTTTGTCATGGTATTGTTTTTGAAAATTCAATTGAAAATAGTAGTATTCTGAATCTTGATTCTCATATTATTTTAAAGAAATACGCAGAATATCATAAGATGCAAGAAAGCTACATAAGGACATTTTCCAAGCTTTCTTATCAAGGCATAGCTGGATTCATAATGACTTCAAATTAAAAAGTAAAAAAGAGAAATGGAATAAAAACACATAACTTCCTTCCTCCAAACTAGACTATTTTTCCAAATCTTAATTTTAGAATTTCACATGCCTTAAACTATATTTAAAATTAGATTAGACACATACACATATATGCAGTTTTCTCACAGATTGCTTATATGCACAAAGACTTTTTGATATGGTATACCTGAAATATGAAATCATTTGCAGTACTATCACAACTGGGCATAAGCACCAAAAATAGTCATGAGGAGTCATCAATTTTCCTCTCTCTCTTGATGTGTCTTGGTGACAGTTTTAGGCTGCTAAATATATTTTAGGTAGATAAAACAAGATGGATGACGCTCCATGGGACTCCCCAAAAGGCAGCATGTTGGAAGCAGTGGCAGAGAAAGTCCTGGTTTCCCCAGCACTTCCCCTCTCATCCTGTCAGCTCACATCCACACCAGAGACATCTTCTGTCTGGTAAACCTTTGCTGTGGAGCTGGATGCTTAATTAGGTTTCATCTAGTGTCATCTAGGGAGAACGCAGATTTTGACAAGATGAAGAAAAAAGGCCTCTGGAGAAGTAAATTCAGCTCCAATCTTTCAGCTACAACTGTTCAGTTAATCTCATTTCTCCCTCAGCTGTGCATATGGTCTGATGCCTCAATTTCATACTCCCCATGCTGTCCCAGTACTTCTTGGAGTCATGGAGAACATTCATAGTGAATTGCATCAGTGGGATTCTGCTGATATCAATGGGGCTGTCGCACCCTGTATCTGAGGGGGATTTGTTTCAATGTAAGATGGCCAACACACTGCAAACAGCAAATTCATCTGTTGTCTTCCATCTCTTTTTAAATTTTTCTATAACACCTGGTTGTTTATTTGATTACCTACAAAATTAACTGTGTTTTGAAGGCTTCAGCAGTGCACAAAAGGAAAGGAGTTTCCACTCTGAATTTCTTTGCTGCCTTTGTGTTTTACCTTTGCAGGAAAAAATATTTAAGGCATATTTCCAAAGACAGTATGAGAAATTCCAACCTTGAAGCTGATAATTCTGTGACAAAATCCTCAGGATGTATGGTAACTGCAGTCATTAATATTTTTCTCATTCATTGAGTTGTTTGGAAATGGAACTGTTTCCTCCTGGTTTTGCTACAGGAATACAGAAGAACCAGGTACTTTAATTCCCTTCAAGGTAGGAGGACCAAATTCTGGGTGCAGTGTCCAGAACCAAAAATCATGGTATGTATTCACAGAGGGACTTTGGGCATGATAGTGACCTTAGTTCAGGATGTTCAGGTGATTCAGAAGCATAAGGATTGACTTTTTCACAGTCTCAATTATTATTCAGAACATAGCAATGTCCAGCATCATTTTCACTGCCTCTTTCCTTACAGACTATCCAGATAATATCACAAACATTGTCCACTTTCCTTTATGGAGATAAACTTTATGACAGATTTAAATTTCTGGTGAAATTAACCAGAATATGCTTTATAACTGCCTGGTTTCCATCAGTTCTCCAAACAGAGCAATTCCTTTTCTTTCTGCTCCAAATGAATCTCAAACTGTATCTCAGAGAAGGCGAACATAACAGCCCAATTTCCTTCCCAATACCAAAATCTAATATAAAAGAAAGTTTTACAGATAAGAAGTTTTGTCTCCAGTCTGACAATCAAAATAAATGTTATACAGGTAGTATTAAATTGCACAAATCCTGCAGCTACCGTAAAAATAATGTAGAATTGTAACACATTAATTTTAATAAAATAAAATTGAGTGGCATGGTTATGAGACCAAAGGTAGAGAAACAAGGGAATAGTCTGAGTTTTCATTACCAGTTTTGGTGATGACTGAAAAGCAGACAAGGCACAGTGGAGTTGACTGTTCAGTCATAGCAAAGCTCCCACGTCCAAACATTGTGAGATCATACACAATAATGAATTTTAAGCAACAGAAAAGTAGAGGTGGTGACAAGAAGGTTAATACGGATGGAAGGGTGAAAACATGAGCCAAATTATGGTTGAAACAAGCAGTATTTCACAAGTATTGGAGCATAATTGTATAATAACATAATTAACCTGTGGAACTCCCCACCAAAGAGGAGAAATAGTATTAATTACGGTCAAATAGTAATAGCTGGCATAATTTCACAGAGGAACAAACACATAGATTAAAATCACAAATAGGTCAAAGCACTCAGTAGGCACTAGATGGGTTAATGAAGGAATTTCTCTCTTTTTATGACAGAACATCTAGATAGATGTTAATAAGAGAAGGGTTGTTGTAAAGAACTTGAGAAAGAAATTAATTTGACCCTCCTTACAGGAAGGTAAACTACTTGTAAGCAGTTGTGTGAACCACACTGAAATTATTGGACTTTGCAGAAAAATAGGATAAATGGCAGTTAGCAATTTCTTTGTTGCAAACCAAGCTGTATTGTGGATATAATGTTCACTGGACTGAGGACTGTGCTTGCTGAGGTTGAAAATAAAAATAAAGACATGGTATTTTATAAACTGTAACTTTAGAATCTTTGTAAGACCTAGTTTTAGCTAATGGTGCACTGTACATTGAAGTTTCAGCACTAATATGACTATTGTTATAGAATGAGTGCTGAACTATGTAGAAAAGGCATTTTAATCACTCAGAATTGCATTCTAATACCAGAGGTACCTACCCTAAATTTTATGTAGAGTGGAATAAAGAGAACGCACATTTTTATAGAATTTTTCCTCTGTTTGGATAATGACTTATTCTGTCCCTACAAGTCCATGCTAAACTAAACATTTCTATAACCATTGCAGTATACCTTTATCTCTTATTCTTCCCTAGTGAAGCCTGGGGATTTATCTCTTTGGTGTATCTGATCTTGCCAGGAAAGGTAAGAAGTGTTAATTGGCCACTATCTAATCTGCTGATCTAGAGCAGGATGTTTTAGAAAAGTACAGGTTGCAGTTTAAGTACTCCAAAGAATTTACTGAAGTGTTTGATGTGAAAAATTAGGTGAGATTCTTTGCAGGAAAACCTGTGAAGGGCAAGGAAAAAAGTCCATGCTCTGCAGCATGGCCTGATGTCACATCACAGAAAATGGATGTTTTCATGGCATAAAGGCATGGCTGTATTTCATAATTTTGAAAACAGCTGTTTCTCATAAAAGTGGCATGGTTAAAAAAAAAAAAGTTCCTATTTTAGAGCCATAGCAGAAAAACTGGAACTGGAACTTGAGGAATGTTGACTTCTCTGCCTCCCTATTTCATTCCATAACTGCTGGCAGCAGATTCCTGTGTGCACACAGCCAGTACAGCAGTACCAACTTGTGTCTTTGGATGGCAGCAGCATCCTAAGGACATGATTCAACCCGAAATGCCTTGGTTTGCACCAACTTCACCCTGCCTGGGTGTCACTGGCCATGGTGCTGAGTTGAGGCCGGTTGAGGACAGACACAGCTGACATCATGGTGATGTTTGGGAGGCCTGGCAGGAGCATGGGAACTTCGTTTCATGGGATGCAGGAAGACAAAGAACCAAGTCTTGTCCAGTTATCAGTCCAATTCCCAGACTAAAAAAACACTTATGCTGATCACCTTCACCATCAACCTATCAATTGTATTAGTATAAATAAAATATAAATATTAGTAAAAATAAATATAAATTGTATTTGTATAAATATCAAAATATTTTTACCATCTTCTGTTCTGCCTGGAGCATGAAATAAAGGTTAATAATAAGACATGAAAAAAAAAAAAAAAGAAAATCAAACTACTACAAGCCATTGTTAAAGAAACAAAAGTTATTTGCTGAAATGTTACTAAAAAGATGTTTTCAACAGTGCTTTTTTCCCCTTTTTTTCTCTTCCCTTGCTTAAATAATTGTTTTTGTAACTTGTCTCCTTCAGCTCAAATTATCATGTTTCTCCACTTCCACTTCACTTCTTACCTGGAGTGTTACAGTAGCAGAGGTCTAAGAGGTTTTCACAAAATTAGTTCTGACCTGAGTCTAAAAGGAAAATAATGGCAAGATTCTAACAGGCTTCAAGCAAACCTTGAAGAGATTCGCCCCTTATACTTGAACCCCTAGGGTTTACAAGCTAGCTGCAGATCTGACAAAAAGTTTCTTGTAAAATAAGCCTTAATAAAATAGGTTTATTCCAACACCAGGAAAATCTCAAAATTAAAACAGCGTTTGAAAGGTCTGTTTACTTCAAATAATTATATATATATATATATGTGCATGTAATTTAATGTTTAATTGGAACTTTTATGAGCAGTACATGATGGCAATGGTCCTAAAGCCTACATTTTTCAGAAGCTATTTTCTGAAGAAAGCATTTCAATGTATCATTTTTATATAACCAGAGTGTGTTGTGTCTCATTATGGGAGAATGGAGCTTTGCTTTCATGCATTTTTAAAAGAGCTTATAGTAAACATAAAGAAGTTACCATAATATTTGTATTGGCTCTCTAAATCAAAAGCAGGCTCCATAAAACTAACTCAGTTCTCTGCAGCCTTTGAAGCTCCTGCAGCCTCTGAGCTAAAGCTTCATGGCAAATTCTTGCTATGACCCACCATGAGCTGACTCAGTCAAGCAAACACAAATGCTGTAATCTCTAAGAGGGCTTATTTTATTCTTTTTAAGAACAAAATTGCAGACCTTGCTACAATATTCCATGCACTATATTAATACAAATCAGAAACAAGAAGGTCAAGATCTGAGGCTTTAAATCTCCCAGAAAAAGAGGCAAAAAACTCAAGGAAAAGATCTCCCTGTGGCTCAGCCTAATGTCCTGTTGAAAGCATGAAACTAGCAGCAAGAGGTAGACTATGAGGAAACAAACACAAATTCCGCTTTGAATGATGATGAACTATGATTGGGATGTTTCTTCTCACAAAAAAATTATGTTAGCTACAGAACTTGCCATTTTTTTACTGTAAGACAACCCTCATTTTCTAAACTTAGAGACAACTGCAAGGACAATAAATACTTTTAAACTTCAGATCACTGGTGTACAGTAATTTCCCAGTTGCCATCGTGAGGAACAGATGACCTAAAGAGGTGAACAAGTGATGTCAGGAAACAACTCTCAAGTGAAAATGTTGAAAATGGCTAAAAGGATGCTAAAGGCATTATCAGGAATGTTTGTGTTCCAGTGTTAATCACTGAATCTTGAATGATTTAAAAGGAAATACTTACTCCTTTAAAGACTTTTTAAACCAGATTTTGCAGAAGACAGTTGATTGTCTTTTGATCTTTCGTTTCAAGAGAACTGTGAGCCTACTCTTTTTAAAGCTGTTTGAATGCAATGCATGTCCATAGCTTTTACAAACTTGAGCTGATCATTAAGGTGACAGGTTTAAGCTATATTAGGATAGGATTCAGAGCTAGATTAGGAGGTAAAGATAGTCATCTTCTTGAGAAACAGTCTTAGCTCCCAATGATTTAGTGGAGATACTGTTAATGCACATATAAAAGTGTTGTAATTCCAAGGTTAATCTCATCCACCAGAGCCTGATTGAGCAGCCCCTGTGGAGAATTCTAGTGTGCTTTGAGAATAAAGTAACTCAGCAATTATTTGTGATTTCTCTAGAAGGAGGCAAGCAAGTTATCTGTTATACATCTCACTTTTATTAGTTACATTGGACAATTTAAAATCCTCTTAGAAGTCCCCACAGCTTGGTAGGCAGGTGCCCCACTGCCTGTAGGATGTAGTGAATGAAGAAGGGATGCAGAATGCATTGGCCCTGACCTTGCTGGGCTCCCAGTGTTCTGGCTGGGGACCACTCACAGTGCAACAACCAGAACCCACCATCAAGCATGGTCTAGAAAGAAGATCCAGTCCAAGGCATCAGGATGCTCACTGCTCTGCCACCACCTCTCTGTAAATAATGAATTCTTACAATAATTTAGGTTGGAAAAGACTTCTGAGATTGAGTCCAACTATTAACCCAGCAATGCCAAGCCCACCATCAAACCATGTTGCCAGGAGCCACCACATCCACATATCTTTTAAATTCCTGCGGGGATGGGAACTCCACTGCTGCCCTGGACAGCCAGGGCTTGACAGCACTTTGAGTGAAGAAATTTTCCTTAATATCAAATATAAACCCCTCCTGGCACAACTTGAAGATACTTCTTTTTGTCCTGTTCCTGTAAATAAGTGGTTGTCAGCCTGCACATAGAAGAAAAGAAAATTACTGATTCACATCTTTCTCTTTTCACACATGTACATGCATCCCTCAAAGTAAAAATAATTTAAAACAAACTCCAAAAAACCCAAACAAAACCAAACCAAACAAAAATACAAACCAAAAAACAAACACACAAAAAAACCCCAAAAACCAAAGCAAAGTAAAACAAAAACAAACAAACAAAACCAAACAATCTCCGTCCCCAAAAAAACCTAAAACCAGACCCATTGTATATTTAATTTTAGTCAGAATCCCCTTCTAGTTCAGTTTTATGGTCATATTTACAAATTTTGGAGTTGGTGGTCTTTTTGGTTGTTTGGTTCTTTTTAAGAGCATTTTTTTCTTTCTCTTAATTTTTTATTTATTAGAATTCCATCTGAAAGGTCCAACAACAGATTAGACTGACAGAGAAACAATATAACTCAATCTGTATAAAAATATGTCAAATATGTGAGGGGAGCAAACTGAAGAAATAGCTTTTTGAAGATATACTTTGCCCCTTGGGAGAAATCCATCACCCTTGCAGGTCCTTTAAGTGAGGCAGTGATTCAATAAAGCTTTCTGTTATAGTAACATTTACCATGCACAGATATTTAGTACACTTTTTTTCCCTACAGGCAAATTGCTATTAATATGACAACATTCAAATGCAAATGGCTATTAATATGACAGCATTCAAACATGCAAATAAAAAATACAGAAATCTTCCCCTTTTAAAATTTTTATTAATAAAAAAATAATCTGCCCACATCCAATTAATAGCATAATCTAAAAGCCATTTAACAGGTGAAAGTTTTGGTAGGTAAGGTCCAATGAAATTCCTGTTTTATAAAGGTATAAATGTGCATAATATATTAAGTTGGGAACATCAAATTATATCCTACATAACATTCTGTAACTTAACCATACCTCAAAACATCCTGGTATTAGAAATAGATTGTATTGAGGGTTAGCTCATTTCAATTTATTTGTAAATAGCAATCTTTTTCCTTGCTGACATCTGCCACAAGAGGGAGAGATGAACACAAAATAGGCCACTAAATCAATTCTACAAATTTGAGGTCTCTAAAATAAATGTTGTGATGGATTTAATTACAGGACATCATACTGTTTTGAAAGACTGACATTAAAAAAAAAAAAAAAAGGAAAGAAATACAACATTTTGGCTCTGCAATGTAGTATTTTAAACCAGCCCAAGAGGAGGAACGTTAAACATTATCTGAACTTGCTGTATCCCTCTAAAAAATGAAGTGCTTTTCCTGAGGGCATGCTAATTGCATTCTCACAGGGTGCAGCATTTAACTCAATGTCTTACCAGCACTGTTCTGGATTACACTGCAGGAAACACTGAGGCAAGTAAATTTCTTCTCTCTCTTCCTCTGGAAAATAAAGAAGGGACAGCACAACATTTAAAGGGATGAAGCAAAATCTTAATTAACTGCATCTTGAAAGACAGAAGGGATTTGCTGTTGCTTAAATATATGTACACTTGGAACACCAGGCTCTGCCACTAGATAGAATTTAAAATAAAATACTCTGAACTATAGGGTTTCAGACTTTCTAAGTTAAAGGTCTAGATAATGTGAAAAAAGGTATTGCTTTTGCCCAAGGAGAATGAAAGAATAAAACCCTTACCCTCACAGACTCATTTCATATTTACTGCTGGGTAAGACCTTCTCTGGAGCTCCATGACTGAAAGTGGACAAAGTAGACTGCTCCAGAGAAAAAGAGTAGTCTTTTAGAAAGAGTTAAAAGTAACTCAGGATTGTGAGGAATCATCTGAGAGACAACAGGAGAGCGTGAGAGAGAGGTTTGCAGGGTAAGGCCATAGTTTATGACCAGGCTCACAATATCTGTCCATTATTAAGTGATTTTATTCACATTTACTCAGTTTTATCCTGGCATTATGATTCTCACTCTACCTGTCTGAACTGTTAAATCTTCTCTTCAGCTTTAGAGGACACTGGACTCAGGACCAAAAGACCAAAAGCTAATTGTTATTCTTTCTTATTAATTCTGCATGGTAACAACACTCAAAAGACATTCCATTCTGTAGCAGCGCGAGTTTCAGGTTTTTTGAATTTGTACTGTGTTTTGTTATGTGTACTTGGTATGTTCCTTTCAACCCCCTATTCCTACCCTTGTACTTGGTTCATCCTGATGTAACCCCACCCCTTTCCTTCCCCATTGGGTCAGTGTTTCCCCGCCCAGCCCCCAAGCTGGGAAAAAGGGACACACACCCCCTCCACCTCTCTCTCTCTCTCCATGCCTTCCCATGTGGATGTTGGGGCTTTGGCAAAGCTCCAACTGCATGGGCTGCACTGAATAAACATCTTCATAACGAAAGAGAGAGCATGCTTCTTTCTTCCAAGCCTGAATCCATGCCTCAACGAGCTACCTGGAGAACCCACAAACTACTATAAATTGGCTTGGGGAATCAGCTAGCCGGAGAAAGCATTCCCCACAAACAAGCCACTTTACCATTCCAAGCTAAGAACACTGCAAATAGAAAAAGGGAACACATTCCAGGTATTCTCCTGAGGGCTATCATCTCTTGTAATTTGTCCAGAAATAATGTCATGACCTCCAGTACTCACTTTTGACTCCAGTTATTGGTAAGCATTTTCCTAATGTGACAAACACTGTATTTGAGAACAAGACCAGCTTCAAGTACTCTTTTCCTAGAAAATTAATCAGTCCTGCTTATCAGCCACAAAGAGAGATGTCTGGACTAATTTCTGTTATCCCCTCCAAACCCATGGTTTGTGAAGTGAGGCAAGGCAACAGCAGGATGTTATCCTACTATTCTGGTTCATCTGTGGCAGAAAAAACTGGGACAAGGACACAAAAAAGTTGTGATTTAGACTCTCCTTCATCGGACACCACCAAAAGTTCCATTTTAAGAGAAAAAAAAGACCCCAAACCAACTTGTTTCTAATTTCCTAATATCCTATTCCAATAATGAATCCCTTCATATTTTCTAGTCACAACAGCTCTACTTTTTACAGACACTCATACTCTTTAAAGGAACAGTCTTCCCAAATTTTGTGATTTTAAAATACATTTTTTTTTTGTTATTTTGAAAGCAAACCTCACAAAATTGTCAAATTCTTGTCTATTGCTCTCTGGCTCTATTTTTCATCATCTTCAAATTCACATTCTGCCATTTTCAGATTTCCTGACATCTTTTTATACCGCTATGAGACAGAAATTTTGTTTCCCTTGGTATAATGTTTTTTTCTCTAGTAAGAATTTTTCATGTTTGGCAGCAGTAGTTCAGTAGTCACCAACTAAGAGGCTTTTTCACCATTTAAAGTATTCGTCACTTCGCTACAATATGTTTTTTTTTAAATGGACAGATCAAACAATAGTTAATAAGAATTGATATTCTTTTTAAAACCAGAATCACTTGAAACACCACATTTTTTTGTCCATTTACAGCGGTTTCAAAGTCAGTCTAAGACCTTCAGTCTCCTGATAATTTCCATTAGGTACCTATCTTTAGATGTTAATGAGTTGTCCATATAAATATGGAAGAGTTTGGGTGAATTCTGGTGGAAAAGGATTCAAAAATTGATTAAATGCAGTGAATTATTTATTTCCAAAGACCTGTTGAGTTAATCAAATGCATTGTCTGCTAGGAGAGTATACAGATTTTATCATAATAGGGGATCATAAAATCATAGAATGTCTTGAGTTGGAAGAGTCTTTTGTTGGTTTCACTACAGCTTACTTCTTACGCTGAGCTTAAACCCCTTGTTTTACAAAAGGCAGTTTGGGACAGCTCTCTGTTGTACTTTGTTTCAAATCAATATTTATTAGCAATATTTTTTCTCTGATACAGACAATAAAAAGCCATGCATGAAACAAGTGAAAAATTACCTAATACAGAATTTGGGATTAGAAGATAAATATAAAGATGTATAAAGATAAATACATATAAAGATAAATACATTGTATTATTGCTTACCTATAGGATTAATCTAAGCAGATGAGAAATAAAACAGATTTTTTTTTTTTTAATGACCAAAGGACTCTGTTTTATATGCATATCGTTATGTTTACATTAAGCTACTATGAGGAATTTTGTAGGAAGATTTTTTAAGAAATAGCTAAAATTTTAAATGAAGAAAAAGAACAAATAAATATATTGCTAAAAATAAAGGCAAGAAAGAGAAACCTAAAACTGTTTTTTTGTTTGTTTGTTTGTTTGGGGGTATTTTTGGGTGGGATTATTTTTGTGGGATTTTTGTTTGTTTGTTTGTTTGTTTTGTTTGTTTATTTTGGTTTTGGTTTTGGGGGGGGTTGGGGGGTTTTGGGGGGTTTTTTTGGGGTTTTTTTGGGGGGGGGTGTGTGTGTGTGGGTGTGTGTGTGTGAAGGAAATCTAAGTTTAGAAAATTAATCATTTTATTCATTGCATCAAAATCAGCAGAAACTTGTCCTGAAGTGAGGTAAAGACATAGAAATGGATAAAGTAGGGTGGACAATTTCAAATGAACATAAAGTCATGAAAATTTTCCTATAATAAAACAATTTGGTTTATTTTTTATTGGTGGTACTATAAGAATTTAGAAGTCTGCCCATGCTTGTGACTGAGCAGATTCTACTTTCCCTTGAAAGGCAGAAGGTGAAGGGCTGCTACATTGTGAAGTTACCACAAAGTTTGCTTGTTGATCCAATATCTCACCAAAAAAGCTCTGTTAACTCAGACGCCTAGACTTAGACTACCTAGAGACTCCTCTGAGCCACAAAAATAATATTAAAAATACACAAAAAGAGCATCAAGCTGTAAAACAGTCACTTTGAAGCAATGTATCTTATCTCTGCCAAATCTAAAGGTCTCACTTCAAAAAGGCAAAGCAGAGGTAAAGGGCAGCAGGGAGGAAGAAAATGTTTCCATGGAAGAATAACACTGCACTGAAAGAAATTAAATGGATGATGGGATGTCATGAGGCAGTGTGACCCTGGAGGAGAGCACAGATCAATGCTTCCAGATGTAAACCAGAAAGTTAGTTCCAGATATACGTGCATATCCAACTACAGTTTTGAAAATTATTCTGTATTCCTTTCTTCATTTTAAGTGTTTGAGCAACTGCGTGAGCAGGCTACTATGCTTTGAAATAGCATCCCTATATGAAGTAAATTTTTGGCTGTGGTATTTGTGTAATGGCTACTTTAAATATACTATATATGCCACAGAAGTCAAACTGTCAAGTGAGGGAAAATACAGCACACGAGTGACATAAAAGAGTGAACAGAGTGAAGAGGGAAGATACTGAGATTTTCCCAACATATTAATATTTAATAAGCTACTTACATTGATTATGAATGAGCTGCAAAGTTTGCAATTTGCAAACTTATTTCTGTTTTCCAAATAAGCCAAGAAAAAATGAAGTTTTCATTGTGCGGTGGCACAATGACATGGAAGAAAAAGAAGTAGCTTAGAAAGGATAAAAATAATATCTGTATTTTCAGCACACTGTCTTCCACAAAATACTCATATTCCTTTATTTTCTTTGTTATAGATTATGTGGAAATCTTCAGGAAATTCTTTCTGAAAGGGAAGTATGACTGTAATTGCTGTATATGGGCCTACTATGTTTGTAATAAGAGCTTTAAAAGGCTCACATAATTAGTGTTTTTAAATCATGTTAGTATAATCAGAATGCAATTACAGAATTGCAAAGTCTATTATTACTATTACTATTATTACTATCACACCAACACATCCATTAAATGCATACAAGATCATGTTGTAATTCGTATCGTATGAATCTGTTTCACATATAAACAAATCAATTCAGTTTTTTCTCTTGCAATTGATGATGAGGGCTGGGATGGACAATGAAAATCCTGGTGTAATATTATGTTGCATATTTTTATGGAAACTTCTCACACATTGAGTGGAATAGTGGTTACAGTTTGTTCACATACTCTACTAATAGAAAAAAAAAGATGTTGTCTTCACAGTTTATGAAATAGAACTCTTATCCACACCTATTTTAGAAGTCAAAAGCACAAGTACAATCTTATCATCCTCATATTATTTGTCTGTGTCCAATTTTGTAAGTTTGTAGTAGGCTATTTAACTGTGGCATTCTTAAGAAGTTTGATGTGAGTGCCATATCACAAAACTGAGGAAAATCTGGGTTTCTTTACAACCTGGGTGTGCATTTTCCAGTCCTTGATCTTGAAAAAAAGAGGTCTTTTTTAAGAGATTATGTCCTTGGACAGATTAAACTAACAGCAACAGCAATATTCCAGTACATCTCTATTTGTGGTCATCAGCAGTAAAAGTCAACACAACGGATATACATGCATCAGTGCTTGAGGCACAGAATTGATTGATGTGATAGCTGTCCCTGGGGTATCCCCTTCCCTAAGGCAAGATTGGCTATTTCTACATCATTTCTGAATGACATCTGTCTAATTTGGTCTTAAAGGCACTTGATGTTGCAAAGTCCAAATCCAGTTTTTTATCCTGCAATCTATTCAGGATTCATGATCTACTTATGATGATCTCTCTGATTAGAAAAAAAAAAGTGCTTAATACTGGAGCAGAGTTATCTTTGCTGTAATTTTAGACTGCTACTAGCTACTACTTCTCTCCACTAAGGCTCTTATAAAATTAAGAGTATTATCTAGAGCTGTTGTTTTAGTCAATCAGGATCTATCTAGTGCATATGATGTCTTCTTCCCACCAGTTTTTATTGAACAGCATGGTGAGATTTTGCATCGGTTTGGTAGCTGAATTCCATTATTCTCCTCTGACAGACTAACTTTGTAACTCAGTGGGACCATAACTTTTATTATGCAAAGTTTTTCAGATGCATCAAGCATTTAGGCTTCCTGCACCCAAAGGAACGTTGAAAAATTTGTCAGAAGTAACATCTTCCTTGACTCGCTTTTTTTTTTATAAATCCTTGACGGATGCTAATCATCTCCTTATTCTTTAATGGTTTTATATGTCACTGCTTATGTCCTCCATCATTTTTCTTAGAATTTAAGTTGCAGTGATTGACAATGCCCAGTTTACAAATATAAGAAAAAAAAACACATTCTCAAATAAATAGGGGTATTTGTATTTGTATTTCCAGACTTAATGACAGAAAGATTTCTTACATACTGGCTTAAATATATTTGACTTGATTAAGTAGTTTATGTCCCTTGGATATTATTCCATTGATTCTCAAGAAATATTAGTGTCCTACCTTTTAATCAAAAAACTGAGACATTTTTTCATAGCAAGACAGGAAAACAGAATCATTAAATTAAATCATGCTGCAAAAGAATTCCAAGATCATCAAGTTCAACCTGTGACTGAATAGCACATTGTCAACATGACGAAAGCACTGACATGTTCAGTTATTTGTTGAGCACCTCTAGAGGTAGTGACTCCATCAGTTCCCTGGGCAGCCCCTTTCTAACACTTAGCAACCATTTCCATGAAGAAATTCTTATTCTGTACAACCTGAACTTCCCCTGGTGCACCTTAAGGCTATTTCCCCTTGTCCTATTTCTAGTTGCCTGGGAGCAGAGCCTAATCTCCACCTGGTTGCACCCTCGTCAGGGAGTTGTGGAGGGGCAGAAGGGTCCCCCTGAGCCTCTTTTCTTCGGGCTGAGTGCTCCCATCTCCCTCAGTCTCTTGTTGTATTACTTGGTCTCTAGATCCTTCCCCAGCTACTCCCTCAATGTCTCAAATAGTGAGAGAGCACAAGATTTGGGATGTAGCTTCACTAGTGCCAACTACAGAGGTTCTATCACTGCCCTGGTCCTGATGGACATGCTATTTTGATAATGAGTCAGGAAATCATCAGCCTCTTGCCCATCTGGGCAGTCCTGGGCTCCTGTCCAGCCGCTGGCACCAGCACCTCCTGGGCCCTTCCCAAAGGACCTTTTCCAGACCCTCTGCCTTAGCCTGGAGCTGCAGGGGTTGGTGAGACCCAAGGCAGGACCTGGCACTTCTCCTTGGTACCCCTCACACCACTGGCCTCAGCCCATGAGCAGGCTGTCCAGATCCCTGCTCAGAGCCTTCCTGCCCTCCAGCAGATCCACACTCCCACCCATCTTGGTGTCCTTCGTGAATTTACTCTGGGTAGACTGGATCCCCTCATCCAGATCATGAATAAAGATTTTAAAGAGGGCTAGGCCCATCACTGATCCCTGGGCACACCACAGTGACCAGCTCCCAGCTGGATGAAGCATCATTCCCATCACCTTCTGGGCTGGGCCATCAGCCACTTCTTAACCCAGAGAGGACTGAACCTGTCCAGGTCCTGGGCTGCAGCTTTTCCAGGAGATGCCATGGGAGACAGTGTCAAAGCTTTGCTGGAGTCCAGGCAGACATATCCACAGCCTGCCCCTCATCCACCAGGCAGGTCACCTACTCATCAGAGACCCAGATGATCAGGCAGAACCTCCTTTTTCTAAATTCATGTGAAACTTTTTGGTGAACCTTTTTTGAAGAATGACATAATGCATCCTGGCTGTCTTCATCTATTAGTAATTTCTTTCCCTCTCTGTTAGAAGACTTCTCCTTTGTATACTGTTTGTAGCTCAATACGCAATTAATTTCTTTTGCTTTTATGTTTTCATTTATATTTACACAGCCATGAAATACTTCCATATTTGTCTCATCTTTGTTTTCATTTTCTATGTATTTTGTTTATTCTTATTGTTTAGATTACTGATGATCTAAATGTAGTTTCAATTTTTTTAATTATTCATCAAATTTCATAATAATATGTGATTACCTTGATTTAACATATTTTTCCCATTTTCTCAACCTCTCCATCACCCTATTTACAAAGTTTAACAAAATCTCTCTTAGGAAAAAAAAATAATCAATTTCCTCTTATTTGTCTTTCCTATTCTACCTCAGGTAAAATGTTTTAAATCTTCTATTACCACAAAGTATTTGGATGTTCTTGGCATTTACTTAAAAAAGAAACTACGGATTGTTCTCTCTTTCCAATTAAATTGTGCTCAGCAAGAGGACATTTGTGTTTCCTCTCTCCTTCAGTCACTAGCAACAAACCTTCAGCAGTCTGTCACTCTCTGTAGATGAAACTCAGGAAAAGACATCTGCTACCCGTAGATAAAGCAATACATTTAATGACATGGTGGAAATAAGTGGATCTGGAGGGTCTGCTCTCTTAAAGAGGAGCATGACAAAAAGTTTATGGACATTTCAATCTAAGTTCTAGTGTGATGGATCAGAAAAAAAAAGTAGGAAAATTCCTATTTCATAAGTCTCATAAATAAAATAAGGAAATCCTCAGCCTTCTTTTTATTGGACAGGTCAGTTCCTGTCACTTTTATCCTCAGTTCATCTATTTGCAATAGTATGCAGGTTTGCCATGAATTTGAGTTTTTCTATACAATGTATTATTCTGTAGACACTGGTCCTTCTCACTCATGGATCATCTCTACCCCACATATTCTATAAGATGATCCCAATGTGAAGAGTTTCTGTCTGCCCAACCTCAGCTGGTCTTAGGAAAAAAGAACTTTTTTTCTCCTTTTAAAGAGATCTATTCAACCACAGGAAGCATCAGTGAAGGATAGGATTCACCATTCACAGCCCTTCTAGCAAAAGAGGACAATGCCAAATGTCAAGACTGAACAATGATGCAAGACTGGGATTTTAGTGACAACAGACTCTATTAGTCACTCTTCTAGAGATTCATTGTCACTTTTGAGCTGTGTAATGCCATTTTTAATATTGTTAGCCATTCACAGAAATGTTGATTTGATGGGACCCTTCTTGATGTCATCCCAACTTCCCACCTGGATCAGGACTATAATTCAACAAGTTCTCTGGGAAACATATTTCAGTGACACACTGCCTACTGATAGTCAGTAAAATTTTCCACATGTTCAGATTGAGCTTACTAAGCCACACTTTAATGCTATTTGATATTGTTTCTCTTTCCCAAAAGAGAAGATTTTGGTTCCATTGTCTCTGTAACTGCTTCTTGGCTATCTGCAAGTTCCTGTATATGTCGGTTGTGACTCTGGAATGTGTATCTTTTCTCTCTCTCATTGATACTGAATCCTTAAAGGCAACCAGAACAATATTGTGACTTTGATCTCAAATTCCTGCTTCCTTAAGGCTAGAACATTATCACTGGAACATTCCTGGACCATCTTCCTCTGTGTATTGTGCTTAATTCCTTTACTGATGTCACTCATGACAATCTGGAGCAGGCCACTGTGTGCTGCAGGAAGCAGGTAAGAGGGTCTAGCCATGGATGTGAGACAGGTATTTACCTTGTTTTCATGGCAGACTAACAATTATAATTCATTCTATTTACTAGCATAAAGTCAAAGATGCCTGCTGAATAATCTTTGCTGAATATGCAGGCAGTTGGGAATTTGACATGCATTAAACCACCTTGAATGAGAAAAATGTTACTGCCAGGCTAAATTTCCATAATTCAAATTTTTGTAATCTGAGCATGTTCTGAACAAGATGCTCCTGCCACTCAAATAGTATTAAGGCAAAACCATAAGGCTTCATCAGTATTAATTACAAAACTCTGGAAGCATTAACTGCTACTACTCTTTGGATGTATATGCAGGAAATATTTAAGACATTTCCCATGTTTGCTTGGGCAGACATACTAAAAATAGCTAGGCATCTTCCAGTGAAATTCCTAATTATACACCAAGTGATAAAATTAATAATTGAACTATATGTATTGCTGATATGTGGTCACCCATTCTCTTTATGGATGTAAGACGACACAAAAGTTGAATCCAGAGAAGGTGAATAAAACCGGTGAAATTTGTAGAGGGTAGTAAATCCTGTGAGTAGATGAGGGAGCTGGGGTTGTTCAATCTGGAGAAAAGGAGGTTCAGGGGGGACCTTCTGGATCTCCACAACTCCCTGAAAAAGGGTACAGCAAAGGGAGGTTGGGCTCTGCTCTCAGGGAACAAGGGAGAGGATGAAAGGACACGCACTCATTACACCAGGGAAATTCAGGTTGGGCACCATGAGGAATTTCTTCACAGAAAGTTTTGATAAGCACTGGAAACAGCCCAGGGAGGTGGATATATCGCCATCCCTGGAAGTTTCCAGGGAACGGCTGGATAAGCCATACAGTGTCCTGGTGTGGGTGGCAAGATGGGGATCAGTCACGGGTTGGACTCATTGATCTTGGAGATCTTTTCCAACCTAAATGATTCTGTGATTCTGTGAAAAGTAGAACTTAGCCACCACTAATTGTCAAGTCACAAAAATAACAGTGATGTTCATTTTATATGTGTACATCAAAGGCTCTTACAGCATTATTATCAGAAAGCCTGATTATTAGCAAAACAGACATATCTTCATGGTGAAATAATGAGACCTTCTACAGGCAAAACGATAATCTCTGTTAGCATTTATATCACTGAAATATGCTAATGACTAAGCATTTCAGACAAAATAGTCTTTTATTTTCTCTTCTTCACAAAATCATGTTCCTATGAATTTAACAAGGCCAAAATTCAAAGACAATGATAATATTGCTGATATAGTCATATAGTCATTGATGTAGATGCACACAATTGGGCAAGATAATACAGAATGAAAAGAACAATTTGCTTATTAGTTTCTGCATCAACTAGAAGCATTGAGAAAAATAAATTAAGACATACCATCCACTAAACCTCCACAGCGCATGGTTCATAAAATCACCTGTTTCGATGCAAATGTATTTTTCTTACTTTTAAAGATGAGAATACAAAACAAATCAAAAAAGTAAAATGGTAGGCTGTATAAGGAATGAGATTAAAAAAAACCCCCAAACTCAACCTGAAATTTAAATACAGAAATTATGTAAACTGATGGTACACCAGTGGGAAAAATTACATGTTAAATTCCAAAATCTATATGGAGTATAAACATCTGTAAGGTTGGTATATGCCATTGGGACATTTTTAATGGGCGGGGAACCATGATGTATAATACTAGAAAACTAGTATTTCACACTACCCTGGAGTGTTGAATCTGTTTCCTTTAAAAAACAAATGTTTACCAAAAAGTTGATCTCTAAACCTAATTTAGAACTAGTTTGTCAATGTTTTAAAGTTATGTTTATCATATTCAAACCACTTGTTTCAACTGGAGGTGGGCCCAAGAGATTTTCCTGGTGCAGTAGAGAAGTACATTTGTAATTGCAACCAGGTTGCAAGGGTCACCTTCAGAGAGCTTAATGGTTTATAGAAGCACCAGGTTTGACCCAGCAGAAGCAATTTTTTTCTCTTTAGGAAGTCTGGGTGTATGGCCAAAATCCAGATAGCTACCTAGAAATACAAATTTGGTTCTTACCTCACTCATCTCTTTGCAATACACTTAGCAAATTGAACTGCCAAACACCTTTTAGGCAAAAGTATGTGTAAAATAGAGTAATAATTTTCTCAGTAGGAAATGTGAAGACAAATTATTTTTTATTTGCAAGCTAATTAAAAATGTTTCAATGAAGTAATTATTGAAATAAAACTATCATGTTAAATAGAATGCTAAACTAATTTATTTATTCTTAATCAGTTTTCCAATGTTGTACATAAAAATACTAAATTAATGAAATTTTGTTTGCTTTTTAAACAAATTCATTAAATAAATAAAGGAGGAGAGGAGAATGATTTAACCTCAATAGACCTGGAGATTATGAAAAGACATGCAGAAATCAAATACTTTAAGTTAATTTTTATATTAGGACTGTTAAATTGGCAGCAACCCATGTTCAGTTCTGTAGTCTAATTTAAAAGTAATTTATTTTGCTAATCTTTTTCTATTTGGAAAAGAGAAACAAATAAAAGCCTAGCTTTACCAAATGAATGGAAGAGTTTGAAACAATACAATGTCATCTGTTTGTAGAATCATTGAATCATAAACTCATTTGGGTTGGAAGGGAACTCAAAGACCATCTCATTTTAACCATCCCCTGCCATGGGCAGGGACACCTTCTACTATCCCAGGTCGCTCAAAGCCCCATCCAACCTGGCCTTGGATACTTCCAGGGATGGGGCAGCCACAGCTGCTCTGGGCAGCCTGTGCCAGGATCTCACCATCTTCACCCCAGACTACAGCTGGATTACATTAGAGCAGAGTTCTTGTATAAAGGAGCACTTTTTATGTGTTTATGGTAGTGTGGGTTGCAAGCTGCAATAGTTTCTAGGGATTGTTAGCTATCTAAACCACTACCACCCTCTCTTATTTCCAACGGAATGTGAAGGAACTTCTTTTCAGAGAACAGCACTAAGTTTACTAGTAGGCAAATAGCTTACATTAATATGCCCCAGTTCCAACAAAAGGTATAACACAAACTGACCACATTTATTATTTAGCTGATAAATACAGTATCTGAAGTAGAGATATAGTGCTTGAAGCACTCCAGTTGATTTTGAGGTACAGCACAGCTTCAGAATGTTTCCATTTTTCTATGTTTTCTAACAACTGTGATTTTTATTACAGATAAGTGGACCTAATACCCATGAAATGTGTCAGATTTACAGCACTGGAAATGAGAAGCTTTCAGTTTAATGCAGAGAAGAGCTGCAGTGACGGAAGAGGCAGAAAGAACATTTTGATCCCTGTCTCTGCTTCTTACTCTGGTCTCTGAAGGGAATGGCTCATCACTGGGGCAGAGACTACTGCTTCAGAGACCACAGCAAACTGGGTTTCATTGGATTTTACAACTATGAGAAGAACAGCTATGTGTACTCAGTTTCTGGTCTCTCCTTAAATATTTTCAAAGCTAAAAAATGCCAACTGAGTATCTTCACTGAAGTTTGTCCAGACTCTTTTCATCAACACTACTGGTTTATGTTCCAACATACCAAGAGCTACTGACCAAATCAATATAATAACACTTAGTCCTTCCCATGAAAACTTGTCACCAGTTATATTCACCTCTCATAAAAAAATTCAAAGATAGAGAAGTATTTATGAAGAATCCATGGGAGAAAAATGTAAAATAAGTAAGAGCAAACAGAAAGTACATCATCAGAAGTCTCATTACCTATTTTTAGTTAATTTTTCACTCACCATCTTAAATTACTGTCTTTGTCTGAGGATACAATCATTCTAGGCTAAACTCAGAAGTGACATTTAAGGGTTTTAAGCTTATCAAACTCTTATGTGGAGCACAGCCAGTACTGGAAAAGGTAGCAGCAGTGTGACTCATAAAAAAATTACTTTCAATATCTCATGATATTGGAAGGAGTCTGAGTCAGAACGTACAGACTTTAGTTAATATTAGGCTGATAACCCAAAAGGGGATACAATACCACCTTTCCCATTTATTCAGATTGCTGGTTTAGTTTGTCTCAATAGTATAACCAATTATATCATCTCTGGAAGGTTAAATGTGGTTGTGAGAAACAGAACTGTGTCAAGAAAACAGCATAGGTATAAAAGTTTGAAACTTCCTCTTTTAATAAGAATCTTAAGAATCTCTCCTCTTACACTTTTCTTGTTTCATAGAAACTGTATTTCTGGAAACATCCATAGAGGCTAGCAGCAGCTAGGCTAACAACTGTGTCGGGAGCTAAAGTTTCATAAACTCATCAAATGGCCTTGGGTGGAACTGACCTCAAAGATCATACAGTTCCAACTCCCTTACTGTGGTCAGTGATGCCTTCCACTATCCCAGGGCATTCAGATCCCCATCCTTGGGGGGGCCAAGTGTCCTAGGTCTTGGATATTTCCAGGGGTTGGACAGCCACAGCTGCTCTGGGAAACCTGTGCCAGGGCCTCCCCACCTTCACAGGGAAGATTTTTTTTTCCTAATATCCAATCCAAATCCTTCTCTTTCAGCTTGAAGCCTTCTTCTGTCTCTGAATGCTTTCGTAAATAGTCTCTCTCCATCCTTCTTGTAGTTTCCCTTCAGGTACGTGAAGGACTGTGTTCATAGAGTGTGGTGAAATTGTGATCCACTATTTCAACTTTTTCTTCTTGTTTCTTTGTTTTTGTGATGGAAACGTATCATATTTGAAGAGCTGATCACTTTCCATTATATATATATATATTTGAAAATTAGAAAAAGCACAACTACTGAAGGGGAAAAACAGTTTTTGTGGTCTCCTGGCTCAGTGATCTTAGATAGCTTTCCCAACACACATAGGTCTATGATTGTATGAAATATGAGCAAATGGAGCCCTGGAGCCAGCAGAGTCCGTGGACTCCTCAGGGGTGGAGTGCCAGGAAGCATCAGTGTTTCTGGTGTTGGGCAACCAAGCCTCTCCCCTCTCATCCTCAAAACGTTCACTGGAAAGACCCCCACCAAAATTAGCAAGACTGGTATTGATCCCTGTGGAATTGTAGTGTAGTTGCTCCCTTTGAGTCTTGACTTCTGTTCTTTCAGCCTCATTGAGCAGGGGCATCCCTGGTCTGACAGGACAGACAGACATTCTCTTGAAGGTGGAGCTCTTGGGAATGTCTTGCTGGAAGAGAAACTTCCCATGGTGCCATGTGCACTGCAGGGCAAGCAGGATGGGAATGAAGTTATGAGGGGCTGCAAATCACCTGCATTCTTTAGCATACATACAAACTTTATTTCCAGAAGGTATTATATTGTCTCCCAGATTACGTATTTACACCAGTAAATGGGACACCAACAAACCCCTTCTTCTTTATTTATCTGTCTGTGGAGAAAGCATAGCAGGCAGAAGAGATGGAGAGAGAATTCTCAGTTGCTTTAAAATAATAAAAAAATCAATGTACAGCAATTGAATTTAAATAACTAAAACAAATCTGTTGTGATTAGTTCACATATTTGTGTGCTTTAATCTGTCTACTGGAGTATTCCTTTTGTTTCTTTGTTGGTAATTTTTCCCCTCTGGTACTTAAATCATACCTGATTCTTTCTGTACTATAGCCTCAAAGCATAAATATAAGATCATACCACCTTTGTTGTTCAGGGAAGTGTCAGTCACATCAATTTTGTCAGAAGGTAAGAAAAAACAAAACCTTCATAGGAATCGTCCAAGGACTTCAAGCAAATTAACTAAGCCCATATTAAATTAATAATTGTTACTTGTCACAGCAACAACTTCTTATTCTGAAGCATAAGTATTCTGAAACAGAAGTTGTCTGATCATGATGCCAGTAGAATTCTGCCACCTCCAAGATGTAAAAACTTTTCAATAAATTACCAGGAGTAATCGCACTAGACTGTTGCATCCTATATGAAGATATAGTTACATATAATAGAAAATTTATTTTAAAATTCTTGTACTTATTTATTTTTATTAATATAAAATAAAAAGTTTTTAGAAAATAATTAAACATTTAGACAAACTGTGGAGTTAAGGCTCTAAGCTGCTTGTTTTGGAACTAAACAGCAATAATCTCATTGTAGAAGTTAAGCTAATTCTGACTACAATGCCTGTACCTAACAATTCAAGTTATTTTTGATACTTTATTTTCTATATCATGCTTAAAGTGAGATCTGAAAGAAAGTTGACAGGGAAGAGCCTTTAAGTAGTGATATTAGTTGTTTGGGTCCAGGGTTAACCCGAGATTAGAAGGAATTGGATCATTCAGAGAATGCAGGTCAAACCAGTATGATTAACAATGACGTTCTGCTTTATTTGACTAAGATGGCTGCTTATATACATTTCTATATAGTTTACAATTACAGTAGCTTTTTCATTGGCACACAGCAAAATAAAGTATGAAAACACACTTTATTTTACTTACTCTTAAGGTGGCTATCACATGACTACTAACAATCCTATTCAGTGACCTGCACCACTATGTCATCTTTTCCTGACACCTTAATTACTAATTTCTAACTGCGCCACACTCAGCCAAGTTATTTTAACTGCGTCACAGGCTTCAAGGCCTCAGTTAGGTCTTGTTGAAGCCTCAGCTGGGGTAGTTCAAGGCCTAGGTATACATCATGTCCACCTTCCCTGAGGAATTCTGTAACAAAGTAACCATATGGAAATACTCATGTACTGAGCTACAAATCGAGGTACAAAATGATACAGCCTAGAGCTCAGGAAAAAATGGGAGTCTAGGGATCACAGCAGATCAAGTTTCTGATATCATTAAGTAGCCCTCTTTCTGTACATGCTGTTTGTATTCTTTACAGTGCAGCCAAAGTTGAAATAGAATTGATCAAAACAGAGAGATTGTGATATCAGATTTGTTAGGAGCAGACAAACAGCAACCCAGCTCCATGGTAACAGATGGATACCTTTCCTATGTGTATGACGGAATGGAAGAAACTGGGTTAGGGAAAGGTTAGGCTGGATATCAGGGAAAGGCTCTTCCCCCAGAGGGTGCTGAGCACTGCCAAGGCTCCACAGGGAATGGGGAGCCCCAAAGCTGCCAGAGCTCCAGGAGCATTTGGACAGGGCTCCTAGGGATTCACAGGGTGGGATTGTTGGGGTATCTCTGCGGGGCCAACTGCTGGACTCAGTGATCTCTCTGGGTCTCTGACAACTCAGGATGCCCTGTGATTCTATGAAATACAAAATGGTGATGCATTTTCACAGAATACATCCCTTAATGGTGACTCCGTCCTGGTTGACCAAGTAGGTAAAAGACAAGGCATATCCTTATCTTTCTTTTCAGTTCAGCCTTCTTTATTCTGGTTATTTACCACTCCATAGTTATTCCAGTGTTTTTTCTCTACAGTGACCTTGGAATGATGCAACTCTACAGAGATGTGTCATGGAGTACTAAAACCCATTATTTAAATCACTGTTCCTGTAAGAACAACTTCCGAATGTGACCATGAAGCAACCACTTTCAATGATAACTGGAGCAGCAGGAGACACAATCTCAGAAGTATTTTTAGGATTTCCTCTCAGGGGGCTAAGGGACCTTGCTGTTCCAAGGGCCTGAGCATCATCTTTGTGTGCAATGTTTGTCACAGGTCAATAAAGGTTACTTGTTTTCCAAACCCCACATAGCAACAAATAGACCAGATATGCAGCTGACACCATTCTCTGCTGTTCTTTGAATAAAAGACATTTCAGAAAAGTCACACCTCTTTTAAACTGAAGTTTAATCTGATTATAGACTCTATAGAATGTACTCTCACTATTATCTAAATACATCCCTCACTAGAGATCAGAACAAAGTTTATTCACAACCTCTTTTGAGCTGCAGAGGCTATAATTTTAACTAAAGCTAAACATGAGGGTGATTTTTATCTCCCACATTCCTTTAATTAAACATGGTTCATAAACTGCCATCATTAATACTAAATCACCATGAAAAATCTCTGTAATATTAAATTAACCTTTGATTCTACATTTTTCCTTTTATGTCATATTTGATAAATCTTGCAAGGGGATTTATGGATATTATTTAACTAGAGACAAACAGCTGTATGCAAAGTACAACAGGAAGTACAATTTCTTGCTGTATGAGTCAGAAAATATAATTACAAAAAAATGCAGCTGGAGGCAGGAAGATGATTGTAAGATGTATATTGAGCTTCTTATAGCATGCTATTTTGTGATGCTTAGATGAAGGAATGCTATGACAAATTCTAGTTCAAATTAAGTAAACCCCTCAATGTTTAACTACGGATCATTTAATCTGACTTTCTGTTTATCTCTGACCTATTCATTCTATGTCAACCATGTTGTCCTTCATCACTGATAATTAATAATCATTTATCATTGTTAACCTTCAAGATGGAAATTAGTCTCAGTTTTTAGTGTGAAATTCACCCTTTTTTTTCCCCTAGTCAGTATTTTTTGTTATGGCTCTGACAAAGCAGAAAAAAAAGACTGTTATGCACCATTGTCTCTGGACAGACTTACAAATTGTAGATGTCATAATCAACCTTATTTTAATAAAGGAATTTGCCTAGACTCTAAGAGTTTCCACTATAAGGTGTATTTGATAGATGCCAAAGCAGTTTCTTCCTTATTTGTTTCATCACCAATTTGTAAGTTCCTCTGTAAGGCATGAACAAATGAGCTCCATGAAATATTCCATTTCCTGTTCCAATCCTGCCACACCCAGTCCTAAAAATTCCACTTATCTGCTTACTGCTCATCTCCATTATCATCAGAAATCTTTGCTGCAAGCTGGCAAATGAAATAAGAGCCAGAATTTTCTTTTTTGTCTGTTCCTCTTAGTACCTGATGCAGGTGCAGCTCACTAATTAACCGACTCTAAACACTCTGGTAGATAACCTGGCCTGTACTATAGAAAAATAGAATCATAGAAGCATAGAATTGTAGACTTTTTAGGTTGGAGAAGAAGTTTTAGGTCATATAGTCCAACCATTAAACCAGAGCTGATAATTCCACCCCTAAACCATATCCCTAGGCTTCAGATTTACATGTCTTAAATATTTCCATGCATGGTAACTCCACCTGCTCTGGGCAGCCAGTTTCAATTCCTACATACCCCACAGGTATAGAAATTTTCTCTATTATGCAATCTTCCCCCTCACTCACACAATTTGAAGCCATTTCCCCTCATTCTATCCTTTGATATCTGGAAGAAGGAATCCGCACCAACCTCACTGCAACCTCCTAGCAGGGAGCTGTGGAGAGGAAGGCAGCCTTCCCTCTTCATGTGCCATACCATCTTTTCTAAGAGTTTTTCTTTTTCCTGTAGCAATTCCTTTCTCAAGCAGTGAACAGGAAATAGGTCCATTGATTGTTAGAGTATCTGGTGATTATTTTCCATTAGCAAACACTTAAAAGGTTTTCATTAGCAAATTCAGAACCCATTTAATATAAAACCTGTAGATACTTGTCATTTTTTTAAAGCACCTCCTCAACAGATGCAAGTCAAATGCCACACTAAAATGTACATGTATTACACATAAGGAGCTACTTTTATCAACCACATTTGTAGTCTTATCAAATAATGAAATCTAAACTATTTGACAAAACCTATTTTCCATAAAACCACATTGACTGGCATGAATTAGAGTCCCTCTCTCTGATTCTCTATTAATGGAAAACCATCTTGAGTTTTTCATTATATTGTCTGAGTTTTATGTCTTGGTAACTGGCTTATAATTACTAAGACATTTTAGCTCATCCTTTTTGAATATCAACACCACAGCAACACATTTTCAGAATACCAGATTTACCTAAAACTAATTTTTTTCTGAAGAGTGACTTTTTTTTTTAGTGGTCCACTCAAATGTTTCTGGATGCAAATAATCTTACTATGCAGAGTTTACAAGTTTTTATTCTGGATAGATTATGAACCTGGTAATCAGCCTGTCATGATACAGACATGTCATTCTCTTCAGTGATGATGCTGAGAAAATATTTTTGATTGTTTATTTTTATTTATTACTTTTATTTCATGGTTTTGATTTCTGTATCCACCATCACTAAAACAGGACAGCTCTGTAAATGAGCATTAACATTTTTCTTCATAGGGAAGTTCACATTTCCTAAATGTCATTTTAAGTAATATTTTTCTTTCTATACCTTTTCTTGTCATCAATTTCATATGCAAGCCTCCCATTTATGTTTGTGTATATGTCCAGTCAATGCTAAATAAAATAATAATGACAAAATTTTGATTTTTAGGTGGAAAATTCTGAATTTTGGATATTCTTGTCAAGTGTTGCAAATGATAAATTGGGAACTGATATTTTTATGACTATCTTGGGGACACTGTTTTTAATTTCATCATTGGTCTTCAAGGGGAGAAAAACTGTTCATAGGATGAATCAGGAAATAGAAGTAAACATCCTGATGAGATTAGACAGAGCAAGGGTGTGCCCTATGACTTGCAACTGCACTGCCCATTACTGCATAATTTTATTCAGGGAATTTTTTAAATTATGATGTGGAAATACAGATGTAAAACTTCTACACATTAGATCTCATCTAAACTCCGTGCAAATGCACAGTTCATCTCTGAAAGCTCTAATAATTGTGTCTTCCTTTTCTTGAAAGAAGAATAATTTATCTCATGTTTGTTAAATGGAAACACTGTATAAGTATGCAGTTACTATAACAACAACTGCATCGTAATTTCATACCCTGTTTTACCCTAGCAAGGTGCTTAATAGCCATATTTTGTTACAGCAGACTGAAGATTGTGACTGAATTTTCAGATGCCCGGAATATGTGTATTCCCAGACCATGCATGGGGCTATGCAGGACGCTGTACCTGCATTGTAAAGGAAGTATGTTTGAGGCTTTTTCTCCACTCTGTTTCACTGCTTCCTGCAAAGAGAGCTTCCCGCCTCACCATCTGCCCTTTTCCATACCATAAATCCTTGCCGTGTCAGAATCCATTGACAAAGTTGTGCTCACCACCGTGTTTGACAGCTAATTTGTCCCACACATATACCATTTGTTTATTTTTCTGCATGGACCACTCACAACATTCCTGTGCTTCTTCCTCACCTGCACAGCTGGGCTGTAGGGCTTTGTTTTTCCCAGACCATTCTGACCACACCCTTGCACTTCACAGTCTGTTGTCTCCACGTTGCTGCTATCTCCATTTTCTCCTCTCACACCTGCTTTCTCCTTGACCTGCTTTTCCATCACCCTGAGTCTTGGCAGTCTGTGCAAGAGAAAGGAACACTGTCTACTTCAAAGTTCTCCTGGCAAGGACATGGCTAAAAAGAGGAGGTGATTTTTCAAAACATTCATTACAAAATATCCTTCCTGAGACACTTGGGTTTCAAGGAGTAGAAGCTCTGGTCTTTCTTTTCCTACCTTGTCCAAGATGCACCCCAGCTTTGTGGATGCCAGATCAGGCTCAGCATTTGCATCTGATACATGGAGTAGGTCCACAGGCAGGGGAACCAAGTCCTTGAGACAAGGCTACTTGTAAGGCAACCTGAGGTGGGAATGAGAGGTCAGCATGGGAATATTTATTGCATTTATTTCACCATGGTTTAATCTCCTCTACCCAGACATATATTTTTGGAAGCTCTTATTTTTGAAGATTCAAGTTTAGCTGCTGAGTTATATGAATACAGGAGGAAAAGTTTAGTCTTATTATTTCAAAAGGATCTTAGGTCAACAGGGTAGTAGATACAGTAACTGAGATACTGTAGGGAGCAGTGCTGTTCACTCTTCATCCAAGCATGCTGAACAGAAAAAAATATGTGGTCCAGAAAGCCCTGCCAAATTCAGTTTTCACTCAGTCTGTCATGCACACCCAAATGCCTTTCCCAGGGCGCAACCTTGTTTCTCACTTCCTTGTATTTATCTTCTCCCGCACACTATGATCACTATGATGCTCCTTCCCCTCTGACACACTTTCTCTCTTCCCAGTTCACCTTCTCATTTTCTGCTGTTCAGTCTCCCACCTCTCTCTCAGAGTATATACATTTCTTTCTCTGTTTTAAAACTCCCATTGTGCTGATTGCCTGGTATGCTCAGAGTACAGCTCCCTAAAACAGGAATCCTCTTCCACTGGCAGAGGTGAATTGTAGCATACCACAAACAAGTGACACAACATTACAAGAGCTAGGGGTGATCTGGCTTCAGCCATGCACTGAGAACCAGCAGGAGACACCCAAACCTTCTCCTATGTGGCTTGAAAAGAAACTCACAGCCTCAGAAAGTCTTTGCCTGCACACTCTTTGTTTGGAACCAATTCCTTACTTTTAGTTTCACTTCCCCCTAAGGATAGGAAATATCACATGACAAGAATAGTAGTAATGACGATAACTCCTTGAAATATGAATCTTGGGCAGTATAAGGATTTGAAGTGCAAATCAGATCTGGCCAAGGAGAAATAGTTTGTCAACTTTTTTAAACATTCTTTCAAGGGGAGGATAAATTCTTGGAGTATTAGGAGATTAGGAGTATTATCCATACTCATTTTCCCTTTCACAAAAATTCAAACAAGCATTTTGATTTTGATGTTTTTGATATAAAATTGTTATGTCGCCACTGCAGTTAAAGGTGGAAGCTGTATTTACCTAATACCACTCGTCATGTTACAACCACAAATATTGAAGGCAGGAATTATTTCAGCAAAGGACAAAAAGAGAGAAATTACCTGATATTTTTAAAAATTTTGAAGTTGCTATAATATAGATTAGATCACAAACCAAATCTTACGTGGTATTATAATGCTGCAGAGTGTTTACAATCACCATGGTAAACTTCTCTCTAACCATTGATTTCAGGCTGCTATGAATGATTAATTGTTCAACTCTTACTGCAGCTGTAGTATCTTACATATAAATATGTAAGGTTTCTCAGCTGTGCCAGTTGTCATTTCAGTTAAAGGATAAGGCTGAGCTGAGAGATGGGTAAGATTCTCCCCCACAATCCTTTCTACTGGTATTGGCCCTTGTTTTGAAGTCCTTGATAATTAACTCTGTCAATACTGGGGGGAAAAAAAGAACAAAGAACTTTATAAAGGGACACTAATTGCATTTATATGGATAAACTCCCTATCCATATTTATATGGATAAACTCCCTATGCCCAAAAAGAAGATAATCATTGAGGATAACTTCTGGGAAAAATCCATGTCCCTTTCTATTTTTTAAACTGCTTGAGCACAGGCTATAAAAGTGCAAACAGGCACAAGTTAAAACCATGCTGGTGTGGTGGCAATTTTTAGCTTACATCCCTGAAGCATAAACACAGGGATTTTTATATGTAGATCCATGGGTAAAGAACCCTTAATTTGGGAAAAAAAAATGTCATTAATGTGATTTTGCTGGAAAAATTAGCAGTTATTTCATCTGTCAGTCAAGTCCCAGTCAGGGTCATTGACCTCACTTGGTATCAGTGGGCTCCATGGTTTTTAAAGTCGCTTAGGATTTTCAAGTGCTGATAATCAGACATGGGTGAGCCCCTCATCCCCCTTTTCCCCACTCTTAACAGCATTAATCCTGAGATTTAGACATTTAAATGCCCTTTATCTTATGTAGAGGGTACTTTTCTCTCTCCCTGTTTAATTTGAGCACCCTTGAAAGATAATTTGAAAAATTTCTTAAATACCCTCAGGGTTGTGGAGAGTTCATGTTTTCCTGTTTTCTTAAGCACCTGAACTCCATCAAATCCCATAGTTTTGGTTACTTATCCATTTTTCTTAGCCTGCTTTTACATTTTCATATCCTTTCATATTGCCATGATTTGAAAATAGGCAATTATTTTATTTGCTTTGCATGCATATTAACCTGCAGGCAGCAGCTTTGCATGTAATAGAAGATTCTGTCAAAAAGAGACTTGGACAAAATGCAGTTTTCTGGTAATATTCATTTCATCTAAAAAAGAATTACACAGCAAACAGACATTTATTCCAGATCCAACTGCCTATTCATGCAGTTCAGCAGACTGTCAGATTAACTGTAATTGTACCTTCTGGTGACTGAATAATACAACAGTCTGTGCCCTCTCAGTGTTTCTTGCCTATTTTTTTTAAGTGGCTGCAAGATATGTGTCTATGTTTAGGTTTTGAAAGTGAGGGGTTACAGGATTGACCTCTGTTACAAGTTGAAGTTTCTCCCTACCTAAATCTCTTTTAATTGGCTATAAAATATGAAGCAATAAGGGCTTTATTAGTACCTAAAAATTATCAATACCTTTTCCCAAGTAGAGTCTGTTCTGTCTGTGGTGGTAAGTGGTAAGCAGTCCCCCTGCCTTCATAAGGTGTTTTCCCAATGGGTCTGCGTATTTGATCAAAGTCTGGCTTGGCTTTGAGGGGCATTGTCGGAATGAATCACCTCTCTTGTAACTTAGTTATTTTGACACAGCAGAACTGTCCAACTTTATTTAATCTGGAAAAGGGATACAGTCTCCCCATCTTTTTCCCCTATAACACAGTGAGGAGCTGGGTGAGCAGTGGTGTTAAGACATAGTTCTTGAAAACACAGGGATCTCTTTCCCTTGATACAGAGAAGTGATTTTAGTTCAAAGTACATCCAGGCCAGACCTACATTACCTAATTGTTTAAGTGACAAAGCAAAGAAGAGCCTTGTTTAAAGATACATATAGCTGTGTAAACTGTGCACACACTTGAATAACACATATGGATTTTACATGTGATGCTTTTTTAAGTGCAAGAAAATTGACTTTACAATTTTTAGACAGGAGAGAAACTTAGCTCTGTCATTAAATGATTTAAAAGCAAAAGGTTAGACAAGTTAGACAGACAAAAAACAATTTCCATGTAACACTTTACTGAATAAAAGAATCATAAAATCAAAAATTATTATGGTTGGAAAAAACAATTCAGATAATCAAGTCCAACCTTCACCCCATAACTAGCACTGTGTTCATCACCAAATCCTGTCCTCACATGTCATATTCAAATATGTTTTGAACACTTTCAGAGTTGGTGGCTACACTACTTCCCTGGGCTGCCTGTTCAAATGCTTTGTAATCCTTTCCATGAAGAAATTTTCCCTCATATTCAATCTACACTTCCCCTGCCACAACTCAAGGCCATTCCCTCTCCTCCTGTCCCTGTTCCCTGTGAGCAGAGCCCAACCCCCCTGGCTGTCCCCTCCTGTCAGGGAGTTGTGCAGAGCCAGAAGGTCCCCCTGAGCCTCCTTTTCTCCAGTCTGAGCCCCTTTCCCAGCTCCCTCAGCCGCTCCTGGGGCTCCAAGCCCCTTCCCCAGCTCCTTTCCCTTCCCTGGACATGCTCCAGTCTCTCCATGTGTTTCCTGTGTGGCATAAGAGGAAAGAAAAGGTAAAGTGAACAATAAATCCAACTAGCCTAGGTGGTCCCTGGACTGTTCCACTGTGAACAACTTGCCCTTCAACTTCTAATAATTCTTCTAATAATTACTTTCTGTATAATTTGTCATTTGTCATTTCTTCTTCAACTGAAAGGCAGAGAAAGTCAGTGCAAAAGCCTGTGCACCACACAGTCCCTGAGAGTAAGTAGTTAACAGTGCTAGAGAAATCTTACCTTCAGTCCATAATAAAAATAAAAACACATTATTAGGCTGACGGGAAACAAGTTTCAGAAGAACACAAACAACTGAGGAGTTGAAGTTCCAATAGGCTTTAAATGAGATTTAATTTCTAAGTTTTATCTTGTTGATCTGTTAAATCATGTCCTTACCTATACATTCCGATTAACTGAAGCAATTTGTGAATTCAAGACAATCTCAGCTAATTGTCTGAATCATAAAAGAAGAAAAGAAAGATTATTTCTCTACTGTTATTTCTAAATGTAAACACTAATTTTTTTTCAGCTCAAAATACTTTATAATTACTAAAGTAACTCAGAATAAAAAAAATCTCACATATTGTCGGGTTAGTTTTTCCAATAACTTTCTTATGGTGTATACTTGGCTTTGTACATTTACATTCTCTTTCTGACTGTGGACTGGGGAGAAATTGGCTTTTGATTGCAAAAGCTTTTCTGTGTCTTTTATTTCCTTTCTGCACTACTTATACAAACCATAAACATTAACACAAATGGCATTTTAATTTTATCTAAAGCAAAATGTGATACAATTTTCTGGTTTTAATCTTATTGCACTTTTAATTTTCTTATTTATTTTATAATTGAGCAACTATTTTATTGCTCAATTATAAAAAATAGTTCAATTAAAAATCAGGTATAATTTATTTTGGAATTAAATTGTTGTGAACATTTATTTTAGATGTGTAGATCAACACTGTCCTATTAAAATCAGAAGAGTTACCACTGGTTTTAGCAGAAAGATTCAGATTAAACTGCTAAAAAGGCTCCAACCTTTGGTTTCCAAATCCAAGAGTGATAGGTATTTATAGGAAAAGACAGTTTCCCATCCTGCTTCAGATATGGAGTCTTATGCATACATAAAACATAAAAACACACACCAGCGTGCCAACAGGTTTTTAATTATTTATCACACTCAGAACACAGAGTGTGATAATATTTCTGAAGTCACTTTTTCGTTTGTTATAGCAGGTTTCCTTAATGAATGTTCAGCGTTTGTTTGCAAAGCATGAATGTAAAATGGAGCAAAATAAGATCCTTGTCAAAGAACATTTAAATGGTAATGCCCGTATTGCAAAAGGTGATAGTCTGTGTCCTTTATATAGGATTGATTTCTACTACCCTGCTTAGCCTGCTTCCAAAGCTGACTGATTTACCACCCAGTGATTTGGACTGACTGAGATTTTTCTAAATGTCTGTATATTTTAAGAGGCACATGAATTAAAGGTGTGCTTGCACCAGGGTGTGCAAGCAGGGAGGGGGTCTTTTATAATTTAGGAGCTGCATAATGTTTTCTTATTTTCAGAGAGGATGACATCAGTAATTTCACTTTTATTTATATCTGTGGTACAGGACTCAGAGTTTTCAAACCCAAGATATGTCAAAAGTAACACTCAGTAGAATTCTTCTTTTTGACACTGTGTGTGCAATCACCCAAAGTTACAAATCTTTTCTGGAAATAAGCTACACAAATTTTTCTTGTTCAACTGATACAATATTATATCAAAAATCATGTATGTATATTGCCCAATTAGACTACAGAAGTACATCTGCACAGGAGTTAATATTTAAGGTACAATTTAAGTGTCTGAATATAAATATCACCTTATTAAGCTCACATTTTGTTGAAATCCCAGAGTACTTAGGTGGAATCACTTTTCCAATGCCCCTCACTGATCAGTCTCTTAAGCTGTTGAACACAGATGCACCAACTGCAATGGTTATTAGAGAATTTATATAAACTGTGTCTTTGAAATTATCAGGGAGAAAAAAAAATCTTTTTTTTGTTAGGGGTTTGAGATACACAAAAAGTCCTTTAAAATCAGTGATTGTCACTTAAATAAGCAAGGTTATGATGAAACATCTTGACTAACTATTTTTTTTTCAAGTTTTTGGGGATAAAACTTGGGGACCATTGAGACTTCAAATGTTGATTGCTGGCTGAATGCAGAATTTTTTCCTGGTAATGAGAATGTTGTTTATGTGTGGTTAATTTAATTTTAGCTGTTAGAGGAGGTGTTTAGTGTAAATTAGTCATTATTTGAGTTCCTGGTACAATAGACAGATAAAATTAGTCTCGTAGAGAGAGCAAGTAGCTCCTTTCAAGGGTGTCTGACCAACAGTATGATACAACTTTCAGAGAGTTCTTTAGCGGACTAGAGAGAAAGCTTACACTAATTTTAGATTTCAAAGTTAGGTGAAATGATCCATTAACTCAAGTGCTTTTTTATACTCTAGAGCCTTTGTGTATCAAAAGGTACCAATATCCAAATCCAAAATCACCCGTAACCAAAAAAGACTGCTTTTCAAATCAGTTGTCTCAAGCTCATTCTTCTTGGTCAGAAACTTTTTCATTATATCTAGGTATTAGTTTGTCTTCTGGCCTTTTACTGCTTTTGAGAGTTCTTTCCACATATCCATACTTGTCAGCTGCATAGGTCAATATTCATTTTATAAAGTTTTGAGCCTGTTCTCTGTATATATAAGATGCAATACAGAGCTTGCAGTCAGAACTCAGAACCAAATGTTTTCAAGAAAAAGGTGTTCACAAGTGGCACAGGAAAGAATGCTATCATTAGAAGAAGAATGGTTCTCTAATCCGCAATAAAACATCTCCTGTACAAATCCACCTATCCTAGAATACTGTTTTTTGATTATGGATAGAGTATTGTCTGCATTCTGAGTTCTATTTTGGGATAATGCTGGTTCTTAATTTAGTTACTGCTTTTTTTCCTTTGCAATTGCCCTTTTACTCCTGACTTTCAGTAAGTTCTTCATTGAATACACTGAGACTATTTTAGCTCTGTATTTCCAAACCAATGTCAAAGTTATGCCTGGCTCAAGTACAGACAAGGTGATTGAATCCACTATCTAATCACAAGGTGACCAGAATCACTGCAGTTTATTTTTTATTGTAGCTGCTTCTCATTAGCTTTGTTTTCAAGGTAAGTTCATTCCTACATTCAGCTTCTTCTCCAGAGGTCAATCTTCATGGAGCATGTTCTATTCTGTTTGAATGCTAAAAAATCCACAAATGCTTCTTCCTTCTCTATGTTGTTGAGGATATTCTGGTTCTCTCTGTATCAAATGGAAAAGTTCAGCAGCAGTAGGGTACACTGGGGTACGGGAATATTACTCTAAAAGCAAGAAGACAAAATAGGAGTTTTGGGATAGCTCAGTGTCTCCTACATTTTGCCATTCTAATGTTGCTGCTTGACAGGGAACTGAGCTAGCAACAACTCACGTGGAGGGGAAAGAGATGCTGGAACCATGGAGCATGTGAAAGTTTCTGAGTAACTGGTGGCTTTCTTCTGTACAGGGAGCACGTGGAGAATGTCTGGATCTACCAAGGTCATGGTGCAACTATCATCCCTTCACATCTCTGGTAGCTGCCTGTAGAACAGTCTTTTTTCACTTTTTCCAGGACACCAGCAGCAATGCATGCAGCAGCCATTCCCAAATTGCTTGTGTTTACCCTCTCACCACATTTTTGAGTAATGACTCTACCTTTCTCCTACCTTGTAGCTTTAAATTGTGAAATGCATATAAACTGGACACATTTTAAGAATCCACTTCCTTTCTGCTTTAATGAAGTCTTCCCCTTAATTGTAATGTTTGCTTTTCCATCTTCACTGTACAAACTTAAAGAAGAGAAAGAACAAAATTTATTATCAATTTCATCAATTTTGCACAAGCAAGATTATATGTCCTGTTTCTTTCTCTACAATCTATTTCCAAAGGTCTCTAGTCAGGAAAGTATCTCTCACTTCAAGCTAATCTTTGCCAAGATTTAAAAAATATTGCCTTATAGGAACTCTGACACTGAAATAAATAATTTCTTTCATTTTTGAAGGAGTCTACGTACTTGAAAATTGTTACCAGCTCACTCTGCTGTTACCCCCCCAGCAAAGCATTTGTAAGCTGTTCAATCTCTCAGCAAATGTTTTCTGAAATTTTTCTTTCTTTCCTCTTGACTCCTTCCAGCTGTTCAACATTTTCAACATATCAGGGGCTCAAAAGGGATATACTTGACTTCCCTTCTTAAGTTCCCTAGTTTGTTCCCAGTCTTGGATATCTCCTAAAAAGAGATGATGCTGAAGTGAACTAACCCTGTTTGGGGTGAAGTTGAAAATCTGTTTTTAAATGTTGTCTCTTCTCTGAGCTTTAGAATAAAAAAGACTGCCCCTACACTTCTAAAAGTTTGTTTTCCTTAACATTGGTAAAGGATGGCTTCTGCTTCAGATTTTCTGTTACTTGTGCAAGAACTTCCTGAGATAGCTTTTCCCTTTATGAATTATGAATTAAGAAGCATTTCTTATTATTTTATAAAATTGTAAGTATTTTTCTCTAATTACCTTGGAGCTTAAAATAATGATCTGATTGTTTTCCATACTCAATTTATAACCAAACTGCAGTGAAAAAACAATTATTCATTTCAGGAGGGAATCTTGAAAATACTCTTCAGAAGAAAAACTAGTGGCTTTTTGATATGTTTTCTCAGATATTCAATATGCTATACAGAATGAAGTTCCCCAAAGTAAAATTTCTGGCTAATTGTCAGTCCAAATTTGAGATTTCTGGAATAAAGAGACAAGTATTATTCCTGTATGGTCATGGGTAATGATTTCAATGTCTTCTTCCAGCATAAATGTTAGAAGACTAACTTATTTGTGACTGAATCTGGATAACATGTGTGTGTGATGGGAATATATTAAGAGTACTACAGGTTGTTCCTCAGAAATTCAGCATATTTCTATGGAAGTGTTCTGGGCAAGCAGGAGCATAAGAGAACGGAGAACAGAAAGGGAGAACAGAAAGGATTTAGAGTCACAGATTGGAAGAAAGTGAAGGGATAGAAAAAGGAAAAAGAAAAAAACTTTGATGGTGAGGTCTAAATCAGGCATATTAGGCATCAATATGAATCTGTCACTGTGTGCACAGTTCTTGATAATTTTAACTCTTGTGTAAAACACGAGTTTAGGAATTCTTCTGTTTCTGAAGATTTCTAATTTCTCTATTTTCTGCACTGCCTCATGGTACCAAATTCCAAATGGCTTTGGGGAAGCTTTTGCCTCTGAAATGGGTCTGATTGTTCCTTTCTTTTCCAGAGGCAGAGGAGAAAACTCACTTCTCTGGACTGAAACTTACTCCATGAAGGATCTCAAATTCAGACAGGGGCAGAGTGAGGAGGGCAAATGCGATGTGCACATCCTTGGAACAGTAGCATTGATTCTTCTGAGGCAGCAATAATAGAACCAGCTCTGGTGACTGAAGCGGTTCAAACATTTAAAAGCTGCAGCTTGAGACTAGATTCATCTCCATGCTGTTTTTTCACTCAGCTGGGAACACTTCATGGAGATGAATTGGTCACTTCACACTTCTGTGAACCTTCTAAACTACAGATGGATGTGGAGAGCTCTTTTCTTTCATCTTTCTTTTTAAAAGTTCCTTTTTCAATACTGGCAATGTCACTATGAAAAAAGCAGTGTTTTGTGATTAATTTTATATTGTAGTACAGTGGATAATAGAGTCCTAAAATTAGGCTGAAGAGTTTCTGTCTTCTGGGAACTTTGGAAGTATTTTACAGTTTGGGTGACTGTCAGGATTGTTTCAAACTTGTTTCTTTTGGTAGTGATGCAAGAAAAATTTAGATTTTAGGGTAAAGGTTTCTGAAGCAAAGTCCTCTCAAAAGTCAAAAATACATACTCTAGTATTACTTGTAGTGGCATGAAGTTCTAATTAGTGAGTTTTGACATGTTCCACATAGTGTAGTAAGATGTGGTTTTCATTTACTGCAGGCGGGCAATACATGTGCCAACTCTGCACATTTCACACTTCTTTAAGGAAAGAGAAAAAACAGTATCAGAGAAAATCTATTGCATTGCTGCAACAGAAATCCATTCTGAATTTTATTCCTGGAAAATGCAAGAAGGTAAAAATGTAGGAAAGAAAGCAAAATGTGAAAAATTGTGCAGCAAAATTGTGGAAAAGATTGATTTGACAGGGCGTAAGGGAAGGAAGGAGGGTTACACTAATGCATCTTTTGTTTATAGGAATTACAGTAAGCAGAAATGGATGTGAAGGAAGAGAAGGTGTAAAGGTGCTAAGTTGGAGAAAGTGGAATAAGTTGAACAAGTTAGTCTTGGAAGAGAGATAATAGATTATGGATCATAGAATGTGAGGGAAGCTTCCCAGCAGCACTTCCCTTTTTAGCATCTGCAGGAATGTAAGGAGGAAGTGAAGATAGATGGGGAGAGTACCTAGAACTTGACAAGGAAGTTCTGAAAGTCCAAAGGTGTTTTACAGATCTTTATCTCTCCTGTAAGTGGAGCTTGGGCCAAGGGTGACTTTCAAGTGGGGTTGAAGATCCCAAGAAATACATATATTGAGCAGGCAGGTAGAGCAAACATCTTCTTCATGAATTCAAGAAATAAAGCAAAAATATTTTGGCAAACAAGCTGGCTATTTTTTGTGTCACAGCTCAAGGTAAAAAATCAAGATTGAAATATGGATGCTGGTTGGCTGGGATGTTTTTTAACTGAAGATACATTATTTGTTTATAATCTAAAGCAGAAGGAGCTAGGTTTGATTACTTAGAGCAGTGTAAACTTGCCACAGTGAAAATTTAATGAAAACCAGAAAAATATTAAAGTAACAATTCAAAAAATCTCTTGTAGTAAGTATGTAAATCATTTTATTGGGGCCTATTTCTGAAAGTTGAATTTTCCAAATCATGGCATTTACCAGTATTCAGAAAATACATATTTTAGAAAAAAGAATTCAAGGAAAATCTTTCTATGTGGAAGCAGCATTAGTTTGGATTCAATATTTATTTAATTGCTTAAAAACTAAGTAAGTGTTTTTCATGGAATGTCCATAAAAGACATGAGACCCAATAGCACATTCATGCCACTCCGGGAAATAGCACAATATGAGAATGATGTACTGCAAGAAAGACCTTGAAATTCTACTAGTGTGTTAATGAAGATAGTTCTGTTCAATTTTGCTTGCTTTTTTTTTTTTTTAATTTTTATTGAGGGGTTTGTCATTCTTTGATACATTTCTTTAAAAATGGCATAATCTCTAAAATGTGTAGAATATTGGAAATCACTTTTCCTACTTGTTGATTTTCCAGGATGCATTTCTCAATCTTTCATATGTGGTCATTATATCTTTTTTCTTTTACTCCATTTAAACACAGAAACATCAGCATTTTTTTCACTACATCTTACTAAGCTATTATGATATGAAATAACCAGTCTTTTCCCCCTTTAGCCACCACAGAGAGAGAAAGCAGTGTAAAGCACAGGATTGCTCAGTGAGTGAATTGTCTTACATTTTAGGACAGCATTGTTTGGTAGTTGTAAATTTAGGGCATGCAGGTTTTTGCTACTAAATATTGAAAAAAGAAAGGGTGCTTTCTCAAATCAGCTGTCTAGCATTTCTTCAATTGCTTTCTAAAGAGGCCCATTTATCAATTTATCTGAATTACATCTTTATCTAACAGCACTGCTTACCACCCAAATCAACAAAGTTGTATCTCCTTTATCTTGATGGAGAAATGTTCTTTTCCTTTCTCTCCTCCTCCTGTGGGTCATTAAAATATTTGACAAATATAGCTTTTGTTTAAAGCCTATAGAGAGGCTCAGGACACCTCAGTTTTCTGGTGGTGACTTAATGCACAGTGACACTGAGAATTGTCTCCCTTCTACAGAGAGAAGAACCCCACTGCTGATGTGTTCGCCACCACATAAACAGGTCTTTAGACTGTGTGATTTTTCTTCTACTGATGTTGTAAAGATAGCTTCATCTTCTCTCTCCATTTCCCTCCCCATAAGAGAGAAAAACAATGCTTTGATAGTTGTATCATTTATATTTCTTCTGGCAAAGTAGAACAACCTTGGTTTCAACAGGAACAATACATATTTTATAGAAATTTAAAATTGTTTGGGTTAAAAGAGACCATATGGATCAACCAGTTCCATCTTCTGCCATGGGCAGGGACACCTTCCATTATTCCAGGTTGCTCCAAGCCCCATCCAACCTGGCTTTGGACACTTCCAAAGATGGGACAGTCACAGCTTCTCTGAGCAACCTGTGCCAGGGCCTCACCACTCTCACAGGGAAGAAGTTCTTAGTATTTAATCTCAACACAATCTCTGTCAGTTTAAAGTCATTATCCCTTATTCTACCAACACATACCCTTGTGAAAAGTCCCTCCCCATCTTTTTTGTAGCCACTTTAGATGCTGGAAGCTCACCAGAACATTTCCCCAGATAATCCTTTCCTCCTGGCTCAACAACCCCAAGCCTCTCAGCCTTCCTTAATGAGAGATTGATCCAGACTTCTGATCACCTTTTTGATGTCATACTAATATTTATATTTTTTGAATCAGACTAATAATTTTTCTTACCTCTGACAAGAAGGCATTGCCAGTCCATGAGTCATGATTCTTTTCCTCTTTCCATCTTGTTTACTGGAAAAAAGAATTCTGTGCTGTTCTTACTTTCTGTGCAGTCGTACTGAAAATAGTGTCTGCTTTTCCTTTCTGCCTGCTTGTCTACAAAGGATAGCAATATAGAATAACACTTCTCAAAGCCTGACCTCTGAACCAATGTTCAGGGAGATTAAGCAAAATGATTAGTAAAACCAGAACAGGTGACAGTATGTCTCAGCGTGTATGAGGGAGGAGAAACACTCTGGTGAAGCCCTAATCCTGGGTTTTGATAAATTTTAACAACCACTTCAAAACCTTGCCTAGACTTTCAAGATAACTCCTGTGTGATGAAAATTCTTACATGATGAGAGTTTCTGTATAACGCAGACTCATGATGGGGAGCTAGACTCTCCTTGAAAGACACAGCAGATTTTTATCAGGTTATTTGTCTGGTGGTTTGACGCTGGATGGACACCAGGTGCCCAACCAGGTGTCCATCACTCCCTTCCTCATCTGGACAGAGAGGAGAAAAATACGTTGGGAAAAAAAAAAGAGTCAAGATAAAGGCAGTTTAATAAAACAGAAGCTACATGTGAAAGCAAAGGAAGACAAAAGATTTATCCTCTGCTTCCTGTCAGCAGGGAATGTCCAGCCACTTCCCAAGATTCAGCATGTAGGCAGCAGCTTCAGAAGACAAATGCTGTAATAAGGGATACATTCTTACTCTCTTTTAGGAGAAGAAACTTTTACTGCTGAGCTGACACTTAAGGCTCTGTTGGGTCAGCATTCCTGGCTGTGTCTTCTCCTAGGACCTTGCCCAGCTCCAGCCTAGTCGTGGAGGGGGAACACTGGAGAGATGTCAGAGTAGCCAAAGCAATGGTGTGTCATTAATACCTTTCCAGTTACCAAAGAACAACACAGCACTGGGAGGGCTGCTATCAGAGAAATTAACTTCATCTCAGACTGACCAAAAGCAACTTTTTGGAAAAACATGTGATTTATTTTCTTGGTTTTAATGCTTTTCTTGGCCTGTTGTCCATGAACACTCAAGGTAGCTTTCTAAGAGCTGCCCAAAAAATGGAAAGAACAGGCAAGTTTTTGTTCATTCTCAAGGGATCTTTGCCTCCCTGAGAATATTTTAGGATTAATGAATCTTCCTAAAAATGTGATGGCCACTTCTTTAATTTATTAGATTCTAGCCAATGTAGACAAATTATTTCTGTATTTAATGATTTGAAACTTTCATGACATTTTTTAAAATGTGTGGCAATTTTTCAGTTTATTCACAGTTGACAGGCAACGTAACCCTGTGAATAAAAGGTAGTTTAGCTATTATACAAGTTCTTTATTTAAGAGGTTTCCTCAAGTTTCAGTACATACAGAATCAAAATCTTTTCTCTTAATATAACTTGTAACTTAGTTTGCAGTATTTGGCAATTTGCTCTTAAAAATTCACATTTAGCATTTACCAGAATGGCTTTGTGCTTTAATTCCCTAAATCTGAGACTCAAATTCCTATACATAATTAAAGTTTTAGCATTCACAAGACAGCAGTGAAAACAGAGAAGTAGTTAGGTACAATTTTCTGATTCTGATTACATTAAGAAACCTGACCAACCGTACCCTTGTGTCACATCTGATCCACACATAGATGTATAAACCTATCAGGACTCCTAAAATGAGAGACAGATTCCAAAGGGTTGTTTAGAAACCACAATATGAATTCATAGATTGCGAGGAATAAATCTGTGATGCATTTACTTTGGTTCCAAACGAGACTCGGGATACGGGCTGGGCTGTGAAATTATTCCTGTCACCAGATGCTGTTTGTCTGCTTCTGTGCTCTAATTGCCATCAATAATTAAACACAGGTCTCTGATTCATATGCACAGAGGCAGAGATTCTTAAATTAAACATTTTAAAGTCATTATAGTACATTTTATATGTTCAGCTAAACACTGCACTCAGGCTGATTATGATTAAATACACTGATACCAAATTACATATTGATTCCATAAATATCAATGGATACCCAGAACAAATAAGATTCCTAGTAAACAGAAGGAATATTTTCATTTCAGATGACAAACAGAAAGTGGCTTATATTCACTTATATATGATATATTATGTTGCACATTGAGTAAAAAGATGGTATCTCCCAGCTGACCTGCAGAAAACACAAAATAATTTCCATCCATTTGGAAAACATCAAAATGAAAACAATGTGGTACGCCCAAGTTTGTGTGAGAGCCTCTTGAAAATCCAAGTTTGAATGCAAGTGAAGCTTACACTCGTTAATCAGTCTGTGGCAGGCATAATCCTTTCCAAAACTGTGTCCCCAAGGTCGTTCTCACTCTCTTGAAATAGAATAGTCTTCAGTAAGCCTGATAGAAAAAAAAAAAAAAAAAGCTCTTTGAAGATGTGTTTACCCTTTGGCAGTCTGTACAAGGTGATGACATACTTTCTTATGATGATTACTATTAGTCATGCTACTGTCCTGCACAAAGTTTTGGCATGCTCTCAAACAGAGTTATGATGATAATCATCATGATGAGCCATCTCTGGTGATTCACTCTTTCCACTCCAGCCACTGTGGTCACTGTAGTGTGACCACAAGTATCACGTTTCCATAGTGCAATACCTCTGCTGGCCCTGTTGAGACACTATTCATCCACTTGTTCCAGACCTTTGGGACTGCTGTCTTCTGTTTCCAAAATTCCATGAGCTTCTTTCTGTGACTACTGGTCAACATGAGAAGATTTCAAACCACTCAAATATCCCTTGGCTAAAGTTTGTTTCATTTGCAAGTCCAAGTTAGGTTGTTTTTTGTAATCTGCATTTAGAACTGAGTAATTTTCAAATTTATATTAACTTTCTTTATTTGCTTTGATAGACTGTGACTGAATATTTCTGAGAAGGCACAAATCAGGCAGAGAATCTTGGTGGACAGAGATTACTGAAAGACAATGAGTTCCATTAGACTTTGGAAGGCCACATTCTGTTTGCAGAGCAGCTCTTAAAACTAGTTTATCTGTTGCTAATAGAATCCCAGAAGTGTTAGCTCTAGGGAAGTAGTTGGAAAAATACTGTGCCTGAAGTATAGTGTGTATCATGACATTTTATAGAGACGTCATGTCTGTACACTGTGGAAATCAGAAGGTGACTTTCAGCCTGACACATTGGCAAAAAAAAAATCATTAGAAAAATGACATCATTTAAAGTTCTCTTACTCAACTCACATTTCCAATCACTTAGGCTCTCTTCCATAGGTTTTATTATCAGAACAGAAAATGTCATCTTTTGAAAAATCACTTCAGCTCCTAAGATGACCAGTGCAAATCAGCAGTTGTTTCTACAGTGAACTGCATTTCAACAGAAAGGAGCTGCTGTTGCTCAGGATATAAAATAATTTAGATTTATTGCTTGACACAATTGTCAAATTGTCATTTGTAATTTTAGATGTACTAGGGGTTTATGTACCTATGCCCTCAGATTCACTCAAAAAAAGCATAGGTCTTTCTGAAGTGCTGTGTCATGCACATTTCAGATTTCTGGGATGTGGAAAATGACATTTATGTTGAAGCAAGCTGACTCATTGGCACATATTTGTGTGTAGCTTGTAGAATCCCACAGGGGTTAATGTTCTTGAAGTACTTGGAAAAGGAAAGTGCCCAAAGTGTAGCATGTGTCATCACATAGTTAATAAAACTGGAAATCTTCAATTAGCTGTTGTTTGCTGTTAGCTTGAATTTTCGTATTGCTTTGCAATATCTCTACTATACAAACAAACAAATAAACAAATTCACCAGAAGAAATTTGCCAAATCAATTACCACATTTTCTAATAAGATGATATTATCGTCCAGAACAGCTTATTAACCTGCTAAAAAAGTTCAATTGACATTACTTATTTTAAGACCTTGTTCACAGCTGCTCACAAATTTACAAGCCAATAACTCTGTGGACTAAAATACTTTATGTACTTTATGTCCGTGCTTTGTGCATGGACTGTACACATAACTAGACCACACAAAATATTGTTGAAATTTTTTAGCCGAAACACCTCAAATAGCTGTTATTATAAGCAAGCTAGAGAGAAAATGTTGTGCTTTGTTCCCAGAAAGCTCACAGTTAAAGCCATAATAATGCAATAATTTTATTTTCACAGCTGTGTGTTGTAATACAGGCTGTGCGTTTGGCAGGGATGTGGTCTTAGTAAACTGACTGAGCCACTTTAATTCAGTCTCTCCCTGGGAATTACTTAATGATGGAATTATGTACATGGGATCCCTATCTGTTCTAGAAAACTGTTGTGTCCTAGTGATCAGGCTCATGGAATAATGCAGACAGCAGTTAGTAGGATTCCAACTCAAAAGGTGAAATGTGAAGAGCAAACAAAGTTGTAGACTGGGAAGGAAAAAAAATATAATCTGATAACTTAATGAAGTCTTGTTTGCAACAGATAGATAGGCTGATGACTACTGAGCTTGTAAACAGAATTATTGAAGGTTGTAAAATGAACTCATACATTTGTAGACCTGTAGGTGATTGTAGGTTCTGTTAAAAAAAACAAGAGTAAGAGATACCATTTAAGATTTAAAGAACAGATTTCAAGCATATTGGACATACTCTTAGTGGTCAAAAATCCACCTGGGGACAAATCCTTTTCCTAATGTGCAATGAAGCACAAAATCTGTTCCCTTCCTCCTCCTGTGCGTAGGACATCTCTAGTGACAGCAGACAGGTGAATTTTATGATTTCAGAAAATGAGTGAGTTTATCATCCAGTTTTTTCCTCCCTGAGATCTTCTGCCTGTCCTGTTAACTCTCTCTGGCCACTCATTCTAGAGTTCCATTCTTACAAATTAAAAGATATGACAAGCTAATAAAGATTTCTCCTTCACAATGCCAGGCAGAACTTTTGTCGCCTCCTTCACAAAACCTTAATCATTTCTTCCCCATGCATTCTGCTTTCCAAAGACCATCTACTTCCTTCCCAAACCCTTCCCTAGAAATTTCCATATTCCTGTTTCTTTTTGGCCTGTCTGTTGGACAAAAGGCACTACAGGTAGTGCAGTGAATGGAGTGATTGGTCACTTGCCTCTCTACCACTGAGTTGGTCAGGCAGAATGTGACATTTTTCAGCAGGCACATGTAATCCTTAGGCTGTATTTTTGTACATCTCAGTTGTGAGTACTTTAATATACTTAAGATTTCTGCTCCTCTGTCTAGTTTGGTTGATATTAGCCAGAGGGATCCAGAGTTATTGTAAGAAAGAGGACTGACAGAAAGAATCAGTCACAGAGACAGAAGTGATGCCATCACATCAGGTTTGCCCCCTTAGGAAATCAGACTAAAATGTTGGACACTTTTAGTATTAAGAAATTTGATTGCTGCCCCAGAGAATTTCCTCAGTGAATCTTCCACATCTTTCTTATATGATGGTGGACACATCACTTCAATCATCTAAGTATGATTTCAAACACAAAATGCAGTGGAGCTGTGCTCCAGCAACCAGGTTGAAGTAAATAGGGCTTGTGCTTTAAAAACACAAAAATTACAATATAGTACTAAGAATTCTGAAAACATGAGCCGTCTGTGACTGGTATGGGACACTGAATTAGGGCAGACTCATGGCCTGAATTTTTCTTGCAGGAATTTAAGAAATTATTTGGGTTCTTGAAGTGATGTTTGGGTGAAATTTAAAAGCAGAGAGAAGGAAGACAGTTCTGAAAATCATGTTTACTTTTAACTGCTTGCTACTTGCTTGAAATGGGGGTCCTTAGTAAGATATAAAGAATTAGCAGATTCTGATCACATGCTTTGCTTTTTAGTTTCCAGTGATTTCTCAATAGAAAACACTCAACTGGTCCTCAAAGAAAACTGTGTAATAGTTTGGTGGTGGGATGGAAATGGTGTCAGTAGTATCACAGTAGCCACAATAGTACCAGCTGGAGGTTGTGGCTATCTGCTGGTGTAAAACTCACAGCTTTATTCTTTCTGTTCTTACCACATCCTACAGCCAAGTTCCAAGCAAAGCTTCACTCCTCTGTCTTCCTCATGCTCCTTGTCATGATTTTCACTCCCGTGACCTCCATAAAGTTAATTCTGTCCTGCTAATATTTATTTTATCTTAGAGTAACACTCCATGGTCTCTTGCTTGCATTTAAATTATTCTCAAAATACTTTTTGTTTCAAGTTTCCTGTGGATGCTCAAACACTACATGCTGCTGTCACATCCATCTCTGTAAACAGATTTTACATTAGACAATTGTGTTGTCATTTTTCATTTATTTAATTTGATTGCCATTGGAAAGAGGAGATCACTGAGGGATAGACTTCCATTATGAGCAACAGGAAGTACATATTTTGTGTCATGTTGTTTTCCAGAAAGATAGAGACAACCCAATTTCTATTGAATGTCCTTAGGGAAACCATGCCAAGCTAAATTCATGTACATATGGCCAATTAGGCAGAGAACATGCTTCCATTACTTTAATTGGCAAGTGAAGCTTTCCAGGAAAGACCCAGCCAAGTAAGGTGAGGCTGGAGGGCCAGGGTTTATCTGTACTGATGTGTAATCTTTAATATGTGTCATATACTTATTAACAGCTTTTGATCGTTTTGTTGTGTATCATCATATTTTGTGCTTGTAATCAAAATGTCTGTTGTGTTTTCTCAGCTACGCCATTCCACTGAAATATTGGTCTTTTCTTAAAGTGTCAGTTTGTGGGACATCTTGCAACACCCATCAGAATGAGCTGAAGTTCCTGTGGGTTGATGTAATCTCAAGAAGTATTTTGAAGGGTACAAACATTCACAAGATAAGAAAATCCACTACACAGATAATCTGGACTCCAACATGTCTGAATATTGAGTACAGTAATGAGCGAGATTTGCTAAGAGACTTTTGTGTACCTACTAGTTAAGTTCCAAGATGAGTATTAATTTTCCTCACTAAAATCAGTAGTAGATCCTAAATATAGGATCCCTTTGTAAGAACTCCATTGGAAAGAATTCAGGGAACCTGGGTAAGCCTATGAATATTCCAGTTCTCACAATCTAATGAGAAAATTCAAGAATATTATTTGAACTGTTATCTTAAATATTGCAAAATTTAGGAGAGTTTTAATCTCTCTATTTGGGATGTTAGTAACTCTCAGAAATGTAGATAGCCCATTGAAACACTGGGCATCATTTGAAAGCATAACAGTGAAAGATATTTTCTATCTGCTGCCTATGAAATGACAAACAACAAAAAATGAATACTTATTTTCTGCCACTACTTATTGAATTAAATGAAATTTATTGTTCTTTTTGTCTAACAATATATCTTTGCATCTGAGATAATTAGCATCTAAACCCAAAAACTTGTGAGAAAATATGGAAAATAACTTAAATTTTCATCTTCAGCACTTATTGTATTTCAAACACTGTCTAGATTTCAACATAAAATGTGTGGAGTGCTGCTTTTCCTATTTTGCCTGTCTTCTTTTTTTTTTTCTTTTTTTTTTAATATTACAGTAGTTGGCTCCTTTAAACTTATCTGCATGACGTGAAAGCTGTATCAAGCACTCTTCATGTTCTCAAGAATGCCTAACAAAAGCAGCTCTAGAGATGTGATGCATACCATATTAAGCAGAAATTCAGTGGAGCAGAATTGCAGTTGTAGATTTCTCTCTTGGATTGTCAGCTGCTTGCATCACTACATTATTAATTTTTTCATCCTTGCTCTCCTGCAGAGCTGAACTACCTCTTTTCCTCCCTTCTTTCCTTCTCCCTCCCTCCTTGTTTTCTGCTTTTGAATTAGTTTGCAAATTTGTCCAAATTTAGGCTTCATATTTTATCATAATCACATTTTAGAGAATTCTGTAGATGTATTGAAGAGCAAATCTTCATTTCTATCTGTAACTGGTTAATATTTGAATGATTTGGACCCATCAGTGTACAGGATGCATAGTGGGAAGAAAAAGAGACATAAGGGAGAAAGGTACCCACTTTCTTCCAACAATGAAGTATTGAACCCTTCACCATTTGGAAGATTCATATGGGTTAAATACAAAGAGCTCCGAGATGATCACTTAAGCTCATATACTCCAATCTTCATAGCACTGATGTAGAAATAATTTGGCTCAGAAATCCTAATGCTATATTTAGTTAAATGAAAGTACTTCTCATAAATGCTTTTATCTGGAGGGTGCACTTGGTTTTCATCTACAATTTCCATTTATTTCTGTAGTGACTCCAAACATCCCACCCCACCTTAAAAATTTTAGATTTTAATGACACTGTTTTTCAATTTTTTACTTGATATGTTTCTCTTCCCCAAAGAGCACACACTGTCTGGGAAAGATCACATGGAATAGATAGAAATATGTAACAGTACGGTATCAGATTTTCAATGAATTTTGGGAGTATTTGATCTTTAAAAACTAAGTTCCGCACATTGTAATATTAATTTGTATGCTTAAATTGAGGTATGTTAGCCTTAAGAACTTCAGTCAAAACTTTCACATATGATGAAGACACACACTACGTGCAGAATATTTGGGATCAAATATTTACTTGTAGATATGGATTTTTACAGGGTTTTTATCTTTAAAATCTCTCTTTATCCTCCCCTTCTCTTTTTGCTGTGACTCCAGTTTCCTCTGTCTTATGAGTATTTCATCTGTGCAGAATAGTAATTGTTGTAACATTTCTACAATTAAACTCTGTAAATGTTAACAGTAGTGTGGCTGGTTCGGGATGACCCGAGGAGCGAGGCAGATGCAACAGGTCAAGAGAGAGCTTCTAATTCTTTATTCTATTCTAATTATCTGACTCCATTACTTATATACATTTGTACAGAGGTCAAGAGATCGGCCACACAGGTTGCCACCTCCTTAACCTGGTAGGTGAGCATCACTGTCCATCACATTTCTCCTCCCAGAGGACAAAAATGTAAACAATAGATAAATGCTAAAAATATACATTGTTTTTGTGAAGCTGTGTGAGAAACTCCATTTCAAGAGTGTAAACAACCAAAAGGCTTTTGCATCAGGGCAACACAGTAGTGCATACCTTTGCTGAATTTTACCATGTAAACCTTAAAGTTGAGACAAAGTGCAGTCTTAAGAATGAAAGTGGTATATATTGCATTAGTTGCCCTTGCTAAATCTCCTCTATAGTGCAGAGCCTTTAGTCAGTTTCAGAGAATTTCTCTAAAGTTTGAGCCTTTAAACATTGAACCTTCTGCCAGGGAGAAGCATCTGCACATGTAATATTCAGTTGCCATTGGTGTTATGATAGAGAACTGCTTGGAATGAAGATGAGAGAAGGCATCCCCAACCTTAGAGAATTGATTTAAGCCCTGTGTTTATGCTGCATATTTATTTTCTGACCCAGTACATTATTACATTGGAAAATTATCATTAGGTACATTTCTAATTTTAAAGAATATTGTTCAGGATACTTCCACAAGAAATAGGAGCATAGGGAAGATTTGAACTTGGTTATTAATCTCCTGGTGGAATGCTCTAATCTCTGGTGTTCTAGAAGGAAATAAGATTCTCCAGATGTTTTTGTCTGGTTCACATTCCATCATGTTCCAGTCATGTCTGAGGAATGGATACAAAACAGGTGCTAAGAAAGGAACTAATTACCTCACTTCTTCACATACCAGATCAAGCATTCTTGAGCATGGAAAAGAAAACATCTTACAGGAAGTCTTTCTTGTTGTTCTAAGGTTTCTCAAGAGGTACGAAGTCTTAATCATAAGTCCATCAGGGACTTGAAGGATTGAATTTTATATTGAAGTTCATGAAACTGGAATTAGGTGAGATTTAGGCCTTAAACCCATGAGTTAGCATGGTTTTTAGTCCTTATATTTATTAATTAAATAAAAACATAAAGGGCCTGTTTGTTAATTAAGGATGAAATCTCTACAGAAATCTGAATTAATTTGGTAAGAACTTAAAATTAATTTGAGCCTTCTAATACCATAATACTTCTCCAAAATCTCAGCCTGTCCTTCTCTAATGAAACCTTATTTCTTTATTTGAGTTATACTTCAACTGCTAAGTAACAGGCAAAAGAGATCCATGACAAAAATAAGATTCTGATTCTACCTTCTATTTTCAGCATTGTTGTTATCAAAATCTTTACTTGAAGAGGAAATGAAATTTTCTTTTCCTCTACAGGCAGAGGTTACTAATATGAAAGAGTATTCTATCTCCTGAGGTATTTATAGACCTGGCTGAAAGTGTGAGAGTTGTTCTGACTCACCTAGACTGCAAAACCTATAAAATAGATACAGGCACAGTAATTTTACCAGCTCACACATGAACCTTAACACATTAAAACCAGAAGAATCTAGCTTTTAACAAATTTAAAGCGTCAATTGACATGATATATTGCCTGGGAAAATTTATTTTAAAAATAAAAAGAATAAAGAAAGAAATGTCATAGGACTTATTAGTAACTTCTCCCTCCAAAACCAAGGTCTGTTTCTTGACAACTTGTAACACAAATGTGCCAGTAACCCCTAGAGACTTTATTTTCAGGCACCTTGAAAAGACTCTGAGTTCCAGTATATATGGATTGAAATCAATCTGAGAAAAAAATTAATGGCAACAGTGAGAGCTTTTCTTTTTCCCTTTCTTCCACCATGTAGAAATGCAGAAATATCTTAAAATGAAAAAAAAGAAAACAAAATAAATTTCATTGTATGCTCAGCAAAATATTATGCAAGCTGCCCCAATTCTGAAGGCATGGAAATACTGCTTATCCTTGGAAAAACCTTGTCAACAATCAAACAACCAATGTTCCTTCTTCAACATAAAAGTCACTGCTAAATTATTGAAATGATATCCTTCACTCAATCTTACAATCCTATCAAGACACTGGTCTACACAGTGCCATTATGGAGAAGAAATATACTTGGTTTGGGTTTTTTCTAATGATAAAATGTTTCTGTAACTGCAACTGTAGACTCCTCCTGTAGCCTTAGGAATGGAGGTAAAACTACCTGTAGTGGTTTGAAAGCAAAATGAGTGAGAGGCTCCAAGTCAGAGATACAATTTAATAGGAAGAAAAAAAAAAGTAAAATAAAATAAATGCAATAATACAAAAGACCACTGACAGATTCAGAATACAACCTGAGTGGGATGATGGAAGCGGTGATCCCGTAGAAAGGTCTGGTAGCTCTGATCCTCTGGAAATCCAGTGGGTAAGGTTCCCTGTACTGTCCCAAATCCCAGATTATATCCAGGTGAGAATGCTTGGCTCCTCCCCCTGGGCGGAGCATCTCACAATGGGATAATGAGTCACACAGAGGGTCCTTGATGGCCTATTAAACAGAGATAACTATGATATCTATGAGTCATGCAGCAGGCCATTAACAGAAGACTCATTAACAAAAGACCCATTAACAGAAGGCACCTTAGCAGAAGACACCTTAACAGAAGACGTCTTAACAGAAGAGGGAGGGGGAATCTGGAAGAACACTGCTTCAACAACTGGTTTCAACAGCTGATGAAGATGGTGATAAAATACTTTGTGCATATCTTATACTATAGGACAGGACACTACCATATCAAACTTCATCCAGCCTGGCATTGAAGATTTCCAGGTTTGGGGTATCCACAACTTCTCTGGACAACTTATTCCATGGATCACTGGGCCACAACTGAATTTCATGTTGAAAGCATTAATGTACACTTCTATATATGTGTAGATGAGCTAGGGGATTTCCTCAGCTGCTTAAATAACACAGTATAATGAAATTTAAGGCAGGTTTCCTAGACCAACCACTGTTGCAGGCACCTCTACCCCACCCTCTGCTGCTGGGCCAGGTCTGTACAGGTGTCCTGTTCAACCCTGTATTCACTAGTTCTGTGTGAAAGTTTAGGGCTTTTATATGACTCTAGACACATGCTCAGAAGCAATTCAACCAAGTCCCAGAGAGGGAAAAGTTCACCTCTAGATTTGTAGGCTTGAAATATAGTGGATGTGGTAGAGGATGATTCAGTTACAAAAATCCATACCTCTTTTGCTATTTTAGAAGCTCTGTTGTATCCAGTGTAGCCATATGGGACTGGTAAATACACTCCAGAAAATGTACACCATTCTGCAGCAGAAACAGGAAGCCATGCTGAAGTATTTTACTGTAGCATGGAACAATAAAATGCATAAAGATGAATTCAGTAACAACCTAGGAAAATACGTCATAAGGCCAAATAGGCAGCAAGGTGATAAGTCCAGGGTTATGTGTGTGTGGCACTCGAAAAGTTGTCTCTAGGCATTTAAGAAGTGTCAAAGGCTGAGAGGTGAGACAGGGAGGGCTGCTGGCCCCTTTCTACTGTCTAATTGTGGAGCTAACTGAAGTGGAAATTAAGCAGAGTATGAATACCTAAATCCTTTGTAGACCCCTTTGAAGTTGTTTGACTTTCAGAGTGTTGAATGTTCTTCACTTCCCCAAACCAGGGACTGATATCAGTGTTCTTGCTGAAGTTTTATTTTGCAAGCATGGCTAGAGGGCTTGATTTTCATAGGTGCTGAATATTATTAATTAATGTCTGTAGTTTGGCATCTGACAACTGTAGAACTCAAAATTATATGCTATTTTTGAAAATGTGAAACTGTGTTTAAGCTCCAGGCAAACATTCTACAGAGATGGAAAAAGGGCTATTTTCCCAGCTTCACCTCATACATATAAATATCTGAGTTTTATTTTTAAGTGTTGGCTGACATTTGGGGGGGTGGGGCACTGAGGGGACATTTGTTTGAAATAACTTTATTTGTTTTCTTTCTTAAGTGGAAAGGATTATGTTTTCTTCACACATAGGCATGGGGATCTGAAAAACAGCAACAATCTATTTGCTGTTTTTCAGGAAAGCTGGGGCCACCTTTTCCAGCCCTGTATGTGTATTTGGGGACTATATGCTTTGGGAAGTGTACAGTCTCTGTCACTTAGCAACCACTCTCCCTCTTCTTGGAGTAGCAGGAGGATACTCTGTGCATGCATGTGCACCAGTAATCTGGTTTTCAGACCACAGAAGGTCTTGTTGTGATACAGTCAGCCAGATCACATACTGTGATATTTTCCAGATGATCAATCCATTTTGATTCAGTGCAGGCAAAATCTCAGCCAGCTCCTTTTAATGTTCTGTCTTTAAGCTGAAAGTCTTTGAGATCATAGTTTTGCTAGAAAAATGAAGGGACCATTACCTGGGCAGTGAGTTCCTAGCCCGAGTTTGTACTGATGAGCCTGTTGCAAACCATGTGAAGGGAAGTATACACAATGCTTCCTTAGAACAGAGGGAAATGTGAAGAACTTACAGCTGCAGAAATAAAGAGTCATTACTGTTTTGTAGGACTGAAAAGCCATCACTTAATTGGTAAAGAAACACAGAAGGTTCACTCGATTTTCTCTCTGGACACTTGTCAGAAGTGCAATGAATCAGCAGTGAGCTGGGTATGTATCTTTGTGCTTGTAGTACCTACAGGGGTGCACGTTCGTCATCCAGTGCTGATGGGTCTGAGATGTACACTAGATGGTGCTTGCACAACACAGGCAGCAAACGTGTGTCTGTCTCGAGACGTGTCAGCAGCTCAGTGTTCCACCTCCTCCTCAAGCGTTTTCCGTGATGAACACGCTGTTCCATTAAGTGGAAACCTGTATTAAATACAGAAGGTACATGTGTGATGTAAAAAAAAGTTTATTTGCTGTTTCACTGACCAGAGCAATAAAGTGATAAAATTATGTATTTTCATATCTATAGAAATGTTTGCACATGCTTCTGTATATACAGAGTCTTAGCAACTCCAAGTTTCTAAAGACAGAGTCTTGCTGTCGTGAAACCTTTTTTATGTTACTTTTACTAGGTGATACACATGCACAGAACTGAGATGAAAGGAAGGGCTCTCTACTGTATGTTTGTAAAGCATACAACGCCACTCAAGTCTTAACTGGAATCTAAAATCTACCATGAACTATCATGAATTTCTGAAAAGGAGGAAAAAAAAAGAAATAAAAGGACACATATCTTCCCCATTTCATCAGCATTGCTCCAGAAAAGAAAAAAGGAAAAATTGAATGCTGAAGGAAATGATCCTGTGAATTATAAAAATGAAGTACATATTGCATAAAATCTTTTTATATATCCCTGGGACTGAGAAACTAAACTGAAGAAAATCAGAATCAATAATTTTTACAATTCCATGTGGTCTCTAAATGATGTCTATTTTGACAGACAAAGTCCTGGGGTTTACTCAAGAATAAAAATTACAAAATTCAAAAATTACTGACAGTAATTCAAGTGTCAGTATATATGCTCACCCCCAGCTCAAGCAGGATAAATGCACTACCCATATATACCATATATTGATTCTCAGTCCTTTGTTTTTAAAATCCAGACATAGTAATTTACAATAATTCAGTAATCCAGTTATACATGTTTAACTCGCTTTTTTTAGGATTTTGTTTATTTCAGTCAGTCTGCAGGTTCATATACCTGGAATATAATTTAAAATGAAATGTGATTACTTTCAATGTCTGCACATTTTGAGCAATGCTGGATTTTGGACAGGGAAAGAGAGGTGGATAGCAGGGCTAGAGGAACGAAGATTGCCAGAAAGAATTAAGAAGCTGAGTCCAATTTGCTTGAATTTGTGCCAACATGTGAATCCAAAGATTCCAAACCAAATTGTGCTGCCAAAACACCAAAAAAAGACCCCTACAACAGTTTCTTCAGTCTTCTTATGCCCAAATTCATTGTACTCCAAGTGTTTGTAAGAGGAACAGTGGTGGCAAGCTGTACTCTTCACTTTATTAAAAGGAATGGGATGTAATGATGGTTAGGGTAGTGGGTATGGCAGTTCCTGCAAGAGTTTTGGAGCTGTATACCAGGGCCCAGTTGCTGAAGGTATAACAGAAGCAGATAAACAAAAACCAATGGATTCTCAAGACCCAGAATATGCCAAGTCCTCCATTCAGCCGAGGTTTTATATCAGCTTGCCATGTTGACTCGAAGAAAGGGTAAGTTTGCCAATGATACTAAGTTGGGAGTCAATTCCCTTCAAGGGCAGAGAGGCCCTGAAGAGAGACATTGACAAATGACCGAGATGGGTTTGTATGACATTCAACAGGGAAAGCGCCAGATTTGCACCTGGGCAACTCTGGATGTATGGAAAGACTGAGGGATGAGATGCTGAAAAGCAGTGCCAGGAGAAAGGACCTGGAGGCTCTGGTCATGAACATGAGCCAGCAGTGTCCTGGCAGCCAAAAGGGACATCCCTGTCCTGGGGGCATCAGGCCCAGCATTGCCAGCCAGGCAAGGGAGGGGATTGCCCTGCTTTGCTCTGACCTGGTGCAGCCTCACCTCGAGTACTGAGGGCAGTTTTGGGTGCCACAGTATAGGAAAGAGATTGAGGTGTTACAAGTTGTCTGTGGAGGGCTGTGTCCTGTGAGGAGGTGTGAGGACAGTGAAGTATCCAGAGGTGAAACAGAATGAGAAGTGACTGAGGGCACTTGATCTGTTCAGCTGGAGGAGGCTGAGGGGGGACATCATCACAGTACATAACCATATATATATTCTACATATTTCTCATGAGAAGCAGCAGAGGGGCAGCAACTGACCTCTACTCTGTGGTGATCAGTGACAGGACATGAATGAATGACCTGAAGATCAGTCACAGAGGTTTACACTGGATATTTGGAAAAGGCTCTTCTCCCAAAAAGTGGTTGGACACTGGAAGAGACTCTTCAGGGCAGTGGTCACAGAACCAAACCTGACAGATTTCAAGAAGCATTTTGACAATCCTCTCAGGCACACAGTGGGGCTCTTGGCATGTTCTGCTCAGGGCCAGGAGTTGGACATTGGACTTTGATTATCCTTGCAGGTCCCTTTGAACACGAGATATTCTACGATTCCGTGAACATCCTACTTTAGTTTTTCTAAAATCCCAGAACTTTCACTGACTTCACAGAGAAGAAAGAACGAGCTTTTAAACGGGGTAAGACATACTAGCTTCTAAATGGCTGACCATGGAATAAGGTCATGCCAGTCTATGTCTGTGTCTGGATTTGTTATTTAGAGAAGCAGCAACACCTGTTTCCCATTTATGCAGAAGAATTAGCTCCAAACCTGGCTGCTATACTGCCATTTGAATCCAGGAGGAGTCAGATGCCAGGTGTTGGCTTTTGCAGCTATGTTTCACAAGGAGTTATCTTGGTTTATTATACACTGTAGACATTCTAGTTACAGGCAGCCCCGCTTTCTTGCCCTGTTCCCCTCACATTCCTCCTGTCTGCCAGACTCTCTCTGTATCCCCACCATATTCTCAATTCACAGGGGGATGATGTCTAAAATCTAGAAGTATCTAGGTAAAGTCATCTCTTCCCCAGACCTGCAAGAAAATTTCCAAACTGAGGAGGCTGAATGTTTATGTAGAGGTAGATGTTGGGAGGAAGCAGGGAGGAGGTACAGGGACAAGTCACATCCGGAGTTTTTGTGACTCAAATTCAGTAAATGTATCATGTCAGTAATAAGAAAAATGTGTGCCCTGCAGCTGGAGCTGAGGTGTCTGGACTGTCTCAGGTTGGCAACTCTTTCACATTGTTGTAAGCTGTACAGCTGATAGTTAATTAAGGAAATGAATAGATCTTACCCTGGTAAAAGAGGCACACCCATGTTTTTCAGAGGGTGCACTGAATCACAGACATTGCTTTTTCACTGTTTGTGTCCGGTGGAGGGGTGTGTGGGGGAGCTCATAACCTGCAGCAAGGCAGTTAAAATAATCAATGAGTGCGTGTTCAATCCCAAGACAGGGACAGGGAGGAGGGGGAGGAGGAGGGTGTGGGAAGGGAGAGAGAGAGAGACAGAGAAGAAGGGAGGGAGGGTGTGGTGGCTAGGGAGAGGGGGAGGGAGGCGGGAAAGGTGCTGATTTCAGCCCTGTAGCGTCAGGATTGCGTCAATTTGGGTTTCAACCACGTACTCAGTCTCAGAGCGGAGCTACTCAGAAGAGCCAAAACAGGAAGGGGGTTGCAAATCAGTGTGCAAAGGGGAGGACGGAAGGTTCCCCTCCCCCCTCTCCTCCAGTCCCCTCGCAGCATCCTCCTCCACTCTCCACTGTCCCCACTGCTCCGGGTTTTGGTGTTTTTTGTTGATGTTTCCTTTTTGCCTCTCTTTCTAATTTTTTTTCTTTTTTTTTTTTTTTTTTTTTTTTTTTTTTTTTTCCAACTGCGGTGTCAAAGAAGGTTAAACAG
>JBBMKD010000115.1:70357605-70394829 GCA_037834095.1 Argya squamiceps | reverse complement strand
AACTGCGGTGTCAAAGACGGTTACCCGGGCGCCGTGAAAGCGGATAGCCAGGGGACAGCAGGGAAGTGCGCTCGGTGCCCCGGGCGGGTCGCTTGGCATCCGGGGAGGCGGCTCCCGTATCCCGGACAGCGGCCCCAGCACCGCGGACAGCCGCCCCAGCACCGCGGACAGCGGCGCCAGCATCGCGGACAGCCGCTCCAGCCCCCGGACAGCCGCTCCAGCCCCCGGACAGCCGCTCCAGCCCCGCGGACATCGCTCGCCACCAACATGGCTCCGATAGCGGACAGCCGCCAGCAGTTCGGTAAGCGGGTCCCGGCTGCCCGCACCCGGGGCCGGGCGATGCTCCTCTCCCCTCCCCGGGAGAAAAGCAGCCTCTGCTGAGACTCTCGGTGCCTCCCAGCACGCAGCTTGTTAGGAGAGACCTGTTTTCTCCCCCAGTTCTCTTCAGGTCTCAGAAGTTGTTTGAATTTGCTTTCTTTCCCTAATATCCCTTCCTTCCTCCCCGTTCCTCCTCCTGGTGAAGTACCAGAAGAGATAAAGAGATTTTGGTAGGTGCGGTTTTGGATGAGAGGTTTGGGGTTGTTTTCTGCGTCTCTGTTAAAGTAACATACATCAAGAGTTAGATGATGTAAATGCATCTTCTGCTACAGAGAAAATCTTTGTTCAAGTCATTCTTGGAATAATTGTCATTCCTTTTATCCTTATTGTAGGTCACCCATTAGTTAAAGTGAAAGGACATTGCTAGGAAGGTGAAAATACAGGATTTCAGTGGTTTTAGCTGAACAGCTGCATCTTAACCAACAGAGTTTCATTGAGAATAACAAAGATGACAATGAACTTTTCAGTTTTGTCATTTCTATGCGCTGCACGTAGTGTGGTACCAGAAGTTTCAGAAACAGTCATGTATGTGCACTTATAAAATGCATACATACATAAGTTGCTTTAGTTAGAAAAGCAGTAAGAGGGAATGTTTCTGAACTCTGCTTTACAAATATTGACTCTAGACTACATTATGCTTGCTTTAGCAGTGGTTTGATTCAAGGATCATTCCACTGACTTAGTGAAGAGACTCCAGATTTATATCACACAACTGGAATAATAACTTCTCCGAGAATCAGATGATGTTTTCTACTAATGCACTGCCTTGAATGTTAGCCTATGACAATGGCAAAAAATTCATATTTTGACACAATTTGTTGTAAATATAAAACCATTTTAGTTACCATTTCATCTTCTTTCCTATTCCACCCACTTGAGGTTTCTAACCACACTTGTGACATCATGCTTGTCTAATCACTTATTTAAGAAAGATAATTAATATTTTAAACATTAAATTGATTCTACCATTACTTTCAGTAGTTGTAGAATTACAGTAGAACATAATATCCATTCCTATAAAAAGTCTATTATCTCATGAGAAAGTATTGTAAATGTACAAACCATTCTTAAAAGATAATAAAGTATTCTGATTAGTTTTCAATTACTTTTAGCTTTTTATTTTTTTTACCATATATATTCAAATTTCTACAGCTCAGGGAATTCTTGAAACTCAAAACCACGTGCTTAAGTTAGGAAAAATACTTTTTGGTTATGTATATGATTTTCAGTCATTTCATTAAGTTCTTGCTATTAAGTATATAGACTTGTACAGCTTGTAGGCATCAGGAAAGTGTTGCCATAAAAAATTAATAGCAAGGCCTGATCCTTTCAGTGCTGGAACATTATGTCCTACTTTGCTCTGATAGTATTGTTGTGGATTTTTTTTTTCTGAATCATCCCACAATAAAGCAAAGGGGTATTGGCAGCACATTTATCTGCCCAGCTTTTGCCTGGATGAAGCTGATTTAGTAATACAGGGAATAGTTTTCTTTTACTCATCCAGAACGACCAGGGAGAAACAGAACTATTACATAATTGCCTTTATGCATAAACAATGTCACGACATTAATATTCTATTGGACATCCAGGGTTGCAGGGAATAAAGATTAAGCTGTGATTGTTACATTGTGGGAGGTTTAAACTCACTTAGTAATGTTACTTATGGGCAAAATTGGATTTCTAATTAGTTGTGCTCATTTACCCTTTGATGCATGCTTTGAAGGGCTAATGATACTCCATATGTAAATAATATATCTGCATGGCAATGGAGGTTGTAACACTTGCTCAGGTTTCTCTTTATTTGGTGTAAGCATAGGTTTTATATTAAAATTGTAAAGAATTATGATTTGATGTCGTTTCTTATATACTCCTAAGAAATACTGACCTTTTCTGTAAACTCCCCATAACCTTTGCTTAAATGTAAAGTTTAGTGGTTATCAATGATAAACTTAACATGATTTTTTCAGCTTTGAACTTACATGTGCTACCTAATGTCACATCCATCTGGAAAATACACTTGGTAAATATTTTTTCTAAATTTTCTTGATCGACTTCCTCCTGCAAAGTACTGAAAATCCCACTGAAACTCTTGAATGCTATAACCTCCAATTAAACTCACTTCTTTCAAAAGATACCTCCAGGCAATTATGGGATCAGACCATTAAAAAATAGCTTTGTTGAGTGTACAAAGTATTCTAGGAAACACTATGGAAAGCAGATGATGTATCTATATGTAATGCATATTTCAGAGTGTGTTTTAGCTAGCCAACAAGCCTCTGTAAAGCCGAACCTGAAGCCAGCTGAGAGCTGGTATTATTCACAGATATATAAGCTCAGAAACTACACACAAAGGGTTGGGACAGTAGAGAAATTATAAACAGTGATTATTATTAGGATGGGAATAGTATTTTCCTCCCTAACTCTCTGTGTATGGAAAAATACCAGCATAACAAGCATGCCTTAGAGTGGGACTGCACACTGGTGCCTGCAGGTGGCGAGCAATGTGTACAAAGCAGAGCACTTCCAGTCTGTCAATCCTGCTGATATCACCATCTCGTATCAGTTTGTTTTACTAATTTATTGCTTGATTAAATATCACACAGAATTCAAGGTGCTGGTGCTTATGTGCTTCTTGCTATTTATTTGATTTGCAGATGAAATTCCTACAGTGGTTGGGATCTTTAGTGCATTTGGCCTTGTCTTCTCTGTCTCCCTCTTTGCTTGGATCTGCTGCCAACGCAAATCTTCCAAGTCCAATAAGACCCCTCCATACAAGTTTGTCCATGTTCTGAAGGGGGTTGATATTTACCCTGAGAATCTCAACAGCAAGAAGAAGTTTGGAGCAGATGATAAAAATGAAGCAAAGAACAAATCAGCAATGCCAAAGAATTCTCTGCATCTTGACCTGGAGAAGAAAGATTTAAATGGCAATTTCCCCAAAACAACCACAAAAATGCAGGGCTTTCCAGATCTTGAAAATTCATCTCCTAAGCAGTTTGCAGAAAGGAAGAAAGATTCTGTATCCCCTGATAGCTTAAAATCCATCGCTTCACTATCATCTGAAGATAAACAAGACAAGTTAGGAACTCTTTTTTTTTCCTTAGAGTACAACTTTGAGAAAAAAGCATTTGTAGTGAACATCAAAGAAGCTCGTGGGCTGCCAGCAATGGATGAACAGTCAATGACTTCTGATCCCTACATCAAAATGACAATCCTGCCTGAGAAAAAGCACAAGGTGAAAACCAGAGTGCTGAGAAAAACCTTAGATCCAGCTTTCGATGAGACTTTCACGTTTTATGGGATCCCCTACAGCCAAATTCAAGACTTAACACTTCACTTCATGATCTTGAGCTTTGACAGATTTTCCAGAGATGATGTCATTGGAGAAGTCCTCATCCCCCTTGCTGGAATTGAACTCTCGGAAGGAAGGCTGCTAATGGACAGAGAGATCATCAAAAGAAATGTTAGGGTAACATCTTTTTTATTCAAAGTTTGAAAATGCTGTGATAGGGTTAATTATGATTCTTGTGTAATTCTGCTGCCATCGTGGAAAGAAAAGCCAAAACTCTCACCATTCAGTTCCTAAGATACCTTTTTAATGGCAGTGTGAGGAAGCCATTATACATATGCAATTTAAAAAAAACAAAATACAGCAAGCATGTTGAAAAAAATTGCTAATGCCCTAAGCTCTAATTTCTTATTCATCTGGTCCAGCAGGTTTGAGTGGACCCATTCCAGTTAGCTCAAGCAGACTCAACCCCCACTGACTTGCTTTTAATGGCTTTTAAATGAAAGAATAAAAATATTTATGTATTATTTCCTTTCTCCTCCATCCCCTTTTATATTTGAAATCATTCTTTCTTAAATCTTACTGAAGTCAATGGAAATGTCAACTGCATGGGTTGTGTAGCACATTCTTTAGGAATGTAGGGAGTGTTTAGTTAGGGAAGTGGGACCTGCTAGATACCATATTGTTGATGTTGTGGAGTGTTCTTGCACATCAGTGCTATCATGCCTTGTCTCTCATAAATTGTGATACAGGCTGCAGCTTTACTAAAGGTAGTAAGGATGAACCCACAGAGCTGCTGGAGTTACTAACAAAACTTCCTGACTTTACCGGGAAAAAAATATTTCATGCTGTGTTGTCTTAGTTCAGAATGTAAGGGTCATTTACACCCCAGCTGAACCACTGAAATGCGCAGGCATAGCACACACGTCTCTTAAATCTCTGATAAAGAAGTGGAATATGTATTGATGTACAACATGATTGGTTTCAAATGACAAGCATACTGCCAAATAAAATAACTGTCTACTAGGCAACATAACCTATAGCTAATACTGTTATTTTGCAATTCTATCACTATACGACAACAAATATAAGCATGTCACTGATCTTTTATTGATAACTTATTGGATTTTCTGGTATATAAGGTACTATCTTCCCTTGCCTTCCTTCTCCCTTTGTAATAAACTAGTCCTGGAAATTCAAATTCAAATCAAACAATCACAGAGAAGATCTTTGATCTCACCTTTATTTCATGTATATAATACTGCCTTAGAGAGTGTCAGGGGATAAGATTTCACTGACAGTTTGAATCCTTCCCGTTTAAAATAATTTACCGAATATTTTTTCTTTACTTGTACTAGATCTTTTCTCCCCAATATATTTTTATGGAATTTTGCTTTGCTTAAGATAATTTTCTTTTTTAAATGAGATTATTTCTTTTCCCCAGGATTTCATTTCTACTCTCCAAAGATAGTGATGTCATGTCAACCTATATTGTCCATTTATTTTTTTATTTTCATTCAGTCTGATAACCAATCATAGGAAAAGTTATATAACTAATTTAGAGAAAAAACATATTTACTATATAAATCAGAATAACTTAATATATTATGTCCTTTTACACAGTCTCAGAGCATACATTTCTGTGACATTTCATAAACCTTTTTAACTCTGGTTTAAAGCTTGGTCAATATAACTGCTTATCAACAGTTTTATTCCACTTTTTTTCCTTTAATTTCCTCAGAAATCATCTGGTCGTGGAGAATTACTGGTCTCTCTCTGTTATCAATCTACAACAAACACACTCACTGTTGTTGTTCTAAAAGCCAGGCATCTACCTAAATCTGATGTGTCAGGATTATCAGGTAATGGTTTTAATAATAAATATGCCCTAAGAATATAAAACAGAACACAAAAGACAGCTGAAATGCAGCATTTCAAAGACTAAAAATTCTCCATAAATGCAGAAATTATGTTTCTATTAGTTACAGCCTATTCGTTTTATTCATATCTAGGTCAATGCTTATTTCCAGGGTATGTATTTTACAAATTTGTTCTTCAATCGCACTAAAAAAAGGTGACATCTGTTAGCAGTAGAAACCAATGAGTTTTATGATTGTCTTGAACAGAGCCCATCTGCCATAAGCGTGGGATATTGTTTGCAGATACCAAAAGCTTTTATTTACGACAAAAAATGAGTTTATTTGTAGAAGATCATTATTGAGTGAGATCATCATATGATTTATCTCAGAAGAAAAGCAGCCTCTTACTTCTCTGTTGAATTTGGCCCACTGAGCACTAACATTTTTTTGGCAAGGTGAAAAGGTGAGTTGTGCCAGTGCTGGGAGGAGGCATGACACACGTGCTTTATTGTGAGCCAAACTTGGGGTGCACTGAGAGGGTTCAGGTTTTATCCTCTCTTTTCCTTGTCTGCTGCCATTTCTCATTCAGTGGAACCTCGTCTGAAGCCAGTACAATTCTAGTACAATTGCACATAGAAGACACACTAAGGCTCTATAACATAGAGCCTTAACTATATAACATAATAACAGAACAAAATTTAATGTCCTATACAAAAGACAGCCACACAAAAACAACAGTACACAAAAAAGGGCTGTAGTACCACATCTGCTGCTGCTTCTTTATAGAACTTATAGCTTTCATTTCACTCAGTATTACGAAAGAAGTAGAAGAGGAAGTAGTTTTGGGAAACAGTGAATAATTATCATTTCAGCCAATAATACAGTTTTTGTATTTCTTATACTGCAATTTACCTGGAAAGTGAGCCCATCCTGAATCCAATGCAACAAAGCTATAGGTAGCTCTGACCAAGTTCCATTTAAATCTTCCTTTTGATCTAATTTTTGTTCACATATCAGAAGGAGAAAGGTGTATATGGAGCCCAACAATTTACTTGACTAAGAGAGGGGATATATATTTTTAAAAATCAGCCCTGAAGTCACAGAACATAGTGGTTTCATGAAGACAACATGACAGCCAGCTGTCTCAATAAACCTGCCTGATGTCTACCCAGGTGTGAAAATAACTTGGTAAAAAAAGGCCTCCTAGTCACAGCATCAACCTGGAACCTACGTAAAATCCATTGTTTAGTGCACCTCTTACAAGTAAATCTATAAAATTTGTCCTCTTTTCCTGCATCCCCCAGGAGAGCCTTGCTAACGATAACGGGAATGGCATCCCAGTATTTCTGCAGGCAGCCATGTTTCATCTGAACATCTATTTCATTTAAACAGACTTTCATTATTTTCTGTTTGTCAATAAGGCCATGTACAATAGACATGTAGAGTGTCAGTAGCATACTGCAATCAGTACAGTCATAATTTCCTCTGTGACTTTCCCCTCATCTCAATATTAATCTTGGAAAAGGAGGAGAGTGAAGTGGTGTTTCCATGGGATAAAATTAACAATTCCACAGTTCAACCTCCTTGAGAAGATGGAAGATTTTTTATACTCAGAAGCTCTTCCATTTTCACAAACTCTTTGATTTCCTTGGTCACTGATGCTGAGTGACCTTTATTCGTCTAATAAAATCAAGTGTAACTCTCTAGCCTTATCCAGTAGCTAGTCAAAGGTAACAGAAAATTTCCTCTAAAAAGAAATGGAAACCAGTATGAATCCACTGACTGATACTGATTTTGGTATTTCTAATGCTGGTATGATATACAATAATTTCAAAGCCAATGAGTGTTTTCATTAAGGTCTGTTTTTGAAATGTTCATTATGGTAATAGAATATGAAAGTGGTACTCTACTACATCCCCACTTCTGGTAGACTATTTTGAGTTCAAGGGAAAACATAACTTTAACTCCTCCAACCATTTCATCCTGAGTATATATATTTTTTATATATATATATATATATATTATATATTCTATTTTATATATATATATATATAAATGTATAAGTACTGTTCAGTTTAGTATTACATTTTTTTAAAAAAGTATTCAGGTTTCTTGATGATGAACTTGGCTGATTGCTTACATAATCATGTTTGACTGGATTCAGTAGAGAAGGTTTTGTACTACATCACTGCACCATGAGAACCTGGAAACAGGCCCACAATTTCACTGAATAAATGCCAAGGTAATTGAAAGCATTGATTTATAAAATGTCTCCTTTGAAAGAATAAATATGGCCATTATTGAAGACAATAGCAAGGGAACCTCACAACATTTAAATAATAATGATGGATGCAAAAACTCAAATTTGGTTGGCAGCAAAGAAATGGACATTTTCCCTTCCTATATTCAACAGTAGTACAACAGAGATGTAAAGACAGATACACATTCCAACAGTAAACATGCCCTTACATTTAAAGCTTAGTGTCAAATTTGTTCAATAGCAATTTGTGGCCACAATTTAACTAGCTTAATTGTTTTCAATAGAACTCCAGCAGAACTATTACATCCATTCTCTCAGCCCAAGTTTATTCACTCCTTTCTGAAGGTTTTCTTTTCATGAGTTAGATTAGCAATGATGATTATACCCTAGTAGATTGTGTGAAAAGCAAATTTCTGACTCACATAAATATGTAATGATACATATTTTTCAGAGACCTTTAGAATTTTGTGCACTTTCACACCATTTTTGAATGTGGTAGAGGTGTTGTAGGTTTAATGGACTGCAGGACAGGATTTATCTCATGAAAAAAATACCTGCATTTAAGCACAGACTAAACTTCATTACTGCCTTGAACACAGCTTTGGTGACCATAAAGGAACTAATTCAGATGTAAAGAAAAAATTAAAAAATAGGACTAGATTATTCATCTTTAATAACTTGAAACAACCACTCAGTGTAATGTAATTATATTGGATAATTATGGAATTTGCCATAAACTAGATCAAGGAACTTCTAAACACTGTTCAATAGCTGATTTGTGCTCCTTTTTCTCATTGCAGACCCATATGTCAAAGTGAACCTGTACCATGCCAAGAAGAGAATTTCTAAAAAGAAAACCCACGTGAAGAAGTGCACCCCCAATGCAGTGTTCAATGAATTGTTTGTCTTTGACATTCCTTGTGAGGGCCTTGATGATATCAGCATTGAATTTCTGGTTTTAGATTCAGATAGGGGGTCAAGGAATGAGGTGATTGGCCGGTTAACCTTGGGATCTTCAGCAGAAGGAACAGGTGGAGAGCACTGGAAAGAAATCTGTGAATATCCTAGGAGACAAATTGCCAAATGGCATATGTTATGTGATGGTTAGCAGCTTAGAGAGGGGCTGGATCTTAAATAAGTATATATATTTCCATAGGCAAGGAGCAGTTTTGTTTTTTTTTTCTTTGCTATGTATGATTACCAGCTTTTAACTACCAACCTTTTTTTTTTCCAAAGGGGCAGAGGCTTTGAAATAAAATTGGATTGAATTATCAGAACAGAAGGTAACCTAATTTTCACAGTAAATAGCAGAATTTCTATTTCATTAAACTTTAATATAATTAGTTCAGATTAATATTCTTCTAGAGTTTAAGTGGCCTGTAAATTCTAAAGCACTGTAAACCTCAAGAAGAGCAAACTATGTTTTGAAAGAGTCACTTATTAGTGACTCCTATATGGAAGAAGATAACAATTATTACAATATATCCAAAAAAGACCCAACCTGTGGCTTATTAGAGAAGGGGATGGATCTATCAAAGCCGTGGGGATTGAGGCTGAGTAGGGGGGGAATTCCTTCTGCCTCTCCAACAAAAACCTTATTTCATGAACATTTAATCATTATTTGTAAGTTTTGCTTACTTATACTTTGATTATCCCAAAAAATGAACACGTTTTCAGCATTCTGCTTTACATGTCACATTGTGCAAAACTATTTTTTTAAGTGTCAAAATAATATATAACTACTTACACTTGGATTTTTTAGTAAGTTTATATATATAATTTGTTTTATTACAGTGACCAAAATAGATACATACTTCAAACTAATGATTAAGTTAACATAATTTTTTTGTTAAAAGGGCTCCTTTACGGGTGACTGTACGTGCTACAGTATAGCTAGAATTTGGGGTTAGATATGGCTTGCAATTTTTTCCTCTAGGTAGGATTACACTTTAAACATTTCAAGCCATACAAAAGAATTTCTGTTGAGATGAGGATATTACAATCAATTACTTTTCACCAATTATATTTTAACAATTCACTAGTACTAAAAAAGTTGATTTTATTTTGATAATTTCATTAAAGAATAAACAAAGTAGTGAGACAAATAAGAAAACCTTATTCTACTGTTGAACTTCCTGTGTTTAACCTCCTGGATTGTAACAAATGCCATTACAGTCAGTACTAATATAAAAGCTTCAGTGCATTTTTAAAATTTTGCAGGAGAGGAAACCAAACTCACTTTATAATTTCTCCAATATTATGTAGAAAAAGTACTTGGAAAGTACTTTGATTATATGAATTAATGTACATTACTGACTGTACTGAAAATGGTGGTGGTAAGGGAAAATAACATCCTGATTTCATGTCAGTGTGACACATGTCTATTTAAATTTAAATTGTGTCAGGCTGAGGAAATACCAAGTGTAACAATAACAAGTGTATAAATAAAGCATTTAGATCTGTGCAATTTTGTCTTGGTCACACCAGATAGGTTTTTAGGCTGTCAGAACTATAGCACAACTACAAGCAGATTATTTCCTAAAGTTTGTGCACTAACTTCTGATACAGAATTGTTTGCAAGTATTAGTCCTACTTCATTTTCAAGTACAATATATAGAAAGAAGAAGATAGTGATGTTAGTTGTTGACATAAGAAGGGTTAAAAAAGTGGAAAACCATTTTCAGTATTTTTGCATACGTCATTTATCATGTGTAATCCCATTGAAGCGAATGAGACTACTTGGGAATCAAGGCACTGCTCATCGTGGGTAAAGGTAGCAAAATGGGCATGCCAGGTTAGAACAAACCAAACATACATTGAATGTCAATCTACTTTCATTAAACAACAAACCTAAGTCCTACTTAAAACTGTTGGGGATTTGTTGTCTACTTTACCTGTTCTCATATGGCCAAATTATGTTTGCAGGAAAGGACACTGAAATATGAAATATGCAAGTAGACAAATAGTACTGGAAGAATTCCATTGAGGCTCTTCCAGGTTTTGTGTCAGTATTTTCTCCAGTTTTTGAGAATGTGTTTGATACAACAGTGTTTATAGATTTCTGTAAAAATACATTTTCAAAATAACATAAACATGCTTTTTATGATAATGCTAAATGTAAAAAAATTGCGTATTGTATGTATAAAGGAGAGGAATCTTTTTTGATTATTTCTTTAGAAAGCTGATTAACTGCTTAAGGGCTAGAGTTTTCCAGCCACATTCAAGCAGAGCTAATCCAAAGCCACCAAAAGAAAGGAAAGATGCTCACAGGCTTCAGTGGGGTTTGAAGTGCAATCACAAAGCAAAACTCTTCTGAGTCAACCCAGAAATGTCACTGGGACCATGGATATGGGGAAACATCGTTTTATCCAATGGAGACTGGGAGAGTTTAGGTTCAGTACAACAAAATCAGAGTTGTTACAATTTCTGAAAAGGAAAGAACTGAGCTGGAAATGATTGCATCAAAGAGAGTGGGGCATCTCTCAATTATAAAAGATGGAGGGTTTGTATGCTGGCCCATAAGTAGTTCATTATCTCTAAAAATCAGATGACAGGCATCATCTGTCTCCAATGAACACAAAATATGACATTAGGGGATAATAATTCATCTTTTTGAATTAATGCTGGGCTGTGATGATCATCTTTCATTTTGCATTCAGCAAGTCGTCACTTCTTTTTTTAAAAAAAATTTTTTTTTTTAGTTTTTTTAAATTTTTTTAGTTTTTATAGCAGCTTGAGTGTCAATATTTCTACTAGCTAAATGGCAGTTTTTGTTGGGGGTAGGGGGTTGGAATGGGGAAGGGAAGCAAAGACATTTTTATTAAATCCAAAAACCCCTGTAAATGGATGGGGTTTTTTTTCATTTAAAGCAATCTTTCGTTTGGAAAGTTGAGTAGAGACGACTTGTAACACATTTTAAACAAGAAAGAGGCAGGAGAGCGAATGTAGGCCTGTACTGACGTGAGAAATTCTGCTGTTTTATAAAGTATTCAATTCTCATTGTGAATATCTTGAACTCTGTTAAGGATACTGTACTGTATTAAACATGTAAAAAAAAAAAGATGTTTGTCTAAGTAGCTTACAAAAATATTAACTCCTTGAATGGGAGACTATCCATGTCTGGAGATCTGTCGTAACTAAATACCTGATTCGTTATGGTGTTGTAACTTAATAGAAGCTATTCAAGAGGAAGCATGGTGTATGAGATTTTGTAAGTTATTTGTGCTGGTTCTGTATGTTGTGCCATGTGTGTAAGACAAGAATAAACTGCTGCTTTTGTTCATCTCATCCCAAAATAATTATCCCATCTATGTATCTTTTTTACCCACCCCTCCCCGCATAGGATTTCTGCTATTGTTTGTGTTCATGGTCTATTCTCTAGTGCTTCTATTGGAAAGCATTTGACTTGCAGTCTTCCTCTTCTCACAGAGGTGGATTAGATTTGTTCTGCCAAATACTAGCCAGGCACATCACATGTTCTTTATTGCCAGCTGCTTGCTGAGTTCAGCTGATTCAGCTGAATCCTGAGTTGTACTCTGCAGTCAGGCTACAACTTGGAACACAGCCCATGACAGAAGATATGAGTCTTATAGGGACAGATATACAGATGCAAATAAGAATGAATTCTAATATATTAGGTAAGAGGAGCAAAATTAAAGTCAAATTATCCTACTGTCATTCTAGTTGTTTTCCAGAAGCAAAATATTTACCCTGGCCAATCACCCTGTACCACTTCCTCATAGACCAGGAAGTCTATGAGGAATTCCAGCTTGTCTGTGAATTTGGAAGCTGAGGCAGAGAAAACATTAAGTCAAGTGCTATATACAAATATAAAGTTTGCTGTTGTGCTCTCTAAGAATATAAAAGTATCTACTAGCACAGAAACAAAAGCCAGGGACGGAAGAAGGCAGCTGCAGCTGGGATATACTCTGCCATTTAATGACTCCCATTGTGACTTCCAACACCTGGAAGGGATCCCTGATCCTTGTCACAGAAATCAATTACAGGATTCACTAGCCAGATGCATAAAAGAGAACATCCTTCACAGTTATAAGCTGGTATATTGTCTTTGACAAATCTGTCCCCAGGAGACAGGTATCAAGTGAAAGACTGCTCTACTCCATCCCGTGCAGGCACTTCTTTTCTCTTCCTTGTATGGTACAATGCTGCTAAAATAGTGGTGATTCATGTGGTTCACATTCTAGATCCACTTCTTGAGGACGGAGATCAAGAATGTCTTCATGTTTTGATCTAGAATATCTTTATGTTTTCCAAATACAATGCAGGTGAGCCTCGGGGGGAGTCTCAAAGCTAATGTTCTGATTGCTGTTTGTACATCGAATTGCTGCAACAGACCATTGAGAGAGCCCTTGCAGATATCCTCCTCAAATCCCCAAGGTCTAACACTATTCTGTAAGCCCATTTTATTTTATGGCATCATGGATAAAAACATGCTTAACATGTGGTAAAAATACATAACCACAGATGGCCATACACAACACTTCTTTTTTTTTTCCTAAAACAAGATTCAAATATGGTCTATGTAAGCTGCTACCTTTTTATCTGCTCACTCCTTCATGATGTCTCATGGAGGTGCTGAAAAACTCACAGCACTCTTGCGGCTGCTATAACTGGCACTGACACTTATTTGCTTTATTGATGGTGACTCCTGAAGAATTACCTTAATTCAAAAAGTCCTACCCAGTTCTCACAGGCTTTTTCCATATTTCTACCCCTCCACAATTGAACAACTGTTGTAATGCAACTTTATTCTGGAACCAGCACTGTAGTACTGTTTATGGTTGCGGCATGGAAGAACTTTATATTTAGGTAGAATCAAAGGATCAAAGTCAATAAGAAGGGAAATTAAAGAAGTTGAATGATTTACTATGCTTTTGCTATGTCTGCATTGTTATGTCAGTTTGGCCATTGTGTGCTTCTTTACCAGAGAACATCCAGCAGTCACAAGTGAGAATGCCCTGACTGCAACCACTCGCAACAAAATCAGGTGTTGTCCTGAAAGATCTGTGAACTTCTGCTTGAGCCCTTTAGTCTCACCTGCAGCCATAGATACCACTTAGGCCCTCACACTTTGACCCTACCCTCAGTGCTCTGCAGTCACCCTTGACAAGCTCTGAGTAAACCCCGGCAGTACTGTTCATGCCCAGATGGAAAAGCTGCGATACTCCAAGGACTGGAAAAGATTTGGCAGCAACCTGGGTTCTGGTCTCATTGCAAGGATCAGACTTCCTTAAGATATCATCAGGGCAGGTTGGCAGATTTGGCATCTCTCCCCATGTGTATTCTGTCTCCACTACCTCTCACTCTCCTTTTCTTCTCTGTGAATACACACAGCCTGTTGCTCCAAGCTGAGGCTCGCTCCTGTGTCCCATCCCTGGACTCTGAAAATCTCATCAGTTTCTGGCATGCATCACTGCCCACCCTCAGTATTCACTGCTCCTGAAGCTGCATCAGCCCCAGCCATGTAACTCCCACATATTTTAAAGTCTCTGTAACTGTGTAATTGTTTCTCTTTAAAAAAGCTGCATGTCATTTACCCTGCAGATCCTGCAGGTTTTCTTGCCGTGAATCTTTCTGACAGCAACATGCTCTTAGGCCAGTAAAGAACAGGTTGGGTCTGACTGGAAAACGCTCAGCCTCCTCTCATCCTGGTGAAGGAAATTTAACTCATTACTGAATGTTTTTCTTCCTCTTTGGACAGTCTCTCAAGAAGGTTTTTTATAGGTGACTGGGCTATAAGAAGATGTGGTTTTGCGTTTTTTTATAAAGTGGATATTATGGCATGGAATTTGGGTTTAAGCGAAACATGAAGGAATGTTGGGTCCCACTGGGTGACAGGTCAGTGCTGTGCTACTGAAAGCAGCTTCACTGGGGCTGTGCTCACACACAGGGCTGAGGTAGCAGTCACATGCAGGAGTTCTGAGTCATAGCATTTTTTGGATTGTGACTTAAACTAGAATAGATTGTTTGCCATATAAGTTAATGTTGCATAAATTTCCCTAAGAAATACTGTGTTATAAAAGGCTTTACTTAAAACAAACAAACAAAACAAAACAAAGCAAAAAACCCAAGAAGCATAAAATTCAAGATGCAAAAGTTCAAAATGCACAATGAAACATATTAAGACTATTTTCCTTAGAAACTGCAGGTGAAAAAATAAAATTGTAAAACAATATCATGGCTGTTACAATTCTTTTTTCAAACCAGCTAAGGGTGGTGTATGATGAGTGATATTTAATTTAGTCTTGAAGACAACCCCAGGGATATCCACGAATTTTCTCTGACAGATGCTGTAAATATTTTACATGACTGAGAAAACACAACTGTTTTTATGGAAACAAGTTAGGAGTACTTCACAGTATCACTTGCCATATTGACTGTATCTCCACAATACCCTCTCAATGAAATAGCCTTTAGAATTGTGTGAATGAAAGTTTCTAGTTGAAGAGGGAAACCTCTGCATGCCTACATCTGAAGTGGCCCTGTACATGATTTGTGGGGAAAATAAACAGTATTCTAGCCTCAATTTTCCTTTCAGTATCATGGGATAAAACTTAGCAACATCAATAGCAGATACTAACTTCATGACTTTTGCTATGAATTATTATTTTTGCTGTTCTCCAGGGTTGTAATGCTGATATGGGGATGGCATTTCCTTGAGATAAATCCCTCAGAGCTGCATGCTGCAATGGATATATATGGAGAAGAAAGTAGATGTGAATCACAAAAAGGCATGTAATAATAGAGATAATAGAGAATTATCCCAGGTTAAAATCAGAAGTTATGTTAAATAGCTATAAAAGGTACAGATAAGTAAATCAGTTTGAAGTGAAGATGAGTAAAATGTTGTCAGCAGACAAAAGAAGGTAGAAATCTGATACTTTTACAGAACAAGAAAAACCAAGATGCAGTTGGCCCCTGATTACACATTTATAAATCCTGTGAGGAGCAGCTGAGGGAGCTGGGAAAGGGGCTCAGCCTGGAGAAGAGGAGGCTCAGGAGGGACCTTCTGGCTCTGCACAACTCCCTGACAGGAGGGGACAGCCAGGGGGTCATGCTCTGCTCCCAGGGACAGGAGGAGCGGAAATGGCCTCAAGCTGTGACAGGAAAAGTTCAGGTTGGTCATCAGGAGGAATTTCCTCACAGAAGAGGTTGTTAAGCATTGGAAGGGGCTGCCCAGGGAGATAGTGGACTCAGTGGTCTGGTCTGAGTGAAGAGCGGGGATCAGTCACAAGTTGGACACGATGGTCTTGGAGAGCTTTCCCAATGTAAATGATTCTGTAATTTTATGATTCTATGATTCTGTGATCTGTATTGCTTGTTTTTTGCCTTATTCACTCAATGAAAGCAGCAAACCCTTATTTTAGCCTGCTTTGATTCACACTATATTCACAGTGTGTGATTGGTGTTGCCTTTCCTTTGAACAAAGGCTGCAAGGGTTGAGTGTTGCACATCTTTTTTTATACAAAAATTGCCTAAGGGACTGTCAAGGTTTCATTGTGAGGAAGTGTAGGGCCAAGGCTGATGCTGTCAGGTCTGGACTGATATAGTGATAAGGAAGTTCTGTTGTCTCAGGTATTCCTCTAGTACCCAGGAAAATTATTTTGCTTTCATTCCTTGTTAGGAGACTCAAAAAGGAAAATTTTGACCAGGGGTATGTTCAGAACAAAAGGTTTGCTTTACTCCTCTGCTCCAGGCTTTTTGAATCACTGCATTACTTTCTGTTTTTTTAGTAGCTATTAATACTACCTAAGTTTGCTGCCTTGATATATCCTTTTCATAGGTGTGGACTGATTAGGAGACACCCTGCCAAGAAAGACTTGAGGTGCTGGTGGATGAGAGGCTGGACCTGGTCTGGCCATGTGCAGTCACAGACCAGAAAATCCAGTCCAGGCAGCATCCAGAGCATCATGGGCAACAGGTCAAGTGAGGTGATTTTGTCTCTCTGCTTTCATGAGACCCCTCACCTTGAATGCTGCATCCAGCCCTGGGCTTTTCAGCACAAAAAAGACCCGTTGGATTGAATCCAGAGAAAAGCTATCAGGATGATCAGAGAGATGGAACATCTTTACCATGAGGAAAGGTTTAGAAAAATGGGATTTTTCAGGCTGGAGGAAAAAAGGCTTTGGGATGACCTAATTGCAGCCTTTCAGTACCTGAAGGGAGCCTAAAAGAAAGCTGGAGAGAGACTATTTACAGAGTAATGTAGTGAAAGAACAAGAGGGAATGGTTTTAAACTGAAACAGTGCAGGTTTAAATTAGATATTAGGAAAAAAGTCTTTACTGTGAGGGTGGTGTGGTGAGGCCCTGGCACAGGTTGTCCAGAGAAGCTGTGGCTGCACCATATACAAATATAAGACAATACGGAGAGACATGGAGAGACAATACCTTGCCTATCAGTTTTGTTATGGATTTAATGTTTCAACTGATAATTTTTCATTATTCACATTTATTCAGGACACAAGGATCTTGTCACACATTATGCCTCCCTGCTGAACCTGCCTCTCTCACAAGAGGTTGTATTCTTTGCCCATGGAGGCAAGCTTTACACAGTGTTCTACTGGAGGCTATCTTCTGAGTGGAAATTGTTATCAAAACTACATGGAGCTCAGAAACTATATTCTAGGGACAGAAATGTTATTGTGATTGGTGCTTTTTCCCATCTATAAGAACAGCATAGATTTTGGAAAGGAAACAGTTTTCACAGATCTTTCATGTTCTATAACAGTTATTTAGAAGCAAATTGAAGCTGGAAAGTTAGTATTTTAATATCTATTACATTAATTGAATCATAATGCATTTACGACTTGAAAAATGCTGGTTCATGTTGTTGCTCTGCCTCAGTTTCAGGTAAATATTCTACCCCTGAGATCACTGGGTATTTAGACAGGTATCTCTTTCCATCATCTCCTTTTTAAGCCTAATTATAATTAATAGGAATTAGAAACAGGCATAGATATGACTCTTAGGGAGAATGTTTAGTCATGGATGTCACGGTCCTGGAGTAAAGGTTGGACCTGATGATCTTAAAGGCCTTTTCCAAGCTAAATGGTCCTATGATTCTGAAATGAATGTTCTGGTTAAGAAAAGAATTGTTGCTGTGAGCTAAGTAGTTAATTTACAGCAAGTAAAAAAAACCCTAAAACAACAAACCCAACCAAAACTCCTGTAAACAAACAAAAAAACCCCATCAAAACCAGTAAGTCCCACAAAACCTATGAAAAAACCCCAAAACAACAAAATTAAAAAACCCCAAAAACTCAAAAAATAAATAGCTCCACAACACAAAACACTCAAGCAACTTTCTTAATTCAGAATGGAGAGTAAAATCAGATTATGTTCAAGATTGTCATTATACTCTTTAGAAATCAAAACAATAAAAGCATCACTATGGCTTTGGAGTTTCTTGCTTAGAAAATTGAGTATCTGAGCTTTTGAAGGTAGAGGTGACATGAAGGGGCTGTTATAAATGTGTTACACAGCGTGTAAATTAACAGATGACACATCTCCAGGATGAAGAATTCTACTGACCCAAAATATCTAGTATTATATGCTTGGTTACATTTGGGACTATGCTTAATCCTTGGGTAAAAGAGCGCAAGTGAATGGTGGGGACTTACCCACAGCACTCATGTGTGGGCAGAGTGCTTGCACTTGATGATTTGTATTTTATTCTGACCATAACTGGCTGCTTTCCTGAGGGATGATAGGTCAATCTGCTCTCAACAGGAGGAAGGTGTTAATGCTTTATACTTCTCAGGGTGATTTTAAACCTCTGTGAAAGCAAATTTGCAAACCCTATGTAGATGAGTATCGCTAAGAATTGTTGTGAAAGTGATCAAGTCAGAGCTTCTGCTTGCCTGGCGTTTTTTGCTCTCTCAATGATAATTTGCAACTCAGAAATGCAAGAGAGTTATGATACCCAGAGCTAAGAAATATCTGCAGAAAGATTATACTGTCAGCCAACACCAATTATTATGATTAAAATCTGATGCAATAATAATGCCTTTCCTAGAATCCCCTTGACAATAACTTTGTTATATATACATGGCATTGCAAAATAGCATTCACACAGACACTTAACTGAATTTGCCCTTTGCATAAATCTACAATATATAGTACCTATATAAAGCAGGCAATGTTTGATATGAATCCTCTCTGAAATATGGTGCATAAAACTGATTCAAAATAGGAACAAAGTCAACGAAACTAAAATAGTAAGATATTTATGTCTATAATATGAATTCCCTAATTTTTTTCCTCACACTTTTGTGTTAAAAGCCAAAACTAATCTGTAATGGTGAATGAATGAGAGAGTTATGATACAGTATACAGCAATCATGTCACTTTTATTCTGTGCAATAAATTTAGATGAAATACACATTATCTGAAGTAGTGGTTGCTATGTGAGCTGAAAACAGACATGTTCTTCAGCAATCTTCATGCTATATTATCCCAATTGTGCTTTACATTTGTAATTTTTTTCCTCACTTTTGATTAAAAAAAATCTAAAAAAAAAGTCTTTCACAACCTCTTCTGGAACCACATTAATCAGCCTGTATTCCTAATTCTTGAGGCTTCAGAGTGCAGGAATTTCTCTGAACCCAAGAAAACCTGGGGAGATGTACCTCCCTCTAAAGCAGCCATGCAGCTGTCAGACTGTGTTGTGGTTTTGGTTCATTCATCTGAGTCATGGCACCATTTTGTGGTGGTTTCATATTGGCTGAATTTTGCTTGCCAACTGGGAGATAGAATTTTGGGAGAAAAAGGTGAAACAGGCTCAACTTAAAAGTAAAACAGATAGATTTTATTAACATATACTAAGGAAAAAAACAAAAAGAAAGAAAAATTAAACTTTCAAACACCTTTCCCCCTACCATAAACTGTTCACTTTCCCACTCAACATAGAAACTACAATTTTCAGTCAGTTGCAACCATTTAAACAATCCTGCATCACTTTGGAAGAGGAGCCTCTCTAGTGTTTTTGGAGATACATGCCACCAAAAAAAAAAAAAAGGTCTGGTGGCTCTCAATGTCACAAATCTGCAACCGCCTGGAATTCTGCAGCTCCTGTGCAGTCCCACCCATTTAACAGTTTCCCAAGCTGCTTATGGGCCTCTGCATGTTTGGGGGACCGTTTCAAGAATGCTTCTTCTAGAATAAAACAAGGGTTTCATTTTCTATCTCTAAAATTGTCTCTATCTAAAAAGAAACAGAGACCTCCTTTTATGCCCAGGAGCCGGGGCCTCAGTCTATTTAAAATTCTCAGTTAAATCTCATTTATATCAGTACACACAACCCTTTGGCTAGAACTTTCATTCAACCAAGCAGTATTATGATATTACAGGAAATATTCCATTTCTCCATAGTTCACATCCAGAGAAGTCCAGTCAAAAATGTCCACTTTCTCCATCCCTTCTTCCAATAGTCTTTATCAGCTCTTTCACTGACTTCATTTCATCTGTCTCTCTACATTTTAAATCACTCTGTCTTCCATGGAGAAGGGAAAGGGTTCATGTCTTTGCCCAGAGACTTTTTTTCTCCTCTCCATGTGACTCCCAGAACTTCAAGGCTGCAGGTGATGGTGGGGGGGTGGGGAAGGAGAGCATGCTCAGGAACACTGATGGATGATCCTCCTCCAGTCCTGGTCAAATCTAAAGCTACTCAAACTTGAATCAGCTCTCTGGAGCTCCAGAGAAAGACTTTCAAGGTTCTCTCCCTCCCTCGGACCAGAGGCCCCGGCAGCCAAGCTAAGAGCACGGCCACTGCGGCCCCTGGCGCAGGGCCAGCACTGCCGACCTGCGATCCTCCTCCTCTCCCCATCCCCATCAGAGGAGCCGGGGCGGGGGGAGAGGGGACAGTGCCGGCCCAGACCACTCTCCCACAGGCAGCGGCCCGCCCCACCCCAAGGCCTGGCCCCGGGCGGCCTAGCCCAAACTTCTGACTTACAAAGTGATGTTAACTCCTTGCCGGCTGGAAGAGGAAAAGAGGCCAAGTCACCTGGGACCTTTGATTTAAGCCAGGGTCTCCAGAGGCGTGTACAACACACCTATCCCATCAGCCAAACTGTCAATTTATGCTATAACTTCCTTAGGGAGAAAACCCCTTCACACTGATGCTAAACCACCACAGAGTATTAATGGGGAAGTTAAATTTTCCCATCACAACCAGTGCCTAGAACAAATGCTGCTGGTCATTTTCTGAACAAACATAAAAAGTCATGTTCAGCCAGACCACATAGTCAGCAGGTGAAGACCCTGGAACACAAGTCTGATAAGGAGAGGCTGAGGGAGCTGGGAAATGGGCTCAGCCTGGAGAAAAAGGAGGCTCAGGGGGGACCTTCTTGCTCTGCACAACTCCCTGACAGGAGAGGACAGCCAGGGAGTCATGCTCTGCTCCCAGGGAACAGCGACAGGAGGGGAGGGAATGGCCTCAGCTGTGCCAGGGGAAGTTCAGGTTGGACACCAGGAAGAATTTCTTTTCTGGAGGGTGGTCAAGCACTGGAACAGGCTACCAGGGAGGTGGTGGAATCATCATCCTGGAAGAGTTTAAGAGAGGACTTAATGTAACACTTAAATACTATGATTTATTTGACAAGGTGGTGGTGATCAGTCAAAGGTTGGACCTGATGATCTTGGAAATCTTTTCCAACCGAATTGATTCTCTTATCCCCATTTAACAGTATGTGTGTGCATCTTTGGTCCATCATTTCTGCCTGTGCAGTAGCAATATCTCTGACCAGTGCAGCAAACCCACATCCTGTTACATGTCACTGGAATGACCCAGTGGAGTGCTCACCCCTGTGAGTTAGTTGTTAGTTTTGGCCTTTGGTTTTGCTTGCAAATTAAAGTCTGAGATTTTTTCCTGCATGCAGCTGTTCTCAGTCACCTCCAAGACAGCCTTCTACAGTGAGTTGGAGGTGATTTATACTCAGAGTCCTGAGCAGCTCTGAACAATGCCAGAGAACGGAAGAGACCTCCCGTCAGCATTGTGCTGTGTGAGAGAGTGGGAGCAGGAACATCCTACATGGATTTGCTTGAAAAGCTGAATTACACCAGAATCCATCTATGGAGATAGTCGAAACAAATAGTGATGAGATTCTGTCAGGTGAAAAGGAAAAAGAAACAGTTTTTGAGAAACAATTAATTCTACTATAAAGACATTTTCAAAAGTGGATTTTTTTTTAAGTATTGTTGAAACTATTTTGTTTGTAAAAAATGAGGATTGTCTGAGGCAGTATTGGTGTTTGACTACAGCTTTGTTGCTTTGATTCATTTAATAAAATTTTGCACCATTTTCAATTTTGTATTTGCATACCACAGTAAGTAGGAAATAAATATCAATATATTGACACTCTAAAAACATTGGTTCAGAGATTCTGAATAAAATTACTATGTATTTGCCTTAACAAATTACTGTGTATTTGTCTTAACATCTACAATGATGTTGATGCAAAGATTTGAAAATTTGGATGGTTTTCTAGTTTAAAATTATAACAGTTTTAAAATAAGGTTTTTCCTGTAAAATTGAAGTTATGTTTTCTGAATAAGTTCACTGCTAGGAATTTGATTCTGCAAATTTAGCACACTTAAAGTGAGACAGATTAACTGCAACTTGCAGGAATGAACAAGCCTGAAGGAACCTTTTAGTTTCAGGGCTTTTCCAAAAGCATTTTTTTCATGTTAATGCTTTCTACGGTGCTGTAGAAGGGAACAAAACAGCATCTAAACCAAAGCCTTTCTATCTGTTGTACTTTATGTAATGAAAACAGCAACAGAGAATTTGTGGGTACGATCAAGTTTTTTAAGGTGGTTACAGCCCTATCCTTCACAGACCACTCTTTTATTGGGCGTGTTTCCTAGGGCACACAGAGATGTCTTGCAGGGTTCAGAGAGGGAGCTTTGCTATTTGGTTGGTCTTTGAACTCAAGCTTTGCTCTCGTGGTTAAGAAACTTAATTGTGCCTCTACTCCTTAAACACAAAGGACATTAAGACATGATACATTCCTCAAAGTTTTCAGGGATGCCTGAACACAAGCTCTTCTCTGTTTGAAGTCCAGTGGTTTAGCAAAGAGATTTACACTGTTCTCCTGTTCAGACCAGTGATGAAAGAGGACTCTGAGCCTCAGGGCTAGCAAGATAAGAGTTAAATTGTTACACAACTTACCTCAATATAATAGAGCTGTAATATATGTCCATTTCCAGGAATATATCATGAAGGAGATAATTAGAAGCTAGCAGAGCTATAACAGGAGGATATCCAAAAAAAACCTGCAAACTTTCCAGTTCATGCTTTTGGATTTTCAGGAGTGTTCTACATTTTAGAGTCCAAAATGAAAATCTGTGGTTCATTTTCTCAATGAAAATGAGAATGAGAAATTTCTTTCACAATGTAGTGTGTGTTATCACCAGTTGCCAGGAAGAAACACTGTGTGCACAGGGTTAAGCTGTTACTTCTGATAAAACTGGATTCCCGATTGCTGCATCAATGTTTTTGATTTTGACACAATATTCCAAACTTCATACAAGGCAAAAATTATAAGGACTTTTGATTGCCATGCTCAAGCATTTGATAATGTGAGCTGAATAGAAGAAAGGAAATGTCCTGCAAAACAAGCTAAACAATGTAAACAATGTTAATTCCTGGGCTTTCTGCCTGAAATTTTTAAACTTTATTAAATCTTATTTATTAAAAGGCAACATCAGTGAATTTTACTACAAATAAATGGACACTGCCGTCCCTTACTATGATCACAACAGATCCTCAGAAAGAACAATTAATTAACCTGAAACTTGTTGTATATTAGAGGCTAATAGTGTAGGAAACCTCCTATTTTTAAGAACATCAAAAAGTGATCATGATACAATTACTCTCTTAGCTCATTATTACTAAAGCACAAATAAATTAAAATGAGTTTTCGAACTTCTCAACTTCCTCTGCTTGTTTTCTTCCTGAATTTATTGGAGTCTCTATGTTCCAAGTGTTCCCAGTAGTCACAGAGGATTAAGTCAATGCCTATGTGCAAATGAAGTTCTCTTTACAAACTCATTCATTCTTTTTCCCCTGCTCAGAGAAGGAATTTGGCTATAACCCAGTCTCCAGCGTCCAACAGAATAGTCAGGGTACTTGTTTACTTAATAAATCAGAAAAGATTAAATCTGGTCACTTCTGCATCATGAATTAAACTTCTTTCTCATTTGTTACATAGATAATATGCACTGAGTGCCCTTCAGTATGAAAAAAACCACTTGATTGCCTTAATTACATAGAAAACAACATTTTCCTGACTTAAAAAATTACATTGTATATATTGATATTATTGATAATATCTAAAATTAATATTATTAATGCTATTGATATGTGGAATATTATGCTATTGATAATATCCATAAACAATATTACATTAAGTTTTCAGAATATTATATTGAAAAGGAAATTAAAGGCAGCATTAAAAAGTCAGAAGGCAATAAAACTATGATATTCTAAGTTATCATTGTTTTTAAGAGCAGTTCAAATTTTTTCTACCATATAAATAAATAATGTAAAAAACAACGTCTGTTTGGAGTGGTATTCTGACTGAAGAGAAGGCTGAAACAACAAACATGTTATTGATACTACTGTCATTACGGTAAAGTGAATTCTCTGTAAAGATACCCAAACAAAATAACTGTTACTTCAGGGAAAATATATAAACCAGAGCAGTTACTTTTTAAAATATCTAATAGGTGCAATATAGGAGTATTATGGAACATTATACAATATTGTAGAGCGATAATTTCCATCTTAAAATTAATATAACAGATTATTGATATTAAAAAAGTTAAAAATTTCACTGGAACATCTCTATTCATATGGGAATATATTTTGATCAAAGATGTTGTGTAACAAATGGAAGGCCCCTATTTAGAGGTTTTTGTTTTCCTTCTAATGGGTGTGTTCTCTGGATCCGCTTTAAGGATTACCTTTATCAAGATACAGTTTTCTATAGAAGAGTCATGACAGATTTTACAAGGTCATGCTTAACCAGCTTCCTCTTCGCAAGAAGGGGCATTACAGTCATTAATGAAGTAGAAACTTGGATTTCCTCAGGATTTTCCTGTAGCAGCACGAGTTTCAGGTTTTTTGAATTTGTATTTTGTTTTGTTATGTGTACTTGGTATGTTCCTTTCAACCCCCTATTCCTACCCCTGTTCCTGGATTGTTCCTGATGTAACCCTGCCCCTTTCCTTCCCCATTGGGTCAGTGTTTCCCCGCCCAGCCCTCAAGATGGGAAAAAGGGACGCACACACCCTCCCTCCCTCTCTCTCTCTCTCTCCACCTTCCCTCCATGTGGACAGGAGCTTTGGCAAAGCTCCAACCGCATGGGCTGCACTGAATAAACATCCTTATTAACCCAAGGGAGAGCACGCTTCCTTCTTCCAAGGCTGAATCCACACCTCAGCGAGCTGTTTGGAGGGCCCACGAGCTTCTGTAAATTGGCTGGGGGACCAGCTAGCCGGAGAAAGCATTCCCCCACAAACAAGCCACTTTATATTTTCCTTCGAGTGTGATTATGGAACAAACAGGTATATGATACTGGAAGGAAAAAAAAATATTGAGGATAGTCTGATTAAGAAAGTTTTTATGGAGATGCTGCTAAGGAATATTTTAATCAGAGAGGCACATGTCTTACTCTTTTCATGTCTGCCTGTGGACTAGCCAAGATGTCACTTTTTCAGGTCAGTTGTGTCCTATTTTCATGGCACTGCTCAGTGAACTGGGAGAAGCGATGTTAAAAAGCTCCTTTTTTTCCACTCTGGTTTTGCTGGAAAGGGAAAAAAAAAAGGTACTGTAGTAGCAACAGTTTAGAGGTGTGAATCTGTCTGCCTTTTGTTAACTAAAAATTAGATTGGCACAGAACAGTCTAGCCTCTCCTGAGGATGAGTAGATGCTCTTTTTGTGGGTATAACTGGGATGACAAAGGATAAGATGTAGTTCCTCTCATATAATTGTCTGTCATTTTTTTCCACTGGACAGAGCCTGTCTCTACCTCTAGCCTTGTGTTCCCATTCCATGTTGCACAAGCTGGATGAAATGGCAGTGAAAGCAGAGCTTGAAGGTTTTCTAGTATATAAGAGAGGCATTCAGAAACTAGGTAGCAATAAAAGTTGGCTTGTGTTCTCCAGGTGTCTGACAGGCAATCAGGATTACAACAGGAAAAGTAAGCTGTGTAAAGATGATAACTTATATTTCTCTATAATCTACAATTATATTAGAGTTCCCTGCTTTGAGCATACATTGAGCTTCCCACTTGCACTCTGTATTTAGTTGTGATAAAATTAAAGGCAACAGGTAGAAGAAGCCTGATGCCTTGGATCATTAAATATCACTTCCCATCAAAGTCCTTTGTTCCAGAGGAGATCACAGGAGATGTAATTAAAGTATATTTTGGCTAGAGAATTATTCTCAAAAATGAAATAGAAAAGTTATTATTATTATTATTTAAAATTTAATAATAATTTAATATAATAATTAATTTTACATATATATTTAGCCATATGTATTATATTGGGACTAAAAAGACATATCAATAATAAAATTATGAACTATGAATCAGGTGAACTTATACAGGTTCATTGGAAACCATATGTTCAAAATGGCTTAATTATAGCAGCAATTTGAATGTGCAAGAAAATAACTTCACAATGTGATAGCCAAAATGTGTTTCTGTAACAAATTCAGGGTTCTAAGTCTTGTCTTTATTTTACTCTACTTTACTTTACTTATGGGTCTACCTTGCCACCACTGTCCTGAAAAAAAAAACCAACCAAAACCATTTCTTTTTACTTGTAGTTACCAGATTGCAACTAAAGACATGAATGTAACCTGAAGAAAAGCTCAGTGGTCTCTAAACAGAAATGGAATTGGTACTAGGATGACCTTTAGAAGAAAATCTGAGGTGCTGTATAATCTGATTGTCAGACTTTACTGCAAGATCAGAGGCTCATACTTATATCCTCAGGCAGGTGTTTTTGAACAGATCTGATGTATTCATCTATGCCATTACTAAGAATTACTTGTAAAAATGGAAAAAACAACGTAAAATGGCAATGGGAAAAAGGAAAATACAGGACTGGAAAAGTCTACATTGTTCAAAAATTCATTTTAAGGTGGAGAGAGAAAATATTTCCTTATCTTTATGCTTTGGTCCCAATTTTTTAGTGATGTTTACAATATACCATTAGTCTATGCACCAAGGTTAAAAAGCCCCACTGATAACAAACTGTCCATTCTGAAGCCGTAATTGTGCATTTTAAGGGCAGAGGTGAATATCAAAGTTGTATTGTATCAAAGAGAAATATTTTCTCTCCTAATTAACTACATTGAGAGTAACATTTTTGGTTTTAACTCTCACAGAGCTATAATGTTCCTCTGCATAACAGCCAAGCAAATCATTGGAATGACAAAGAGCAGCTATGTTAAATTCAAATGGAGCTATAAACCGTAAAATGGCTTAAAATATGCCTGGCATCAAATGTGCACATTATGGATTATATGTTTGGCCCAATGCCATCCTCTCCACTTGGATAGATGAACAAACACAGGAAGAGTTTCAGTAGAGGATATTTCTGAATGGTTTTAATATTTGTAAATAAAGAACGATGAAGGCTACTGCGGTCACGGCTGTTTCGCCAAACAGCCTGGTGTCTACAGCCATGGCTAGCCCCGAGGACACCACCACACCTTGGTGGTTCGTTACTGCTAGAGAGCTCAATGGTGTACCTAAGGAGACAAGCGAAATAAAGGAGGGACTCTCTTGAGGGTGAAATGGAACTGGAGTTTATTGGGCGGGGTGCCCTCACCTCACAGCCGGTGCCTCAAGAGAGACAACCAGCTCAGTGGGACAGCCCCTTTTAAAGGTAGGTGGGTTCAAGGAAAAGATACAGAGAGCACCAATAAGGGATAACCGGGGAGTGGCTTTTGTATAACTTGGACAAATCAAAGGCAAGACAGGGATGTGGTGACTGGGTCCTGCCCAATCACTCGACGCCTCCCCTCAGATCTTTCCAGAATCTGGGACGAGGCCCCGGAATGATGGACAGGACCAGAATGGATACAAACATAAGATTGACAGGTAACAGCCCGGGAAAAGGAGAACCAATGGGAAGGCTGTTACCAGGGTAGGTTTAGAGGTAAAGTAATAAACAACAAAATGGAGGGAAAGAGAACAATATGGAACCCAAGGGAACAAAATGGAATTACAAGAGACAAGACAAACCCATAAAAAACCACCACAGGCTACAATCCTATACAACTGATTGGGAAAGAGGTTACACAAATGTGCCCCTTGTAGCTGGATAGACACTGCTGCCATAGCTGGTGTCAACAATTCCACCATAACTTTCTGAGTAAATAGCCCCAAAGCCAGTGTTGTGGCTGAGAGGTTATGTCTTTGCCGCTCATCTCAGCTAGGCTGATTCAACATAGACCTCAGGAGAGTCTAAGAGGTTCCCAGTGCAGTGTCTCACATATTGGCTAAGCAAGGTAGTATTATTCTCCTGCTTCAGCACAGCTTCATTTAAGTGCTTGATGTTTTCTCTAATTGTGTGTTGAATTGCTCAGAATAAACATATCTTTTGGAGAAGACAGTGATTCAGAGCTTCCAGCAGGTTCCTAGTCAAATCTCTATTTTCTCTCTAAAATCAATCAATACTCCAAGTTCAATCAGTTTAGTCACACAAACAACCTCTCACTAGGAAGAATACATCTGAATATTTCCTAGTGTCCCTTTAGTCCATTATTCCCCTTAAGGGTAGTCCATTTCTTCTCCCTCGTTTTTATTTTGAGTCAGTGACAGAATGTTGCATATGCATTTTTTAAAATTTTCTTAGGACTTGAACTGTGGTCTTGCTGTGTTATTGCAATAATCTTTATTTTTTCCACCCAAAAAAAGTTGGTTTTCAAAAAATTGGTATGGGATTCTTCTCTTCTGTACAAGGAAGCAGGGCATAAGTTTCCTTTTTGTCTCACATCAGCTTAGTAGAGGAGCTGGTGTGGAGAAAACTTTGGCAGTTTCATCTTTTGTACAAAAATCAACATTCACCCTTGTAAATTCAAATGACTTTTGAGTTTCTGAGTGGTCAAGAGTTTATATTGAAACTTAAATTTTCTCACATTGAAGCATCAGACATCCTCAATGTGTTCAGTTGTCTAGAAATAATAAGAAGCATGAGAAACAGAGCCTGTTTTGACAGGCTTTTCTAGAAGTCAAAGGAAAGAGATGCACAACAAAATGGCTGAAAATCACTACTCACAGCCTACAGGCCTTAATAGATAAATGAAAAAACAGCACCAAATTTAGCAGTTTACTGGCTTTCAACATATAACCTATAAATGTGTTGGGGAGAAATGGACAATACTAAATAAGAAAGGGATGTAAGTTACTTTCTGATTCTTTCCTTCATCTTAGTTCCTGCTATAACTTTTTCCAGAGGAAGAAATACAAATCACACAGTTCCAGGTAAGTATTGCAGCTGGAGAGCCAACAAAAGCTACACTTACTCAGTTGTTCATAGCTTCATGAAACTTTCAGGCTTCAGGATATAATTTTATAGCTTTAGCTTAACCCTTATGGAATTTATATCAAAAGCTAAACATTATGAAGAAAAGTCTTCTCCCACTTTCACAATTTTGACATTATGAGGAGCCCCAGGGCACAGTGAACACATTCCACTAGAAGGAGAAGTTACGTTGATGGATCGAAGAGGTGATCTGCATCATACCTATCCCCTCAAATCAAGAATCCATGGTACAGATGTACAGATACAGCCACACAGCCACAAGCAACAGCTGCATACAACAGGACTTGTGTGTCTTTGATTCCTTCTGTGACTCTGAATGATAAATTTCTTTCTGAAAGATGTTTATTGCCATTTTTAAAATTAAAAAGTGTATTTGCAACTGACAAGGTGAAATTAATGCAAACCAACATCCTGTAAAACTTTTTGGCTCAGAAAAAACCTCAGATTTTTCTTTTTCCTTTACTTCTTCATGGTTTCTCAGAATTTTTTCATAGTGTATATGCACCTATTTGTCATCCTTTAAATGAAGTGACCGGGGCAGGGGGACTGGAACTAAATGATATCTATGTTCTCTTCCAACTCAAGCCATGCTTTTATTCTGGATTCTGTGATTTTCAAATTGCCTATACAAGGTCATTAACATTTCCCAGAAGCATAATTACTCTTTCTTACATACCAGAAACATAATGATTTCACAAAAGCACTTTTCTCACCAGTTGCCTGAGGATTTATAAGGTGTGTACTTACATTGAACTATAAATTCTTTATTCTAGGAGCTATAACAACCTGTAATCTGCTGGCACACCTTGTAGACTGTTAAGATATTTATTAGTATATTCAGCAACAATGATAATAAATAAGTAATATATTTCACTAATACATAATTATTAGTGATCATTTGAATACCAGAAGGTTTACCAGGCTAAACAAGTGCAGGAAATATAGTCCAGGCCAAGAAATTATGAGTACAGAATGCAAGGCCTATTAATGTTGTCCAGTCAAATGAACTAAATGAAAAGACACTGGGCTTTCTTTGAACTTATGGTTTAATACCTTTATCTCTCTATTTCCAAGGGCCTGATCCCACAGGGAATAGTAAGTTGTCGTATTACAACATTCCCACAATGATGGGAAACGTAGTCTTCACCTGTTCACTTAAACACCGGTAGAACTTGAACAGATTTTTTATTTGTTAAGCTGAGCTCTTGTTTCCCCTCTGTGGAAATTAGCACAGCAGGCTCTGAGTCACCAGAATGCCATGATCTAGAGCCAGAAATGGGGCTGTGATTCCTCTCTATAATGATATAGCTTAAGAATGTGGAATACCTAGTGACAGCTGCTATGTGAAAGTAATCAGCCCTAAATCATTTGGAATGATCTCACAGCAGTCTTCTATTGTTCAATAGCAAATGTTTAGAACTACAATTTTATTGGTGCAGGAAGGAAAAATAATTAAGCAATAAATAGTTTGTCAGAAACCCCACAGCAACTTTGATTAGGGTTATGTGGTTACCAACATATACTAGAGACAGAGAATAATATTTTGGGTTTTTTTCATCCAAGACTGGAACTTGTTGCTGTTCCTGTTGATTTCATTTTTCTTTCTTTCTTTGTAAATGCTTAATAATAGGAAATGAATTATTTATGAAAATACAGACTTGAAATCCTGACCTGCAACTTCATTGTAGCATTGGAAATCAGAGATTTTACCACCAACAACTAACAAGCCCTTGTGGTTTCACTGAAAGTCACAGAGTTCTGTTTCTGAGAGTTATTCATGCTTCTGTGTCATCAAACCTTAGCCACTGTAATGCGTTCAACAGAGGCCATAATAATAAGCTCAAAAAAACGACTGATGATACAGAACTGGACATTTTCAACACATGCATTTGCAGTGGGATTGGAGTATAGGCATGCTGAAATACAATCATCATCATTGTAATAATAATGCATTTTAAGTGTCTGAAAAAAACACAAAGAAGCTAGATCCAGTGGTACTGCTCTCTGAGCTTGTGATACATGCTTAGAAGAATAACCTTTTAATAAATAGGGAAAATTAATTCTAACCTTATCTAAAAATGAGAAGGAAATTAATACCTTGCATGTGATGCACTTTTATTGTTCATTTGCCCAGGGACTAGGTATGGTGAGTGTGAAGACATAAATTAACTGCATTCCTTACTACTATTTCAAGATATGATTGGATTAACAGTGGCAAATAAAGAATCAATTAATTAAAAGAAAGATTTTTACCTTCTTCTTTCAGTTGTCTTTTAGTGACCCTTTAGAAGTGCTCATTTAGACAAAACTCTAATTTCTCTGGTCCCAGGACACACAGAGGCCTCTTTTCTGTGCACTGAAGAGACCTGCCACCCATAAACACTAAAATGAATTTTGGGAAAACTAGTAACTGATTTAAATATCCTGTTTAAGTAACCCCACTGAACCCCACATTCATATGACACACACATATAGTTTTAAATATATTTGGACTAAAGAGACAATGGCTTTAATTGACTATTTTTTTTTTCTTTTTTTAAAGAAAGAAAGCTAATCCTTCAAAATGAGACTTATTTTTATGGTACACTCTATTTTGGGGTTTGTCTCAGTAGCTTCATATTATGTCAGCAAGAAACCTAAGCTCTGAAAATTGTGTGGGATGCTTTTGTGTTGATTAACTCTGGGCAAGAACAAATGAAGTCAGGCTCAAACTAAGGGACTGATTTTGAAGTTAAATGATGTTTAGTGAATCATTTTGTTAAAGGTATGCAATTTAACAAAAATAGAGATGAAGAAGAAAGTTGTCATCTTCATAACCTTAATAATGTCTCTTTTTTATAAAAAACTATGCAAACCAGCTTTATTTCAGGTGAGAAAAGGATGTATCTGTGATACTGTTCTAAATGTTCCACTGATTTCCTTTTTTTATTTAACTCTGTTAATTTTTTATCCATAGCAATCATCCAAATGGAGGGGATTTGGATGCCACTCAGGAAAGACATGTCCCAGAGCATTTGTTTACAAAATACATTAGTACATCATTCAGTTCCTTATTTCACATGATGAGCTGCCTGAAGGAGGATAAATGGCTCATAAAGTTCTCAATGGCCTAAAAGCAGGACCATCTGTTGAAGTCATCAGTGACTTTGTATCTGAGCTTAGCAGCTGGGAAGCCTTCAATTCATCAGCTCTTCTTTAATCAGCTAGGTATCTCTGAAGTCAGTGGGAATTATTGTAATAGATTCTGGAAGACTTGAGACAATGGTAAGAGCTTTCCCCATTTTGAGATGATATCCATATTTCAATTCATTTCAATACACAGATTTGTGGCTGTTCAGGTACCTGGCCCTCTCATGCTAAAACTGCTCCACATCTGTTCATGTTGCTCAGAGAGATTTGTCAGAATAATAGAAAGTGATAAAGATCTACTAGACACTTACATCTTATAGTGCTGGTAAATTTGAATACCTAAATTCACATATGTTCTTCTAATGAATCCTTGCTTGTGAATGCCATCACCCTTGGGAGGAAAAAATATGAAATGCCAAAGAAAAGGAAAGAAGAATGTGGTTTTCAAGGCCTCTGAAAGATCAGAACATTCTGTTATCCTTTCCTTTTTAATCCACATGTTCATGTGCAGATAGATTAATACTTTTAAGTTGAATTACACACCTGAAGTGATCTTTAAAGTCTACAATCATTACTTGAGGAAAGGAAGTCAAACACACAGCAGTGGATACTTAGCGGTTTTTGTTTAACTATTTTCTAGAGAAACAATGGGGATAGGAGTGTGTCTTAAATCTACATTCTCTGAGAGGTGTATTTCTTTGAATTATGATGTTGTATTTTCCCAGTGGAATTCTCCTCAAAATGTAGCAAAATTACCTTTGAAACTTATTCCGGGAAACTGAGGGAAAAGGACAATGCTGGTCAATCCTGTAAAAGATCCCTGCTGCTCTTTTACCTGGCTTTAGAGAATAAATTATTAATTATTAAAGTTATTTGAAAATAATAACCAAAATAAATATCCCACCCTTCCCCTGACAGGATTTAAATATGGAACTCATATTTTCTAAACCTCAGTGTTGTATTAAAAACTGTAAATGACAACGGTTTATAAATAATTTTCATGTTTTTGTTTCTTCACTTTTGCCAAAATATATGGTAAATCGATTAAGAGTCTGTATGTACTTCACCTCTATGTTACCTGTGTCTCATTTACCAGGAATACTGCACAAATCCTGATCAAAATATTGGCACAAAAGTTTCAAAATGTTATTAAGAGAGAAAATTTTAATACCCTTATGCACTGATAATGTAATTGTGTTCACCTAAGTGAAAGACCTTTGTACAAATATTGGAGCATTGTGATATATGATCTAAATAAATTAATGTAGCAAGTATGTTGTATGTTATAACCTAAAACTGTGCTGCAGGTTCTGATTTCCAAAAATTGCAAAAGATGTCTCCAACTACTGAGGCCCATTTGCAACTGTAAACGTTCTCAGATAATAGCAGGGTGAAACCAAGATTTGCAACAGAAAGAACAGGGCTGAGCAGGAGATGGCTCCTTCATCATGGGTGGACCCACCACTTCACGGACGATCAGCACCTGATACAGATCTAGGTGGAGGGAACCTGGAGATTGAATGGATCAGATCCCAATGCCCAGGTCCAGGAACCCAATTCAGAACCTTGACCATGCCAGGAAAATCTTTCAAAACCAAACAGCGAAAGAAAGAAGTACACACTGGACACTGGACAAAGGCTCACAATGAACTTGCCTCAGGGCAGAAAAACTGTATAAAATCTGTACCCTGAAACCCGGAGTTTGTGGACAACGTGGTTCAGCTCCGTTGAGGCTGTCCCTGTGTTCACTCAACCTCAATCAATGTTGCATGCTTTTATTGTGGCTGATTCAAATTGATTTGGAATGGCAAAATAAAATACTTGATATCAAATTGGCTACTAATTATTTATAACAAGCATGAAGTGCTACTGAAACTTAAAAGCAATTTGCATTTCATAACATACAAATTCAAAATCTATTAATGGAAAATATCCAATCTGTTTATCAAAACGGAAGAAGATGAAATCCTGCAGAAGTAAATATTTTGGGAATAAAAAACAAAAACAAACTAGATCATGAATTTATCTGCGTATCCAGAATAAAAGCTAGTATTATTTAATACATGTTCTTCATAATGTTTTGTAAGATTACAGTAGAGAGAATATATCTCTTAAAGATGAAGTATTTCAAATGAAGTTAGGTGGGGATTTTTAAATTTGTCTGCTTATTATGTGTCATTTCAGCCCAGGAAGGATCAACAATTATGAGAAATAGATATATTTGTCTTCTGGATATATTTTTAACATGTGAATCAAGATCTTTAATTCATCTATCTTGAGAAATGGAATATAGTGTAAAAATAATATAAAAATATAACAATCCTATGCTGGTTTTCTTCCTGAAGTCTCACAGCTTGAGGATAAAAGTGTTCATGTGGACTACAAAACCATTCTTTTATGTATTATTATCTCAGGAAACATTTTTAACCGCTCAGCATGCAGAAAAGAACTTGAAAAGTATTGTAAATGCATACTCTAATGATTAGCACCCAGTGGGGGGAAAAATAAGTAGAAATTAAATGATCTAATGATTTTAAGTAACCTGTAATTGTGGCTTCCACATCCTTTATTTGTTCATAGTGGAAAAATAACTCAAAGACCTGAACAAAGTGATGAACATGCACTGGACAATGAGAAAAATCTGATTTTTGAGTGTCCTGTTGTGATGTACATGTAACCTTTTTCAACTTTTCCATGGATCCAACTAAATAAAGATGACATCTGTTGGTCACTAAAATTATGTGATATGTTCAGCAGCGGCAGCAGAAAACATAGTAGAAAGTGCTGCATGCTTCAAACATGTCTTGTGGGTTGCCTTGGTTTGAAACAGCCATCATTCACAGTGTGAGACTAAAAAGCCCAAAATTTTTTTCATATGTACAGACCATCAACAGATCTCACTGCCCAAGTGGTAGGAATATCCTATTATCAAGAGAACACTGAAAAATTAACTTTATGGAGTGTTTTTTCTCTACTTTTTTCATTCTACTGAGAAATGTAGAGGTTATTATTTTTGTAAACTGCTGGGTTTTTTGTGATTGTTTGGTGGAAAGAAGCCTGGAGGCAAAGGACTTGAAAGAATTCCCCTTGCAGCCAGCCATATCACATATAAACCTTAACTGGAGGGTTAAATGAGTGCTATAGTTGTCAGGGTGAGTCACTGATGACTTCAGCTTTCTCCCTCTTCTCACGCAAAGAGAGTACCTCCTGCTGAGGGATGGACACACTACCGCTTTGTGAGCAAGGAAAATTATTGAGGCCATGCAAAAAGGATTGGGAGAGTCACAGTTCACAGGCATACAGAAGTCTACACCTACCCCCTGGAGTGTGGAAGCACTTCCTGTTGAAGAGGCCACTATCTTGTATAAAAATCACAGTGTATTGCATATTTTCAAGGTGTCAGTCACTGAGTTTTGAGATGCCTGTGTGGTCGCAAGTGGCGGAAATTCCTCAGAGATGAGTCAAATAGATGGAACCAATGCAACAACAATTAAGCAGCTGTTTTGAAGTGAGTTGTTCTCCTGACATGCATTAATATCTCACCCACCCATTGTTGTCGGACTCTTGTGTTAAAACTTCAGTGAAAGAATAGTGAGAATCAGTCAAAAGAATCCAGTTTGGTATGCCCCTCTCTCTTACAAGTTCCTTGATGTCAGAATTCCTCTGCCTTCTAAACTCAGTGCTCTCCACACTGGCAGACCTCCAAAATAATACTCTCTTTTTGTTCCCTATAGTATTCCCTCCTGCCCAAGACGTGTTTTCTCTTCTGACAGCAGTACCCAATCATTCTCCTCTGCACTTTCAACTCAGTAAGTCCCACAAATTTCTCTATACAGCTTGCCAGCCAATTGGAGAGTCAAAAAGTCAGGCTTTCCTGTTAACCAGTGCTGTGTGGTCCTGTTCCCTGCTGCATGACTGGGTCCTGTTATCTGTGACCCTTGGCTGCTGATTGTTTAACCAAGATGTAGGAGCAGGGGTAGGTACCGTTGAGAGCTGCCCAGCCTGGCAGGAAATGTGAATTTTTGGTGGGAGTTAAACTGCATTGTTGAACTGGACTGTTTAAGTCATCCTGCATATAAAAGGCATTGAATCATCAGAGGATGATTCTCAGTGGATTGTTTAGAAGACCATCTAGCATGTCAAGGACCAGCAGAATACAATGACTTCACAAAACAGAATTGCGAGTTTAGCTTGTGTTTTAAAAAATAATTGCTTTTGGTGGTCTTGCAGTTGAAAGGTTGCTGTGCAGCTGACAAATTTTAAGAAATTTGAAGCAATCAGTGTGCCCAAGGCAAATATTGGAAGGGCCACTCTAGAATTGGCACTTTCTAGAAACTGACTGTTATAAATGAATATTAGCCAATTGGATAAAGAGAATAAAATTTATTTTTCCATTTTAAAAATCTATTTGGGACAGCCACGAAAATAACATTCGAATGTTGGATGAAACAGATGACCAGCAAGAAGGATGCTATCTCACCCTGTTCCACAATTTGCTGGGGTTTGAGTCCGAGTTCTTATACTGTATTTTGTGCCTGGCGGCGGTGGTATTGTGTCTTCATATTCAAACATAGTCTTTTCACCTGGTGATGTATCCTGAACAGATTTCCCGGCACTGGGACACGTCTGAAAGGATTTTCCTGGAATCTTCTTTTGGGATGTTGATTTATGCAGGCTCAGGGTCCACCCTAGGGATTACCATCGATGACTTGATGTTCCAGGTGCACA
>JBBMKD010000115.1:70315537-70357505 GCA_037834095.1 Argya squamiceps | reverse complement strand
TCTTGCCTGACAGGCCATGAACATATATCACAACATGAGTATAAACAGTTTCTAACATTTAACTTTACAATTCTATAGCTAATATAACTAATATAACTAATACCTTCTAACTTTAACTTTTTAAGATTTATTTAAAACTTCATTTTTCACACAATGACCATCAGAGAGAACTAAAAGACCACCAAGAAAGAGCCCATGCAGCATGTGCAGACAAAGACAATAGGCACCACAACAGGAAATAGGGAGGAGGGGTGCTAATGAGAACTGCTGAGAAATGCTTATGCATATGTATGAATATATGGAATTAATATTTGCAGAACTAACAGTTGGGATGTGTGTTGGTGGAGGGCAGGACGTACCCAGCGCTGCTTGTTTGCTTTTTTGTTATGTAATAAATACCTAAAATTTTGATTAAAGCTTGGAGTATGGATTATTATTTCTAACAGTGGGGGCTGGAGGCAATGCACACATGTGGAGGGAGGGATGGGCCCGTGGTGTGTCTGGCTGGAGCTGTGGGAAGATGCTGGGGCCAAGGGCAGGACCCGCCAGGATGTGGGAGAGTGGCGGAGATGTGGGAGAGGGTGGTGTGTGTGGGAAGCTGAATCGCAGAATCTTTGTGGTTGAGATCACTGTTATAAATGAATATTAGCCAATTGGATAAAGAGAATAAATTTTATTTTTCCATTTTCAGAAATCTATCTTGGACAGCCACAAAACAACTTTCAAATGTTGGGTGAAACAGATGACCGACAGCAAGGGTGCAGTCTCGCCCTGTTCCACGATTTGCTGGGGTTTGAGTCCGAGTTCTTATACTGTATTTTGTGCCTAGCGGCGGGGGGTATTGTGTCTTCATATTCAAACATAGTCTTTTCACCCGGTGATGAATCCTGAAGAGATTTCCCAGCACTGGGATACATCTGAAAGGATTTTCCTGGAATCTTCTTTTGGGATGTTGATTTCTCCAAGCTCGGGGTCTACCCTTGAGATTACCATTGATGACTTGATGGTCCAGGTGCACAAGGTCTGATTAACTCAAGGAGTGACATCTTGGCGAGCTACTCCCCTTTCTCGTGCAAATCAGGGTGATAATTTGTCACTTCACAGTTCACAAAGCATGTCCTGGTATTTGGAAAACACCTTCTCCATTCCGGGAACCAAGATTTACATTTACAGGTTACAAAATATAACATTTTTAATACATTCTATCATCTACTACAGTTATTATATCTCCTATATTTTATTACATGAATTTATCATCATATCTATTACATGACTTTTTATTATTGGGTCTGTGTATAAACACTATATAAGTGTTTTAAGGATATTTTTTTAAGTGAATTTTTTTTGAAATTATATCTCTGTGAGAAACTCATTAGACAGGAAGAAAGTGGTGACTGCAAGTACCAGGGCATTTAGAAGTGTCCTGGTGTGACCTGAGACTTGAAGGGGTTTCTTTGTCTTTTCCTAAAGACAGAAGTAAAGAGGAAGAAAAAGACACTCCAAAAGGCATGGTTTAGAGCATAAGCACAGATAATTATTCAAGGATCTGGTTGGTATGACTATGCACCTTTTTCCCTCAAAATGTTCCAGAATTTCTTGTTGGTTGAGATGAATAAACTGGATCTATTCCAGATGATTAATCTCTGTAGCTGTTTGAAATGAATTATATTCTTTTGAAGGGCCAAGTCCCCATAAAAAAAGAAGGGGGGAAAATCAATATTATTGCTTGGTTTAGAAAAGACATTGTTTTTCTTTACTGCAGAAGAACATGTCAGTGTAACTTCATAAAGTGAGATGATATCTTGACTTACCAGGCTAGTTGCTTGCTTGCTTGTTTATGACAGCTCTTTTTCTCCCCTTTTCCTAGCAACCGAGGAACACAATGTTATCAGGCTAGCTGAAGTAGGCTCTACTCAACAGGAATTAATCTCTCTTTGCAATACAGAAACAGGTTTTCTGAGATCTTTATGCCTCTTAGGTCCACTTACACACACAAAGACATCTACAAGCCTTGGGGTATGATGAGGCTATTTTATGTATCCCAATTTAAAATCAAACCCTTAGGGATGACCAGAAGAAAGCTGGTGCAAAATGGGACCATGTTCTTATCTCTTTCCAGAATTCTGTGCATTTTTTCCTCTAGCCATACATCTTTCTTTCTCCCTGATATTTTTCTTTCTTTCCTGCCTCTCACATTTCAGCATAATTCTGAAGTTTAGACTATAAAGGAAATATTTTTTTTTTTTGCATTATACTCCAGGAAGGCAGAAAAATTGTTTCTGTGTTTTCTTTCAAAATACTTGTTTTAAATAACTTTGAAAACCTAGTAAGGACAGTCATGTTCTTAGGTATTGCACCGGGATACAGTTTTTGTAGATTTATTCTGAAATTAAGGATTTGTCTTTCCTAGATAAAGTAAATATTATCTATTAAAATGAGGATAGGGATTTACAGATGGATATTGTTTTTACTCTTTGTAATATCAAAGGGTACATTTGCTTTTGTATCTTCACATAAATGGTATCACACCAGGAAATATTTGTGGGTTTGGATAAGTTTTAAAAGTGTTACTTTTAACAAGATATTATTAGTCATTCTGCAGAGCATGGGTCAGATTCCTCATGGCTTTTAGGCTGGAGTAGGTTGTCACATTTTATACTGTATCCTTACAAACAAACAGTATTCAAGCAATTAACTATTTTCCCTGTGTTTCCCATTCTAGATTTTTGATGAGTCTTAGTAAAAAGATTTTTGAACATAACTTTGCCAGTTCTTATTGGATTGTGGAGCTCAGTTTTTCTTGTGAAAAACAGACTTTCAATAGAGGATCAACCATTGCTTAGCAGGTAGACTCATTTTGATTTCTTCCTGCTGGTGTTATTGCAAGAAGTATCATTAACCACCAGGTAGGTTCTAACTTCAGCTACTTCTAATTCTAGCTCTTTAGAGGGCTAAAAATGCCATGGTTTGTTGTTTTGGTTGGTGGGTGGGTTTTTTGGGGTGTTTTTTTTTTGTTTTTTTTTTGTTTTGTTTTGTTTTGTTTTGTTTTGGGGTTTTTTTGGGTTTTTTTTTGGTGGGGGGGGATTGGTGGTGGTTGTTGTTGTTTGGTTTTGGTTTTGTTGTTTTTGGTTGGTTGGTTTGTTTGTTTTTTACTTTCTCTTGAGTGGAGAAAACAAGTAAAGGTACCAAATGTTCTCAGTTTTCAATTGCATTTAAAGTTCCTTAAAGTCTGAAGATGGAAAACATACTTCATATTGAGATCATCCAAAAGGTAAAAAGAACTGCTGCAATGCAAGATAAGGACGAAGACAAACCCTACTTTCTACCCCTCTCACGATTTTTTCTTCCCTATTGCCATTGATCCAGTGAGTGTTTTATCCTACCTTGATTACCTGAGTAATCAGGGAGACATACAGAGAACTGTATTTCACTTAAAAGTGTCAGGGAGGAAAATATACAGCTGATATTTTTTTCCAAATCAAAAGGAAGAAGATATATTTCTGATATCAGAGAGCACCTACAAGACATATTTTACAGATGATCTAATATTTGGGAGATATCACTTCTTTTTGGTTGAACATGATTGTCCATGTGAGAAGCAATGATGTGAACAATGCCAAAACATATCACAACATGACGTGTCAGAAAAAAAGGTCTAAAATATATCCCCTAAAATCTTTGATGCATCCCTTGCTTTCAGAAAAAAAAAATAGAGTAAAACCTATCTTTTCAGAGATTTTTATGTTTTGCATCAGTTATTATGGGAAAATTCTAAGAACTTATTTGCCTATTATCAGAGGCTTATGAATTCCTCTTCTCACATGACACAGTTTTCCTTTTCAACATCTGGCTTCTAATGCAGTAGTGACACTAACAGTATTCATATGCGTGTCTTTTGCCAATGAGCAACACCTTCCTGGTCAAAATGCCTAAATTTAGACAGGTAAAGTAAAGCATCCAGAGTGTCATGACTGAAGAAACTGAGCTTTTGGATATCTTGACAATAAGGCTAGACTACAACAACTGCTTATTTGGATAAAATATTTAGACATAACACAGAACAAATAAATCTAAAAGTATTTAAATTCCTTGAGTTTCTGTGCTGATTGGTCACTGCTAAAACTTAAATGAGGGCAAAAGGCATGATAAGGAAATAGGTAAAATATAATGATTATGAAAACTTCTGTACCTGAGTAGAACCACAGAAAAGAGAAAAAAAAAAATGAATGAAGGAAAATCTTGAAGGAGTTCTTCTTCTTCTGATTCTTGAAGACATTTCTTTGAGTTTGCCAGCAGTAGTATTAGCCAAGGTGTTAATTTTGGCTTTATATGAATGCCAAACTATCCAAATTATCTTATAAATGCCCAACATTTTTAAGATGATCTACCATCTTATGTCTATTGTAGTTTAATAAACTTCTAAAACTTCTGTGACCAAGAGGATTTGTAGACTTTTTAAACTGCAGGCCAAAATATTTAGATTGCATCTTGAATGGGTTTGTGTGAGATAGGACGAAAGTCTCAATAGACAGCAGGGAAAAAAAGTATAGAAATTGCGTGATGACAATGATTGCATTGATCTGTCAGCACAAGGAAAGACTGAGGACTGGTGAAGACTCTGGATACAGGTATAAAAGCTGTTTTTCTCTTTTTTTTCCCCCAGAAGTAGAGAATTTCACTGGATTTCACTTTTCAACTGTAAAGCTAAGTTTTACTCTGTTTGTGTGTCAAACAGTAAGAAAATCTTTGACTGGTATAACGGCTACCTCAGAGGACGACGTTCCAGTACAAGAGCTGGGATCCAGTTTGATCAAATTAGGCAGTGTGAATAGAGATTATCTTGCACATACTGTGATCAGTGAGGACAGGTGGATATCTGATCTATCTGATTGATTTGGTCTTGAAGTGGGAGAGATGAGACATCAGCTATTGACCTGTGCCATGTCCCAACAAAGACAAAGAATGATTCCTAGTCTAGTTCCTAGTCAGGGACCTAGAGTTTGATTGATGTAGTCTCTGACTTTGAGAACAAATTTCCAGGCACATGAATGACAGGAGAGCTGAAAACAGCTACCATGGATTTTTCCAGGGTTAAATCGTACCAGACCAGTGTAGTAGAAATTATTAGATCTGTGGACAGCAGGTAGACCAAGAAAGTGGCTCACCTTGGAACCAGTAAGGCTTCTGGCAGTCTGACATGGTATCCTTCTACTTGGAATACCAAGACACAGACTGTTGAATTTGGAAGTGGGTTGAAGAGTGGCAGGACTGTGGAGCATAAAGGGGTAGGTGTCACTGATTGAGATTAACTGGCTGTTGGGTGTGAGCAACATTCTTCAAGGGATGAGGATTAGGAGGATAGTCAAAAGGAGTTCAGCTGACTGGAGGAGGGGCCTGATAGCAAACTTGGAAATTTCAACATCGGAAGTCCTGTGTTGGTTACAGAAATATGACACAGCAGTCACACATCTCCTTATGACTTCATGCAAATTTTGACTAGATGCTTTTGTTAAGAGAGGTGAGGAGGAGGGAAGAAGAGAGAGCTATCTTTGTGTAATATAAAAATAAAATAACAAGAAAAAAAACCAAAACAGAAGATCAACATCTGAGACTATTTTTTAGAAAAAAAGACAAGCTTATTTCTCTTGAATTTACTGATATTTATAAGGCTGAAGATTATTGGCAGCCAGCTCTGAAATCCTTGACTCTCATCTTTACTTCTAACCCTAAGCAAAAATACAATGTATTTCTGAATAATTACTTGTCATCCACAAGCATATAGATGACTAAGTGATACCTGAAAAAGTTTTCGGGTCCAGAGGGTTTGGTAAATTTCAGGTTATTTGCTGCTCCAGTGGTTGATGTCAGGAGCATTTTAATACTACTGTCAGAATTTTGTGATTCTTAGCAGGATTGTTATCCGTGTGAGCATAGAATAGTCCTTTCATGAGCTTTGGCAATAAAGCCTGGAAAAGGATTGTTTCTAGGGTTTAAATTACTAGAAAGAAGTCTTGGCTGTTAGAACCCTAATTGTGCTGTCAGTGTGAAGCATATTTTACTTCAGATTATAAACAAAACAGGAAGTCATTCTAACCCATTGTAGAAAGAATTACAAGACTTCATGGATGTGAAACACTGGTCTGTTAAATCTGCTCTTGTATTAACAGTTACAGTCAGATTCTTGCCTCTGTCACTGAGGTGGTAATGTTATATAAATATTTTAACAGGCTTTTCTGTTATGGTGCTTGGAGGAATTGCTCATTGAAATTCTTAAAGTGAACTTGTGAGGAGTCTATCAAACTGAATATAATACATAGTGGTTTGAATCACAAGAATAAGAAACAATAAAATTTGGTAGAGCTTTTCTAAGAGGTGAAAATACAGCTTTAAACAGTTTTTCACTCTGGCTTGCTGTAGAGCTACTTGACAAAGGAATGCTTATTGGAATTTTATGCATAGAGATAGCATGTGCAAGGATTTATAAGGCTCTAAGAGCCTTATAGGAGCTGTTGGAGCTCATGACATCACATAGCTAAATTTTGACAATTCAGCAGCTTTAAACGACTTAAATGAGTTTAGTTACACTATTGTCAATATATAAACATGATACTGAGATTAAAGACCTCAGGTAGTCATGTGGCAAATGTGAAATAATTATAGGCTTGATTAAAGTCAAATAAACATTTGAAAAAGGACATAATTTTTGTTTTGTGAGTGTGATATCTAATAATATGTTTAGTGTTGGAGAAGAGCAGCAGTGATATTAAGATGCTATGCAGGAAGTCTGTGACAGAAACAGAGATTCTGGGTGTCAGATCACTACTACAAACATCCTTCAGTGGGTACCATAAATGCTGTTCAGTTGTGCTGATAGCAAAGGTTCACAAGTCTCTTAAACTTAGCTGGAGATTTCTCATTATAGACACTCACAGGGGCTGTTTAAGTACAAAACACTTCATTTTTATGGTAATTTTTTTAAACTTAAATTATAGAATATTACTTTATCATAATTGTCCTTCAAGGGATTATATAAAATGGAAGATATAAATTGCAAAAAAGACAAAATTTCCAGGCATTGTAAGACCTTATGCAGAGAAAATGAGCTTTCTCAAAAATGTCTAATGTAGATTAAATCAGGAAAAAATAATGGTGGAAAAACAATAATTCAAGATGGCTAATCAACTTCCACATTATCATTGAAGCTCTACTTTACGTTTTAAAGTAAAGGAATAACAGGAAAAACAGGAAAAATAGGAAAAACAGGAAAATGGGAAAATTCTTCAATATGTTGACTATCAAGTTGGGAAGCCAGAAAAAAAAATTGATTTCTACTATATTTTAATAAATTCCACCTTCAAAATCTTTCTCTTCTTCTTTTTTTTTTTTTAACCTTTTTTGTCACCTTATAACTGTTCAGTTTTTGACCAACTTTCTCCAAATATTTAAGTCTATTTGGATGGGAGGTATATTTCCCCTTTTAAAAAAATTGTGTAAAAGACAATTTTTAATTACAAAAATCTCACCAACACCAGCAAAAACCTCAAACATAGAACCAAAAAATAAACCCAAACAAAAACTATACAAATTGAAGGAAAGTTAATCCTCAGTTTGGACCATGTGTTTTTGAACCCAGGCTGTAAGCTGCAATAGGTGTCATTTTTTGCTAAGATGTTATTCTTCTTTTTGAGGTATGATAATTTCCAAATTATTGCATTGCATGGGCAAAAGTATAAAAAAACCACCAACCCATACAGATCACTATTGCATGAACTACATAAATGAAACTTACTTAATATATAGACAACATTCTCAGAATTAAGTGTACAGAAGTAAAGAAACCATAGAATATCTGAGTGTCAATAGATAACAATAACTGCTGCAATAAGACATGAGCTCAATTTCACCTTGCACCTTGGAACAGCTAGTTCTTCAGTGTCTTCAATTTTTTGAGAAAAACTCTTCAAAATAGCTGTGTTCATGTATATGGTTTAGAATGGCCAGTAAAAGTGCTGGGCTACTCAGGTAGAAATAGTCATAAAAATAGAATTAGTCAAATCAAATTTGGGTAATTGAATTTTAAATGTTACAAAGTTTATATGACAATGAAAGAATGTGAAAACATCTCAGAGCTCCAGGCTTAGCTGCCAGTGGGAAACTGATGAAACTTCTGGACAAATTCAAATTCACATCTAACTCCAAGCCAACAGCACTGTAAGAACTTAAGATAAAACTGATAAAGAACAGCTTGAAAATTTCAGTTGTACTCCTGGACTTAAAAAAATAGTATGAACTTTATTGTGGTTGCTTATTAAGTGGTGTTCACAAGTGATCTGATTGATGTGATACATGGAAGATATAAGTTAAATAGCTCAAGAGAAGACTTTAAAAAAAAAAAATAGCTGTAAGAGAATTACTTTAAAAATTTAGCTGCCATTTATTCTTATCAAAAGACAGTAAGGCCTCTATTTATTAACTTAATCTATTTAAAATAAATGGCAATACATTCAGCTAATATCATATTTAGCGATTTTTTTTTTTACAACAAAATGCAATAGAATAAAATTAGAAGGTAATAATTGGAGTTTGAGAAGGATAGACTGAGTTTACCACAGCAGGAAAGAAGAGGTTAATCTTTGTTTGAGAAAAACCTAAAAAGTAGAACCAGTAACATTCTTAGTGTAAAGAAAGGTAGACATTCCATGTTTTGCTATGAATCACTGAACAGGAGATTAATCTGTGTCCATCTCTTAAAAAGACTGATGGTGCTCTGCTGCTCGTTAATGCCAAGTACTTTTTCATCCAGAGAGTTGTCTTTGTGATGGCTCTACAACTTTCCAAGGTTACTGTATTTATGGTAGATAATAATTTGACAATTCTGCTTCTGTTTCTTGAAGTAACAGTCTTTCTACCTTAAATCACTAATTAATGGCCATCAGTATTTACTGGGGATAATTCCAACTCGTAGAAGTAGACTGGGAGAAGGGGATTTTTTCAAAGGTAACTTCAATTTGATAATTTGGTAACAGCAAGCTCCAATACAGCTGGCAAATATGAATGTTAAGAATATACTTATGAGAGAAACAATTTCCTAATGATTGCAAAAGTTAAACAGAAAACTGGAAACAAAAAATACCTCACAAAAATTAAGCCCTGATTCTTCTTATTTCTGTGTTCAGCCTGTTGTAACAATATGGTCTGTATTTTTGTCATTGGCCACCTACAGAGAGTGTTGTAGCTAAATCTGCTTTTGGCAACTACGTGATCATGAGCCAACTGAAGCTGGTAAGAAATTATTAATTATTGTCATATCTCTTCCAAGGTAGAAAAATTATATAGAAGACTAGAAAGGAGAAGGGATTATTGTGTGTCTCTAACAGCAGTAGCCAGATGGATGTTGAGCCAGCTATGGACGATTGGTAACACCACGCTGTGAGAAAGGATAGGATGTGGCTGGAGAAGGAGGCATGCAGAAGGAGGACATGATTTCTTTGATATAAACATCCTTGTTCTGGCTCCTGGAGATAAGCACAACACAGTACAGCGCCAGCACAGGAATGAGATCAAGAAGTAGTCATGGCTGTAGGGACTAAGGCCACCAAAGACCCCTAAACCCCACTGACCCATTTCCAGAAAGGTTTATAGCAATGGACTGTGCAGGATAAATGATTTGCATTGAAATCAAGAAAATTATATTCAGGACAGGGAAAACTCTATATAAAAGGTGCCCCCATTAAGCCCTGGTACGTGTACCTCAGGACCCTGGACATCCCATCAGCTGGACTGGAGCCAGGAGTGGTGACCTGTTGTTTTCTTTTCTATCTGCCCCTCTTTAATCCACCCCTTCCCTGTCCCCCTTCACCCTGCCCCTTTATCCAAACCCACTGTTGTGCACTTGTACTGGAGGTCAGGGACCACCACACCAATTTCCGTGCCAAGTGTGGAATTTACTCTTAAAATCTCTTTAAGGTTTTGTGGACCCTCTGACTTTTCCCATTCCTTTCAGCCATGAGCATCTACAAGTCTTGTCTGCTCTCTTCACCTTAAGGGTGGGGTGTCACAGATTATAAGGTCATTTGAACAAAATATCTTGATAGGAACATTGGTCAAAATTTATAGTCATCCTTTTCTGTTTCTGGGAGTCAACCTTTCTTGATCTGTGGAAGACCAAGGGCTTTGCTGATTAGAAGGCAGCAATTTTCACAACTTGTCAGAGTACAACTTTCTGATCTATTACTACCATGTTAGACTTGCTCTCCTCAGGATTTTTTTTAATCTATCTATCTATCTATCTATCTATCTATCTATCTATCTATCTATCTATTTTTTTTAGCAATGCTATGCCAGAACCCCTCACATACAGTTCTCTCCCTGTCATGTAAAATACTGTATGTAAATCATTTCAGTATCCAATTTATTTATTTTTATTTTTAACCAGAGGATGATAATTTTATTTTGTGTACAAATAGCACTAGTGGCTTTAGTTCATCTAGTTACAAGTGGATTTGGAATCTAGGACAAAATTATCTTATGGCTAAGGCTCTTATTTGCAAAAAATTATATCCAGAGATTGCTTTGTCTATCTAGTTTTACATAGCATATTATTAAAAAATCTCTTCCAACATACTTCCAAGTAGCAATTTCATATAGGACATGAAGAAATTACGTTCTGTAAATGTTTCACTTGCCAAAGGCATCTTTTCATATAAATCTTAAGAAAAGATTGCAAATACCAGCTGACTTGTGAACTAGAATTTTTATTTTAAAAAGGGAGAGGAGTTCCATTATCAAAGTTCAGTAAGTACAACATTATTTTCAAATTGTGAAAAATTGCACAAAAATGCTAGATACCTCCCCCAATGTTATTAAAGTTAGTAGTTAAGTTTTGTACTAGTGATCCATTACAGTAAAATATGACTCTCTTTTTCCTCAATTTAAACCAGTAGGGAAATTCAGGTTTTGATGCTCAGCTAACTTTGAACTGATGCTTTCATCCTCTTTTTTATTTTTAAAATCTCAGCTAAACCTGGAAAAGCAAAAAAGTCTGGAATTAACATTTACTTGTGAGAGTTTAATTACTTATGGTGGCCTGAGGGATTATAAATGAACACAAGGTAAGGGATAGAAGGCTAAAATCACTGGTTGGAAACTTATTCTTTCCATAGTCTTTCTTTTTTTTAGTATTTTTGTATAGTTTTTAAAGAAACGGAAAAGAATTCATGACCTGTGAATAGTCTCCCATTTTGCTTAGAATATCTTTATACATAAATCGTGTTTGTCAACGTTATTAGAGATGCACTTCAGCATTTTGTAAAGATTTTGCTGCCATATCCAGCAGACATCAAAAGCAATCCATACTTCAGCTTTGTCAAATAGGTATTTTAAAGCAAAGTTAACTGATAATGTCCCTAACAAGAAGCTAAACAAAGAAACAAAAAATTAAATCCATAAGATCAGTTGCACTAGTAATGGGATGAAGTCATATAAAGTTACGTTAACATATAAATACGTTAAATAAAGCTGAATGCATGTGGGACATATTTTGCTTTTCGTAGGCTAAAAATGTTTGTGATTGTGTCATTTATCATGGAAAAAATATTTGTTTTGGACAGTCTGAAGGAGTTTACAGTGCTAAAAAGAATTCAACTATTCTTACATGAGTACTGTTTTAAAAATTGTAACCTTCCTGTGATTTGCAGATGTGGCCACCAAACTAAAAAAACAAAGTTATTCATATAGACTTGTTTTCTGACACTGCTGAGAGGCAGATGTTCTAAGCTAAGGAAGTACTGGGACTGTGAATAGTATTTTCCAAATTTATTTTTCTGTTAATTACAGGGGTTTTTTTATTTAGAATATACATGTCTGTGAATGAGCACAGCCTTCCCTCAATGCCATAGCTTTACCTATTGTAGTGTTTGGGATGAGTGGGCTATGTTTTTTTTGCAGCATCCACTGCTGCTGGACTTCAATTGCTTCTGTGTTTCTTATTGTACAGGATTATTCTCCTGATGTTTTATATCATTATTAACCTCTCTGTGAAGAGTATACCTGGGCAATAGGAATCCTTTGACTGAATATCAGATTTAAGTATACCAGTCATTCTTCATTAAAAATCTCCCAGGTTTCAGAGATTTAACAAACTGAACTTGGGTGAAATTTTGACTATTTTCTTCATACTTTTGCTGACTTAGAGAAACAGGGAAGAAAAAAAAAAGAAAATTGTTGATTTCAAATTATAAAAATTCTTACACAGTTTAAAGGAAATAAAATATTTTTTTTCCACTATCTAGAACAAAATAAAAACATATGGGGTTTCCTAAGTGTAGTTTACAGATGATTCTGAAGTGAGGTTCAGCAAATACAAGTGCCTTGTCTGTGCAAAGGTTATCTCGCCTAAGCTCATCTCTTCAGAGCAAGGAAGTTGTTGACATTTTAAAGAAAATCTATAGCAAGCTGAAGTCCATGAGGGAATCATAACTTTAATTTGAAGCAGCTGGATAGCCAGAAGAAAAAAATCTATTTCATTTAACAAAGGATAAAAAAATATGCTAATACTAAAGTGTAAGGCTTGACATGGGGTGCTGAAATCCTACAGCAGTTTATAATCCAAGCGTGCTGCAAAAAATCAATGACTTAGGCCTAAGTGTTCAAGTCAGTGTGTGTGGGTATTAGTCACATGAATCCTAGCAGTCAATAAGATTTCCATATATCTCCAAACTGTGCTTTGAGAATGCAGTTCTTACCCAGAAGTCTGAAGCTGATGGTAGAAAAAAATTCCTCTTGATTTCACTGTGCAGTGAATAGATCATTTGTTAAAAGCATATCTTTTTGAGGCAGTACACCTAAGAAATACATTTAAGGACAGCCACACAGACATTTTACCAAAGAAGGAAGGATTAGAGTGTTTCAAAGTAAAGGGACAGGTGCTTTTTCTTGACAAACAAGGAAGAGTTTAGTAAATGAAAGTGTGTTTCCTAAGACAATGAAAACGTTGTAATGAACATTTAACAGTAACAAGTACAGTTCATAATAAAACTTAGTTATAATATAAGAATTATTTTATTTTTAACACCTTCTTTTCTTAATTAGATATCAAGAAAGAGAACTAATGATTTCCATTTATGAAAATACAGAACTCCCTTATGAAAGGAAATCTCTGTTTTGGCAAATTGAATTCTACCAGTGTGGTGGGGGATTTTTGAGGGGTGATTGGGTTTTTTTGTTTGTTTTTGTATTTTTGGGTGGTTTTTTTCCTGTTGTTATTCTAGGAAAAAAAAAATCCTCTTTTTTTTTTTCCTGTAACTTGAGCTTCCTGTTAAAAAAAAAACAAAAACCAAAAACAAACTCAAAAAAACCCAAAACAAATTTACATCCTCCCCCCCTAGTTTACATGACAATATTTCGTTCTTACAGGTGTTCAGTGGATCTTGATTCCACTTATGTAACAGCAGTTTTTTCATAGTTCATTGGATGATTCCTTGGGAGAGTCAGTAGGAAGCTACTGTGTGTGCGGGATGTCTCTGTGCACATTATTCAGAGAAGCTGACAAGACAAAAGATTTGCCATGCTTCTGTGCTTGTCCTACACATATCATGATTACAACCAACTCCAGTTCTGTAGATTTGTAATTCGCAAGTCAGTGTTCAAAAACAAAAGTAAAAATCAGCTGCCACATCACTAAGCACCTGAACATGTAATTTAGCGAACTTGGCTGATTTATTTTTCATTGGTCAATTATTGCCCTGCTAAACATCGCCCAGATTGTTCAATAAATTGAATGCAACATCATTGATAAACTGGTTACAATTTTTCTCCACCAGCACTGGTAACCCTTGTAGATTTATTCCTGCTGACAGAAACAGGTATAGATTCCACTAAAATAGTAAGAAGCAATTTCAAATTTAGGGACACTCTCAGTGAGTGCCTATGGTTAACAGTGAATAAATTCTCAAATAAGATTGAGTATTAACCACTAGACATGTATTAGGATCCATTTCGAAAAGTAGCATTCAAGCCCACAGGTAAAACAAAAAAAAATACTGGGAATTTTAGAATAAGTCGTGGGTAGGTGTTTATTTTACTGTGTAAATATCTAAAATAGTCAATTTCCTAATCTCCTTTTATAATCTAAAATTAGGTAAGAGGAATCATGCTGCCTTCTTAAGGTTTCAGAACATTGCAGTCCATGTGGCAACCATCTCTAGTTTCTGTTACAGAAAACAGTGCAAAGGTCTAAGTAAATGCATGTCCTCTGTTACTTCTCACCTTTACTTTGCCTGCTTTGTCTCTTCTGGAAGGAAAGGCCTTGAAACTCTCTTGCCTCTAAATGAAATTAGGCCTCTAAATCTGTGCAGTTATTGTTAATAATGGAAGCTGCTGTTCAGAAAATAAGTGCATTTGTCAGGCACTGAAAGATGCTGCCATGATAGTTTACAAGTATGGACTCAAGATTCTGCTGGGCTTTTAGTTTGTATTAATTAGGAATTTAGATTTACAGGAGAAAATAAAGATCCGTTTCCACTAACATTTAGTACCAGTTATGTCTCTTGGGCAATAACTGTCGTTACTTGTTTTATGCACATATTGTTGTGCTGTGCTATGGGACATTTTTCTTCATTTGTACACTTTGAAGCTAATTTTCTCTACAATTCCCACCGTAATCTGTCAGTTTTCCACCTATACATGCAGCAGTATTTTCTTCTTATTGTTTAAGCAGTTGGATTCTTTCTACCTCCCACATTTCTTGTAGATAGACTCTTCCAAGTGTATTAAATGCAACAACAATAGTGAGCAGCCACTTAAAGGTTTTGCAAAGCAGTTTGTGTTCCCTTTTTGTTATTTAGATTTTTGGGGTGGATAACCTAAGGATGCTAGAATACCTGTGTGGCACTGAACTGAGAATTTTGCAGTGATGATTTTCTTATGTACATTCTTTACAATTTATAATTCTTTAAAAACAAAGGCACAGTAAAAAGAGATCTATGTTGGGAAAGATTGGGACAGGGCAGTGGAGCACATTTATACCTGAATCCTAAATAGAATTTTATAGGCTATTTATGTCTTAGTTCAAGACACAATGGAATGAACATGTCCAGAGCAAGCATGAAAGGGCACAGTAAGAGCATGCAAGTGGAACTGGGAATAAAAAGTCAGGAGTTATCCATCCTGCAAATCTTTCTGTATCTTCTAGTTTAGATTGTGGTGGTTGTGTTGTGTGAACACCCAAGCAAGAATGTGATGTGCTGAAGTACTAATTCACTAACAGTAAATTCGGAGAGGAGTAGGAGATGGGAGAAGACCCATCATGTTATTGATTCTGTTATTTGCTCAGAGCTGCAGTCAGAATTTATTGTTGATACCTGCTGAAGTGCATGTTGTTGTCTTGGTTTGTTTTAGCTTCATGCTACTAAAAATTTTACATAGGGAGAACTGGAAGTCACAGGAATGAATGCTAACTCAGGCATCAGTGGATACCAATAATCTGGGATCTCACAAATTTTGATATTTTAAGTCTGAGTTGAGACTCACATTTCTGAAAATTTTCTTTACCAAATCACAAACCGTTAGGTGAGGGATAGTAAGCTATTGAATACTCACTTTATATTTCATAGATTCATAGAACGGGTTGGGTTGAAAGGCACCTTAAAAGATCACCTGTTTCCAACCCCCTGCCATGGTGAGTGACATCTACTAACCCAGGTTGCTCAGAGCCCCGTTCAACCTGGTCTGGAACATAATTTGTTAAGAAAGAATTTTATTTTCTTAAATAACTACAGTGATTCATTAATCATTGAAGAGTCTGTTTCCTTCATGGCTAGAAGAGTGCTCTCTCTCTCAGCTGATTAAATTCAATCCATTTATTTTGCTGGAATGCCAATCACCAAACCATTTTTGCCACGACTGCATGTTGCATTTTGTGCCTTCTATCGTCATGTTATCTAATGTATGTTATCTACCCAAGGAAATGATTCTGAACATGATGTCCAGCTTATCACATCAGTATCACTCATATCCATGCTACCAGCAATAATAAAAATCTAAACTTCCTGACAAATATATGTCATCTCAGGAAAATAAGGGATGAGAAGCAGGAGACAAGTACACAGAGGATTTAAGAAGTTCAGTACCTTTATGCTTATCTGAAATGCTTAGAGTGAGTGTAAATACAGTTTTTGATGCAATGTAGGTAGAAAGGCATGAGTCTGTAACTAGAACTATGTAGACTCTGTAAAATACTGTATCTGGAGTGGTGGTTATTTCTACAGAAGTAACAGAAATATTCTACATACATGCAGTCTGATTACTGGTTTTTGGAGTTTTGCTGAGATGAGAATGAATTTGCATGCTGACAGCATGATGGCTGAAGTATTATCTCATTTTGGTAGACATTCTCTCTTTCATTCTGCCAGTTCAGGATAAGATACTGTAACTTCTAACACTACTAATGTGGATTCTTTAGAAACCATTTGCTGGAAGACAGGGGCTCATCCTGAGCTTAAGGTCCCAACAAACAGGATGAAAGTGTGTTCTTAAGGATGCTGTCCTAATAGTTCCATTTGTCTGCACAGTGGTGAAGTCACAGTAAGACAGATGGAACCTGTCTTGGCAGCCAGTAATCAGTATTTTAATATGATTCAATGCAATATATGAGTTACATGATTACATTCCTCAACTCTTTAAAGAGACCAGTGGAGGAGGAATTGCGCTCCTGGTTCTTCTTCTCCTGTGTTTTTGGGTGATATAGAAGATGGCACAATAAGTGGAAGTACCTCTCTTTTCTGTGAAATGGACTGAAAGTAAAGTATTTCTTCTATGGTACAGGAAATGTGATTTCAGAAAGGTTTGAAACTGTAATGGACAAATGGTTCTTTATATAAAATGAGTTGTAGCTATAATGACATTTTTCACTCTTTCTTGTGCGCTATAGGCTGGTTTTAAGCACATATGGTTGTAAGATTGAATGGAGAAACTGAAGAGAAATACCTGGTGAAAAAAATACGGCGTTTCAGATTACCTTGTTGTCCATGCCATAGCATTTATGGGCTTGATAAGTATCGTGGGAAACATCTGAGCAAGCCATGGCAGAAATTACATTCCATCTGCCCAGGGAAAGGTAATATTGGGTACCAACTTTTAGGCATTTTTGCAAGTGTGGAATTTAGACAATCTGGATTTTTAGCTACAAGGAATCTAAATAAACCCCCTCTCCCTCCTGCTCTATGGGTTTTGCTGTCTTTCTGTCCTTCATCTTTTTCTTCCTTTCTTCTTTGTTTTCTCTCTTTTACTTTCTTCTACCTTCATCTGTCTCTTTTGCTTAATAAACCTACCTGCTCACTCTGTCATGTAAAGCTGGAATTGTGTCACTTCTGAGATATTTGGAGAATCTGTTGCCATTCACACTGCAGCAGGTTAGAAAGCACAGTAGCAACTCTGATATCTTTTACCATAGTGTTTCTTTCACAAGGATCTCCCAAATTCCATTGCAAATTCTAGTTATTATCACTACCACTGTTGTGTTGATTAATAGACATAAACATAAGCTTGCATGCCCAGCCAGAGTGGCAGTGAAACATTATAGGAGTGTTGCTATAGGGCCCTCTTCTAGACCCTGGAGGGATGTTATTTAAAATCAGGGCTTGTCATACATTATGTTAGGCCCATATGCTCTGACTGCTCTGTGGGTTCTGCTCCGCACTGGTGCATAGCCTCCAGTGTCAGATGTAACATGAAACTCCAGTTTGAAATCTATACCTGTCGTGTTTTTGGGTCCCTGAGCACTTCAGGTAATTCCAGAGACACCTGTTAGCTGGAAATCCTTAACAACTGTTCAGACTTTGAAAGAACTAAATGGGCATATGATTTATGGACTTGTCTGACTCTTGTCTTTACAAGAAGTTTTTAATTATGTCATGTAAACTTGATGTAAATTTGGAATTAATTGTGTGTGGACACTGTAGTTTCAGAAGAAGGATATGACTGCAAAATGTTTATAATTTCCTCCTGTAATAGTCCGTGGCTTGTATTGTTTTTTCAGGTCTTACTCCAAAACAGGATTAAAGGGTAAAAGTGGTTTTATACTAGCATACGAGCTGTCCAGATTTCTATGAGATTTTCTTCCTGGTTTCCTGAAGTAGATTTCTGCACTCTAAAGGTTTTACTAAAATACAATACTTCTTAAAGACTTCTGACACAAGGTCAGGCAGCCATGAATCAAGGCAAGAGTCAAGAAAAACCTACATGGTTTTTATTCTCCTAGAGGTCAAAAAACCCCATAGGTACTACTAGAGGACTCAAAACCAATTTCTTGGTAAAATTTTATTGGTAAAAGACATTCCACTGGGTTGATTTTTTGATTTGGACAGCTTTGGATAAGTTATCCAGATATAAAAGCTGCATTACAGGTTTAGTCTTAAAGCATGTGGCAAATGCTGTTATTCAAATAGGACATGTGACATTTTTGTGAAGTCAAAAAGGTCTTTCCCTTTGCACTCAACAAGGAATATGGAAAACTAGGTGCTAAAATCTTAATGGGAAGCAAAAAGTAAGTTTTTTATTAAATTTTGTGGTTGATAGCATCAGTCACATTGCAGTTCTCTGTTCCTCCTCTTTCAGAGAGAATTCTTTTAATATTCTTTTAATATTCTTTTAATATTCTTTTAATATTTAATATGTTTTAAGCCAATACTGAGAAAGTATTTTTGAAATTTCTATATTTTTCCTTTTTTTGGTAGAATATTAAAGCCTTTTTTTCTGGAGATGGAGCTATACCTTTATGAACATTTTGCAAAGCCCTGGTGCAACTCTTGTACCCAAAACTGACATTCCTATGCACAGACTCAGTTATATCTTAACACTTTTGCCTGTTTGTTGAATATTTGAGTCTGCTAGTTCTTTGAAATTTATGCAGTGAGACAATGCAAAAGTTGCAGTGAGGAAAAAAAAAACCAACAAAACCAAACCCAAACTACCAGTTATTTTTTACCTTCACAAAACTCACTGCACTTCCCTGACCTTCCCTACTACTTTTTTCTCAGCAGCCAGAAGTTACACTAGGCCGTAGCATTGGTAATGAGCATGTATCACAAAAGAATGGTTTTGCAGAGTGAATCACTCCACAGATCTTTGCTAAATGTGTCACTGAGACCAGTCAGGAAATTTTACTCAAAAAGACATTCCTAGACCAAACTAACATACTAGTCTGGATTCACCTTTAAAGACTTTAGAATAGAAGAGATGATTTCAGTTGTAAGGAACCTACAGTGGTCATCCAGTCCAACTGTCTGACCAATTCAGTGCTGACAAAAAGCTAAAGTGTGTAGGTAAGGGCAGTGCCCAAATGCACTTAAAAACTGACAGATTTGGCACACTGACCAGCTCTCTAGTGAAGAAAGCAGCCTGCCCCAGTGTTTGACCACCATCTCGGTGAAGAAATGTCTCCTGATGTCCGATCTAAATTCCCCCTGGTCCAGCTTTAATCTGCTCCCACATGCCATGTCACAGGAAGAATAGCTCAACATCTCCCTCTCTCCTTCCCCTCCTTGGGAAGCTGCAAGAAGCAAAAGATCACCCCTCACCCCCTTTTCTCCAATCTAGACAAGCCCAGAGTCCTCAGCCACCCACCACAGATATTTCCTCCAGCCCTTTCATAAGCTCTGTTGCCCTCCTCCTTCTCTTCATTCCAGCCAGAGTGAGAAAGGACAAAATAACAGAAATTCAGAGCAGTGTGAGAATTCTGTTCATAATAAGGGTGCCATTCAAACCAGACCATTGTAAGTACAGAATAACTTCAGTTTGGGTAAAAATAAAAATTCAGAGAAATTATCATTCCTGAAAGTAAGATGCCCTTTCAGAAAATCTCTATCTAGATAAGAAAATGCCTTGAGGAACCACTCTTATTTTTCTGCATGCTAGGAATTTGTGCATGAACACAGAGGCACCAAAAGACCTCACATAATAATGCTGTTGAAGAGGAAAATGGGATAACATCAATGCAGAAGTCTCCTGTGATTATGAATGATTTTGAGGATGTAGTGTGATGCCAGTGATTGTTCTGGAGCAGATTAAATCATCAGACTTTTGTTACCTTTTATTATTCCTCAGTTTGAATATGAGTAGGTAGATAGGGAAACCCATGTGGTTTGAAGAACTGCACAATTCAGACTTCATTTCATTTTTCCCAGATTATGATTGTTCTTGTTTCACATAAGCCAAATACAAAGTCCAGAAAAAAAAATCTGCACTTTTATAACTGCATGTGACTGACCAATCCTGCCAAAGATTTGGGGAAACAATATGGAACAGGCAAATTATCATGTATTCTTCATGTAACATGCTACATGTTTCTGTGACATGTGCAAACAAATAACAGGGTAGTAGATGAAATAAAGATGTAATTTCAGTCATGAGCTGGATAAGGTTCTGTTCATGAAACATTAGAAAGATTTCTCACAGAAATTTATAATTATTATATATATGTTATCCACATTAAGTACATTAAAGAAAAAGAAAATGTTAATTGCTGCAGAATTATACATGAATGATAAAACATGGCAAGTCATAAGGTACTGCTGATATTGCCAGAGGAACAGGAAAGAAAAGGAAAGCCCACCTTAAAAGTAAAATGTGCTAGGAAAATATCTATTTGCCATTATTGTATTTGGTACAATAGGATGTGTGCATCGATAAACAAATTGTGATTAATTGGACAGTTTTTGACAGTATCCATCTTAATTGTCTGCCTTTAATTTGAGGTTTCTGAAATTCAAAACTCTAAAACATCAAATCTCCTTAAGTTCTGGTAGGCTGTCAATTAAATTTGACTGATTATACTCACCATTATCCTATAAAAATAATCCACAATTAATTGCTGCACTGTGCAAATTGCAGCAGGACAAGAATAGTTTACAGGCTTAGGGAAATGTATGGTAATGTGCACCCATGCTCTCCAGACACCTGAATCTCAATTTTAATATTCCCAATGTCCTTCCAATGTCAGACTTAGTGATTTTTATGGGACTCATTATAGTGCATTTCTGCTGCAATTGGAAGATTCTTTAGCATGGTTCATGGCCCATACCTGCCAGATGAATTGCTATTGCATATACATGAGGAGAGAAAGAAATTCAGGCTGGCAAAGTCAGTATTCCAGACTTGCTTTGGGAATGCTTTCTCCAGGATTTTAAGGGCTCAGGGCAAGAACTTGCTCCGAAGGCCTTCCTCAACTCTGTATGCAAACCTAGCTATTAAAACTTCCTTTTTTTAAAATAAAGTTTTGCAAAACCTATTGGAATGGGATTTACAGGAAGATTTAAATGAGATGATCCTGTCAGTTTTTTTCAGAGAAATGAATGCTGACATTGAACACAAATAATAATAAAAAATAATAGTAATAATAAAAGCTGGTGAACATCCAGCACTCAAGCAGCAGTGACATTCTGCAGTAGTAAGTGTTAGAGGAAGTTCCACTGGAGATTTTAAGAAATGGGTCAGAGAACTCACATTTTTCACTAAAAAGGTGGGAGAATAAAAAATGTTTAAAAAATCAAGGCCAAATTGTGCTGACATTTTTTTCTAGATGCTTCTTCATTATTGTGAGTTAAAATTAATATATTAAAAAATCATCAAACATACTTTGACTCATTATTGTTTGATAACACAGCCATTGTCAGGGACATGTTCTACATGAGTAGATGTTACCAATAGCCAAATGAAAAGAAATATTTAAAGATAATTTAAAAATTGCTAAGCTATGTCACTTGTAGCAACAACCATAAATATAAAGAAATAATCTTTCTTACTTACCTGTAACCATATTTACAGTCTTTCAAACCCACCTTTACAGTCAATTAATCCTTATCATGGTATTTTGCTTTTATTATCTTTTTAGGTTTTGCTAACTTGCAGCATTTTTCCAAGTCAGTATTTCACAAAGAAATATCGCTTAATACATGGAAGAATTTAACTGTATTTAATGAGGTGCATGATAAATCTAGACACCATTTACTTCAGTTAAACTTGGAACTAGGTTGTCTGCTGAAAGAACATAACATCTATTCCTTTATGTAAAAAAAGTAAGACATATATATGGTCTTCATCTCAAAAGAAGAGCTGATTTAATAAGGAATGTGAGAATATTCTCTTCAGGGCAGGGATAATCTGCTTTCAGGATAATCAAATAGAGGCATTAGAGAAGTTGCTTTATTCACTTCTCTGTAAAAAGAAAAAGACAAAAAAAAGGAAAGAGAAGTAAACTTCTCATTTTAAACTGTGCAGATTTCACAACTTCTCATAATTGTGCAGATTTTCTTTTCAAAGACAATGTATCTCATAATCTTTCTGGAGTGTGAGGAGTTTATATGCTGTGAAGAATATTGACAACTGTCAGGCACTGGTTATGTCAAAGCCATAGTCTGCTTCTCATCTGGTGTCTAAGATGCTGAGAGAGATTTTTTGGCAACACTGCTTCAAGAACAGGCATTTAGATGAGCACAAAGGTTACTGTGTTGTTATTGAAGTGTAAATGCTTTTGTGTTTGTATGGCCAGGTTTTGGAAGTGGGGGTGCTACAAAGGTAGCTTCTGTGAGAAGCTCCTGGAAGGTTTCCCATGTCCTGCAGAGCCAGTGCCACCTGGATCCAGGATGGACCCTTGTTGGCCAAGGCCAAACCCCTCAGTGATGGTGGTGACATCTCTGGGATAAAAGATACGAGAAGGGAAAAAAAAAGGTATTGCACAGATGTCGTTTCAGCCAGAGAAGAGAGGAGTGAGAGGAGTTCCCATGTGCAAGGAACAGCCCTGCAGACAGGCAGGGCAGTGCAGAAGGAGGGGCAGGAGCTGCTCCAGGCTCTGGAGCTCAGACTCCCCTGCAGCCCCTGGAGCAGCCCATGCTGAGGCAGCTGTGTCCCTGCAGCCCAGGGAGGGCAGCGGGGAGCAGAGATCCATCTGCAGACCTTGGAGGAGCCCAGGCTGGAGCAGGGGGCTTCCCAAAGGAGGCTGTGACCCTACAGTACTCCTGTGCTGGAGCAGAATTCTGGCAGGACCTGCAGACCCACAGAGAGAGGGGCCCAGGCTGGAGCAGGTTTGCTGGCAGAGTTGTGACCCCAAGGGAGACACTGGAGCAGGTGTTCCTGAAGGACTGACCCTGTGGAGAGTAGTCCCACATTTGGAGCATCCTGTGGGTAACTGCTGCCCATGGGATGGCCTCACACTGGAGAAGTTCATGAAGAATTTCCCCACGATGGAGCAGGGGAAGGACTTTGACCCTTCTCCCTGAGCAGCATCAGGAACATGTCATGGACTGACCATAACCCCCATTCCTTGTCTCATGCTGCTGGGGGAGGAGGGAGAGCCTGAGAAGGAGGGAGAGGTGGTGGGAGGGTGTTTTTAAGATTTATTTTACTGCTCATTATCCTGCTATGATTTTGTCAATAATACACTGAGTTCACACCCCCAAGTTTAGTCAGTTTTGTTCATCACAGTAATCAATTTTTGATCTCTACCTGTCCTATCTCAACTTCTGAATCTTTTCTTATACTTTCTTTCTTATGTCCAGTTGAGAAGGGGAGTGAGAATGTGGCTTTGGTAGATCCCTGGCATCCAGACAGGGCCAGCCCACTTAAATGCTCTACTAAAACCTTAGGCAGTATAATTAGAAGTTGTTCAAGGAGAAAGAAATATCTCAATGTGTTTTTGAGGAACTTGCAAAAAAAAAAATGCAGGCATGCTGCAATGCAGAGCCTTTCCAAGTATGGCAGTAAAGAGGGGCAGTTAATTCTAATACTATTAGAAGATGCAAGTCCTAAAGTAATTTATGTGTGAATGAAGTGTCTTTTTTTATTCACACTTGAGGATGTGAAAGATTTTTCCACAGGGGAAAAAAAAAGTTTGGATTCATATGAAATACACCCAAAATTCTAATTAAATCAACATGGAAGAATAGGATACCACAGAAAATAGTCAGAGTTTGAGTTTGATTTTCAAAATTAAATTGCCAATCCTTCTTGTTGTAAGCATTGGAAGACAAATATGGAAAATAGAAACACAACACAGACTCCCTAGCTGTAAAATAAAGATATTACAGGGGTTGTCCTAAGATGGTGCTCAGCTAATAAAGGATTCCTGAAATCTACTTAAGGTCCTGGAAGAGCTGTGTCTTTCATCTGGTGTGTAGCAGGGGTTGGTTGCCCCTGATATGAGTATTGGCTGGTTGCCACTATTCAAGAATTCTTTACTGTTTATAGTTAATAGGAGGAACATAATTCATTTGATCCCTTTGTTGGCCTCTGTCTAACATGGTATTCGTGTGCTCCTTCCTATTAAGGATCCATCATTAACTCAGCCTTTTGCTTTTGTTATGTTGTCAAGTTCCATCTACAGCAAACAGCCACAGCAAAACTAAGGAGAATAAATTCTGTAGTCTACCCCTCTTCACTTGCTCATGCCTTGCAGCTACATCAGTATCCAGAGACTGCAAAAAGTAACAAAAGCTGTCTTATAGCCACATCCAGAATTATGTTGCTCTGCAAACTCAAGTTTAACACAGGTGTTCTGATCCTCAGGGCTTTTTGTGGCAGAACTCTGAACCTGATCTTATGTAAGGAAAAAGTATCTTGGACTCGAGAGCTGACCAGATGTGCCTACCATTCAAGTTTGTTTGGTTTTTTGTCATAAGAAAATAATAATATCTTAATTTTTAAAAAAATTGTTTTCACTAGTCTTTTTTTTTTCCTACAGACATCAAATTAAAGTAAATAATATCATTGTCACCTCCTGGAGCCCTGGAACAGAATAGCCACTAGGAAAATTGAGAAACTTTGCATCAGTGGAATGTGGGTTTGGAAATAGTGTTTCAGGGTACCAGTTTAAATCCTAAAGTGTGCTGATTTAGTTAGATTGTCTCTATATATATGTATTACAGTATATGCATTTATATGTATGTACATATAGATTTGATTCCAGATTCCATTAAAAGAAAATAGCAGAATTTTGTGAACATAATAGAGTGAAATTTGGAAAGTGGATGTATTGTTAGCATTTCTATGGCAGTCGGCATCAAGATTAGTACATAATATATATTTATTTTGAACAGAGAAATATGGTTCTTAATCCAAAAACTCTAAGCTTTAAAGAATTTTGAAAATTCATTTATTTTTAAAACAATGATACACTTGATAAAAAAATGATACTAAAGCATGGAAATACAAGGTTAATCTAATACAACCTATTTTCTTGTAGGATTCTTTGACAGATTTGACTCCAGTCAAGACCTATTAGGTGTTTCAATACAAAAAAAACAGGATTCTGATTTTGCTTTTTTTATTTTTTTTTAATGCTAAAACTGAGCTTATTATGGTCAAACAAATAGTGATACAATGAAGCCTACAGTGATCGATTTTTGCAATTATGGTTAATTAACAACATTATAAAATTACTGCACTTCTTTGCTTTTCATGCTATACAGAGGTTACATTAGCACTTTCCTAACACATAAGCTTATTGATCTTGCAATATTTTGTAAGAATAGCATATTTAAACTGATTAACAGGCTAACTAATGACAGACTGCAGTGTCTGGTGTCTTTGGTAGACGCAGATCTTGAATCGATTACAGTGGGAGTGACAAGTGGGATATTTGTAATCTTTTACAACACAGATTTCCAAATAAATGCATTGCACACTTGTCTAGCTCATAATCCACTTGGCAGTGTTTAAATGAGAGAGTTTATTTCAGATTTGTAAAACAAAGCAATATCTATCATACAGGTTTCCTAGTGTTTACAGTGCTGTTTTTACATATGAAACTGGTTGCTTTAAACAGATTGAAAGCTGTCAAAATAAGCTATTTGATGAGAAATCAAGCACGTATATGCACAGAATAGCAGCAGAAACTTTTAGACAAGAGGTGATTGCACTACTGTTCTGACAACAGCAGTATATATATTAATTTTTGTCTTGTTTCTTGTAAAGCATTTTTCAGCCCATTATGTAGATGAGTCCAAGACTCTGTTACTCCAAAAGTTGTTAAATATTCCTCTGTTCAACATGGAAAACAACACGTCCAGTGGGAGATTTAGCTAGTCAAACACCTGAATTTTCTTGGAAAAAACATTTCACTAATGATTTTAAAGGAATTGGCTTTGATTTTCTTACCATTGTTTAGCAAAACTATGCACTTTGTTCCAATTATTTTTAATCACAACAGATTTAAGAACTAAAGTACTGCCTTCTGTTCAACCAACAGAATACCAATAAACAACCTCATTTGTAGAAAAAAAACCATAATGGAAAATAATCCTTGACACTAGAAAAGTTAAAGTCAGAGAAATTCAAATTTATTCTGTTTGGTATTTCCTTCGTGAAGGTAGAGCTAATCTTATGTTTACTCAGTATCCACAGTGTTGGGGTTCAGATTTGTTTCTTTTTTTTTACTTACAGAATTTTTCCCATAAGTCACTAGGAAAATACCTACTAGGTGCCTATAGGTACTCAGGCAGAACAAAGGGGCCAAAGGAGAGGAGTTGTAACACCTGGCTATACTTTTTTTGTCTCTGGGAGTTTCTATCTGAGGGGGAGACTACTTGAGTTTTGGGGGCAGGAAAAGGACAGGGCTGGGGGCAGTTTCACTCTCTTGCTCTCGGCATTGGAGAGAGGATGGCCATGCTGCTGCTTGCTGTGGGAGGAGTTCACTGTCACCAGCAGGTGCTGTCCTGGGGAATCTACCATCATCTGCTCGTGTGCCCTGGAATTGTGAGCTCCTCCTCCTGCCCTGCTGGAGCTGAGCCAGCCCTGTCCTGCTGTCACGGCGTCTTTGGCACTGCTCATTTTTTTGCTATGGTGTGGCCCTGCACCCTGCCCCTGTCCTGCCAGGACATCCCGCCCATGCCTGCCAGGGACATTTTGCCATTCCAGCCACCAGCCCAGGACTTTACACCATTCCAGCTTGGCGCTCTGAGGGTCCTGCAGGGGCACCGAGACAAAACTGCCCTGGGTTTTGCAAAGCAAAGCCTTGAGGTTTCCTGGTTCTGTTTTGTTGTTAATGCTGTAGTTGTTGTTTGTTTTGCTTTGTTATACATACTAGTAAAGAACTGTTATTCCCATATCTTTGCCAGAAAGCCCCTAATTGCAAAATTATAATAACTTGGAGGGAGGGGGTTTATATCCTCCATTCCAAGGGAAGCTCCAGCTTCCCCTGGCAGACATCTGTCTTTCAAACCAAGACACACGGAGAAGTGGAAAGCATATCAATGACTGAAAACAGATGAAATTCAAGAGCCTATCTACTTCTTTTCTTTTTCTTTTATGTTTTTTTACTCATACCCTGTCACGGACTGGTGGGGTGGTGAGGGTCCATGATCTTGTTAGAAGTGTCTTAAAAAGACATCCTGCAGGCACAGGCACGCTCCCTGCCCACAGTGATTTCAGAGCTCTTTTGTGAGTGCGGCTGAGCAACACAGCCGTGACAGTTGCCACTTTGGGCAATGGAGAAGAAATCAGGTGACATGGAGTCCTTCAATTTTCCAGAGGCTTGCTTTATTCTCCAGGATCCAGGGAGAGAAGAACCAAGGAGTTCAGGGGAGCAGGGTTTATATAGGAAAGCCAGGGAGTGGGCTTTTATAACGTGGCCAATGGGGTGAAGGATTAAGAAAGGACCAGTCTGGGAGAGGATCAAAAAGGGACCAATCAAATGGGGAAAACCCCAGGAATTGGCGAAACAACTAATAACGGGGAACAAATTAGAGTTGGAAAGTCCCGTGGGTTAGAACCACTTTGCTGACCCTAACTGGGAGAGCAGTCTCCTAGAGAGACTTCTCCCCAGGGGAGCTATCCCAACTTGAAGAGCCTAAAGGCTGCAAACTCTCCAAGGGAGAGCAACATGATCAGTGGATGGCTCAGGGGCCGCCACAATGCTCTGTTTTACATGGTTGTTGTGGTGGTTTAGCACAGACCTGAGGGGTTTTTTTCTAAGAAAGTTATAGCACATGTTGACAGCTTGGTTGACCAATTAAAGAGTTAGATATGCCTCTGGAAAATACCCATATAAATCTTGAAGGTGTCCAAGCCAGGCCCTTTTCCCTCTGGCCAGCAACAGGTAACAGCTGGCCCCAGCAGCCTCTCTGAGGAGTAGCCAGGCCGGCTCAGCCCCTGCTGCCTCCCCCTTTGGGGAGGGGAGTCGACCCAGGGCCTGGCTGTGCCTCCGGGCCCAGGCCAGCCAGGCCTCCTCCGCTTCCCCCTGATATGTGGAGGAGTGGCCCAAGGCCTGACCAGGCTCCATCAGTTCTTGGCGGGGAAGGGGAGGCTGTAGCTGAACATCAGCTAATTTTAAAGCCAGGCAAGCCAGGAGGGATTCACTGGCCAGGCCTCTGATAACAGCTATGGGCCTGGTTGGGCCAGGCCTGGTTGGGCAGAGCCTGCCCTGATTATCACTGAGGGGTGGGCAGGGTTTTCCCCCACCCCGGGTGATTCCTGGGGCAGAAAAGAAAGGAAGAGGGGAAAAGCCCAGCTCGGAGATCCCAGGGCCTGAGAAGCTGCTGCCCCACAGAGACCACAAGACCACTTCAGGCCTGGGCAGATTGAACCCTTCCTTGGCAAAATGAAGCTTCCTGAGCTTAACCTTCCCCTGAGAGAGACAAGAAAAGGACAGAGTGAACTTAGAGAAGACACAGCATAAAGTCAGTGGAGCAAGAGAAAAAGGACTGATTGGAATAAGGGATTGAGGAAGTGGACATTTTAGCTGGACTTCTGTGGTGTAAATAATGGAAAATTTGACTATTTCTTATAATACCGTAATGCTGTTTGTAGGAATGCTGGTTCTAGTCAAAAGTTGTGGACTGACTGAGATTTAATTGAGAATTTTGAACAGGGTAAGCTCGTGCTCCTGGGGTAAAAGGAGGCCTCTATTTCTTTTGAGAGATAGACAATTTTAGAGGTAGAAGAGAATTCTTGTTTTACACTAGAAGAAGCATTCTTAAACAGTACCCCAAATATCCTGAAAGGCCATGAGTAGCCAGGAGAAAGGCTGCTAGTTGGTGGTACTGTACAGTCTGCAAAATTCTGTGTGGTTGCAGATGTGTGACATTGGGAGCCACCAGACTGTTTTTCTCTTGTGGCAAAAGTCTTCATGGGACTCTAGAGAGACTCCTCCCCCAAAGTGATGAAAGATTATGTTTAAATGGTGAAACTAACTGAAAATCACAGATTGTGTTTTTATGTTGTTTGTGAAAAGTGAACATTTTGTGGGGGGAAGATAAGTGTTTTGAAAGTTTAATTTTTCCTTTTCTTCCTTTAGTATGTGTGTTAATAAAATCTGTTTACCATAAGTTGGGCCTGTTTTGCCTTTTCCTCCCAAGCCTATCTCCCAGAGGGAAAAGAGAGGAGACACTCAAACCACTGCACTAAATTTGGCAAACATAATTCGGCAACATGAAACCACTGCAATGGTTCAGAGTTAAAATCTGCATACTTAGAGTGAAGTGATTTTCAAGTAGAAGGACTTTGGGGATGCAGATTGTTATCATAATATATAAACTTTTTCGAGGTAACAACTGAAATGCCAGGTTTGTTTTGGTTTTTTTTTTTTTTTAGCAGTCCAAGCTGAAATTGAAAGAATCACCTTTATTTTCTAGAAACCAATATTACAAGGATGACGTGAAAAGGAACAGTGCAGCAGAACATGAAAAGTCAGAAATTCTGACAGTCCCTGTAGATTGTGATCTGTCCCTGAGGGTATTCAAATACAGATCAGAAAATAAAAGATTAAAATATGTCTCTTATTGTTAGTTGTCTATGTTTATTGTGACTATACCGGGCTTGGCATGCACTGGTAAATCCATATTGTATAGTCTTGAAACACTAATGTGGACAGATTTGGAACCGACACTTCAAGACAAGCAGTGGGGAGTCTTTGGGAACACAAATAGAATAAAAGATCAATAAATGACCTGTGGAGGAGAATTCATAGAGTAACTTTTCTGATTAAAAATAGGAAGCCTGAAACAAAAGGAAGATACAGGAATTCCAAGAAGAGCATTCTCCATACTTAGAATGTTTGTTTGATTCACTAGCCAGATATTTAAATATGTGCTTGGTATGTTCACTATGCTGTTTCATAACAGCTGCAGTAAATAGGATGAAAAGTGATAATTTTATTGTATAATAAGAACATTTGATTTTCAGAGATGTTTCTAATGGGATAGTGAGACAATTTATTTCAAAGAGAGTAATTTCTCACTGTGGAAGATTTTAATGTAAGGCTAAGTAAATATTGTTCAATTTACTTGCATGGATTTGTGGCGTCAGGCAAGGATGAAAAAGATGACCTCTTCAGAGCTCTTCTAATGCTATTTATATGGTATCTCTTATTGTATTCATGCTTATAATTTTCCTTCCTAACAAAAGAACTAGAAGATGTATCAATTTAAAATAAACCTACATTCATTCTCACAGGAAACATGCTCATATGGAGCAAGACTTTAAGATCTCTAAGAATTTCCCATTCTGAATGTCTCACATTTGAAAGTGTAGGAGCCTTATCTATGGGTGTAATTAAAATTCAACAGAAATCCATAAATGGCCCAGAATCATTAGTATTTCTAGACAGTTAGGATCATAAATCATTTGTGAAACTTTATTGGAAACCCAGAGAAAATAGCTTTTCTCTTTGAAATAGACTAAGACATGACCTTCAATGTTTCTGTTCTGTGTGGAGTTAGAGTAATCACTTGTAGGAATTTTAAAATTAATATTATATGAATGCTCTCAAGAATGTGACAAACTGCCCCTATTTCTCAAACCTTTGTACCGTAGGCACAGGATTAGTTGTGTTGTTTGACCTGGGATTACCAAAGTGGAGCTGTTTTTCATGACAAACTTTTCTTTGACAAGACTAAAACCAAAATGCTGCTTTACTCTCTGGACTCTGAAGTAGTTTCATATTTTCTGTTAACAGTCAGCCTTGCATCTTTTCTCCTATCATTTGCTTTTTCTTCATGACACGCTGATAAAGCTTAGATTAAAACGTATTTCAGCAGGGGCAGGTCTGAAATGTGTCTCACACAAGGGACAGCAACAAGAATTTCAGAACAAAAGGCATCTATTTAACACCTGTGGAGCCATCTTCAAGGTGTGAGGTTGTCAAGTGTCCAATCAACAACACTTATTTTGAACAAAATTCATATGTGTCGCATATGCGATACAATGAATCATCCCACAGATGAGTAATTTGCAGAATAGAAAAGGGATGGGGATTATTGAAGGAAATCAGGGTGCCTGTGGCAGGTGAGTGATTGAACCACTGGGTATTTCTAGTAGCAATCTGAATTCCAAAAACACAGAGATGTTTCTGTAGCCTGTTGGAGGTCCCTTAGCAACAGGATTCAGAGGTGTACAGCATATTTGAGACTGAATATATTAAACACACTAATGTAAAATTTAAGTTTAGAATGTTTTTATGTCCCCTAGCAATTGCTTTATTGTGCTAGCTTTTGTCAGAATTGATCAAGTCAAGCTGGTGTGCCAAATGTTTTTTTTTTCCTCAGGAGCAGGTTGAATCAGTTCTCCAGTGCTGTGCAATAATTTCTACATTAGCACTCTTTCTTGTCATAGCAGCACTTCAGCAATTCTGCAGGTTGGCCTTATATGCCTTTTTATGAGGATATTTTTCTACATTTCCTCCCTCTGTTGTATCTAATATGTAAACATGAGGGGCAAAAGATTGGTCAGTGTTTCCATAATGGTGTGAACCTCCATGTGCTCATGCATATTCACTGTTATTAAATGGCTCATATGCCGTTAACCCATCACTTAATGGAGCACAGATCAGTCAAGATTTGCATTTTGCTTGCTATTCAAGTTTTCAAACTCATGAGCTCCCTGCCTAATGACAAGAATATTTATCCAGGTTAATTGATAAAATCTCCTCAACATAAAGTGCTCTAGGAAACAATTTCAGAACACTTACACGTTGTATTAACATCCCATTATTTTATTCAACAACCCCAGAGCAAGTGGGGATGTAGGATGAATGATATCTGTTTCTTAATGGCATTTTCTCTGGAAAAAAAACTCATCTACATCTCTTCGAAGACATCTGTATGTTCTTTTTTTAAGACCTAAGCATCCTGAAAGATCTTTTCAGCCTTAACTAACAAAACATGAATTCAAACAAAGCAGTTGTTAGAATTTAAATACCGAATGGTTTAATTGCTTGCTGTATTTTACAGTGAGTTTTAATAGAAATTTAAAATAAAGAGTTAAAACCAGCAGAATTGTCATAAAGTCATAAGCAATACGTAAACAGAAATAGAACTAAATTTCTTAAATAAATGATTCATTACAAGCTAGTACTCCAAGCTTTTTTCCCACCTTTGCAGTTACACTTTTTTTTGCCCAAGGACAGCTTTCCATGAATTTACATCATGATAAATGTGTCATTAAAGCAGTGAAGAAGAGATTAAATAGATGGTTGGAATTTGCTGTGGAATGTCACACACTGTAAAAACTCCAGTATCTCATGTTAAATAGTTGAATGTAGTACAGTTCATTCCTGTTATCTGTAAAATATTTATGTAGCTGATTTTTCCCTATATATTAATATGTGTTTCAGGACAGGTAATTTCAAATCATCTCAATATTAATTTTATTGGCAGCAGACTGACAGTAAACCCTTGTACTTTACTGCTCTGGTGGGAGAAAGAAGAGTAATTGATGTTATTGTAAATGGAAATAAAGCTAAATACTTCTCCTCTGCTACTGAATTGAAGGAAATTAGGGCAGAAGAGGCTGTTTGTCCATAGCAAGTTATGATGAAAACCAGTTAGAACAAGTCCTGTTTTATAAACAAGGATGCAGTATCCCCTTTTTAAGCTATGGACAAATCTCTGGAATTTAGGAGAATATGTCTGTCCAATACATTTATTTGTATAATGTAAAAATACTTAATGAACAGTGAAATAAACATGAACGTGTCTTTAAAGCAAGTATTTTAAGTGTTTAATTCTCATCAACAATTACTTAATTCTGCTCTTTCAGACAAAAAAAGTGCTGTCAATTTTTTTTCTTGTTTTCCTTTAAGGATGAGGAAGTGGCTTTCCCTTTGGTTGTCTTAGTCATCTTCTGCTCTAACATAATTCCCTTTTGTAGCCTCTTCCATTTCATAAATTCCTTCCCCATTTTCCATCTCAAAACAAAAGAAGAAATGGGCTTGCTACTTTTCTATGACAAACAGAACAGCAGGAAAAAAATCTGACTCATTCTTGCCTATAATTTATACATTATGTTCACAAATATTTTTATATATCAGTATATTTTGCTTAGGCTGTCTTTTATGTCATGCCCACAGCCACTCACTCTCCTAATGTTTTAATGTCAGCCAAATGTTGCTGCCAGGTGTGGGAACAAAAGCTCCTCAGGAGAAGGTTGTTGTGTTGATGGGAGATTACCAGAAAAACCCAGCTGTTCTAAGCAATGGTTTTGATATCATTATTAGTTTTATCTACTGTATCAATAATGGACACACAAGAATGGTTTTAATGAAAATTAAATTCTAATTGCAATGGGGATTAACTGACCTACCTGTCTGTTCCTGCTGAAATTCAATATTAGATAACATATTATTGTATGCAGCATTTCCTGTTTACGTCCTACTTTATGCTCTGATGAACAAACCCTTCTGAGTTCTGAGGTTTCCATCTAGACATAAGTCCAGGCACCCTTCCCTGGCCACTACCGTGCTGCTCATGGCAGGGTTGGCTCAGAAGTCCCTCAGGACAGTGGTAGATCCTGACTCTGGAGGACTTCTCAGAACACAGTAATCCTGTCTCTGCCCTATTTTGCTGCCTGGCTGAAAACTACATGCTTGGATTTCTCTGTGTTTTTCCAGGATCTGCTCATGTGAGTACCCCCTTAAGCAAGAGATGGTGGTTTTAATAGTCCACAACAGAGTTTGTATTACTCCATATTGAAATTATTTTTCATTACAAGATCAATTATTCTGCCCACAATTTCAAACATCAAAAATTTTCTTAACTTAGTTGTTACTTTTCTAAGTTTGTTTTTTGTTTGTTTGTCTTTGTTTGGTTTGGGTTGATTTTTTTTTTTTCCTTTTGGTTTGGTTTGGTTTTGTTAGGTTTTTTGTTAAACTGGGCTGCTTTCTGTTCCATCCACTGTCTCCTAAGTTTTTATTAGGAGGGAAAAACAGTATTCATTGTTGTGTTCACCTTCTCCATTCTAATTGTTATTATCATAATATCTATGTATCTGTTCTTTTTTAATAATGTATTTTCTTAGCCCATTAAGCTACCTTTCTAAAATATATGTGCCCTTCTACACCTTTTCCTCTCCTTAATTTTCTTTAAATCATGTCCTTCTTCAGTCTATTATTTTTTTTTTCATTTCTCTTTCAATTTTTAATTCTAAACTATTCCTAAATAATATCTTGTGTTTACTCTTTGTGAAATTATTGGAAGGGTGGACAGATTAAGGTGTCTCAGACTTCCAAAATACTTTATTAATTGCTTCTTCTGCTCCCATTTCTATGTCTCCTTAATAGTTACCTCTGTCATGAAAGCCCAGCACTTCCAAAGGAGTACAAATTTTGCTTTCCATTTTGTGGTAGATGCTTTTTGGTCCCCAAAAATACCGAACAACAGTTTAAGCTGGGCAAGAATCTTATTTATCATGTTCTTTAAATAGACCAGATATTTTAAGAACAAAACCAGAAATCAATAAAGAGCTGCTGTGTTTTGTCGTAAGTACTCACTGAATAATTCCAGTGTGAGATTTTCGCACTGACTGTCACTCACCAGCTTGGTATGATAAATCACTTGATATTAGTATTAAATGCTTTTAAAAAGTTGGTTTTCTTCTTTATGCCTTTTCTGAATGAGCATATATATTCCCATCCTTTCAGTCCCTGTCTGCTTCGGAAATTGTGTGTGGAAAAAGGAGGGAAACATCAAGTAAAATTGTTTTTTCTTTTCCCCCAAAGTATCTGGTCTATTTCTGTGTATAATTGATGTAAACTCAACTGAGTATTGATCTAAGGACAAATCTAGCCCTAGAAAACTCCTGTGTTTGCACTGAGCTTCACTAAGAAAAAAGCTGTTAAAAGTTGTTACTTTTTTCACTTGTAACAGTATTAAGTTTAAAACTAGCAAACTTGATGATTATAGGATGCATATTAATCTCCAAGGTGAAAACAAGGTTGTCTGGTTTGTTTTAAGATTCGAGTAAGTACTACATAGAATAACAAACTTCATAATTAAGAAATTTGATCCATTTTGTTTTGCTGAAGTATCTATTAGCTCAATGACACTGCAACCCCAGAGGTAGCAGACCTCTTGAGCCTCACAAAACTGCTGCTGTCCAGGAAGAGAAACAGAGAACGATACAGAGCTGGGAGGGGGCAGAGAGAGATTTTTATTGGAAGCTGTTAAAGTGGTTGCTATGAGACCTTCTCCAGCTAACACAGGCACAGCAGTGTGTGAGGCTGTTAAATCATAGCTCTTGCATTATACCTTCCCTTTCTGCCTTTTTTTTTTCCCTAACACAGCTTTTATAGTTGTTTAAGATCAGAGAAAACACCTGCCAGTTGCTTTTTCTTCTGTTTCAGTCCCTTCTGCTGCTTTATGCAAGATGGAGCTAGAAAATGCAATGATCAGCTCCTCGAGCAGTGCTTCAGCAGGCTCCAGAGAGTACAAGGTGGTGATGCTGGGAGCAGGAGGAGTTGGCAAAAGCGGTAAGTTTCAGCAACAATATTTTGGGAGAGAAAGGGGTGAATTGGGAGCGTAAAGTTCACCAGAAAAGGACATTGTTTAATGAGGGGTTTAATTCCTCTTTCTCTTGAACATGGCTTGGATAAAAGACTATAGTTTGTGACGGGGGCAATGAGTCAGCTTAATTTGTTACAGACTGAAACGCTGCAAGCCTTTTTAATTGGTTATTTGTGTAGGGCTGACCTTGGATCTGTTGTGTGTGAGGAGAGAGCAGTCGGGCTGTTGCTGCTGCTGCTGTGAGTTCAACAGCAAGTGCCCGTGTCACTCTCCCACTTGGTGAGGGGTGGTGGTTTGCTGGACAGTGTGGATGTAACTTGTTGGCCTGAAGGTCCTTGTGCCCAGGAAGAAATCGCACTAACTGCGAAGTCAGCTGCACAGAGTGTGGGGGATGCCTGCAGTGACTCTGTTCTTTTTGTTGTTTTTTCTTAGGGTTTTGGTGTTTTTTTTTTTTTTTTGTTTTGTTTTTTTTTTTTTTTGGGTGGTTTTTTTTTTTTCCCTTTTTTTTTGGGGTTTTTTTTAATTTCCGTGTGCCTCTAGCTGGTTTTAGTATCTTTGGTCGGGACAGGTACAGCATGCCTGCCTGAATCTCACTCCAGGGTATAAGGCAGATTTGCAGCATATTTTAATATCCCCGTCTACAGCTGGCAAGATATGCTAGTGTCTGACAATGATATCTCTTCAGAGGACCCATTATTTTCTCTGGACAGTGTTTTCTTTATCCCAGATATTATCAACTTTGATTTATTCTCACTGAAATCAGCATTCTCTGTTCTTACAAAGACTTTGCTAAACACGCAGAGTTTGTCTCAGAAGTCAGTATATTGAGCTGGCCACACAACAAGATTTTGATTACATCTTCTGGAAATTGAAAAGAACAACAGAAAGAGAAACAAAATTTCAAAAAGCAGGATAATATAATATGATACATCCCAGCTAGATTCCAAGGAATTTTCAGGATAAATAGCTGTAACACTAAATTGTAATAACTGTGTGGATCAAAAAAGTTTTATTTATATTCAAGCAATAAGATGAAGTATGGTGCAAAAAGTTAAAAATTGTAAATGAACATAATTTTCTTTCTGCATCCATAATCTTTGTGGTTTTGTTATATTTGGCTTCAACTTCAGTGGCACATCTTTCATTGGAAGCTATTCCCATCAGTGTTGCTTAACCAAGCAAACAATTCTTGCACAGATGTTACTACATAATCACCATATAAAATGGGATAGAACAAAATACTGGTAATCTCAGAGTAACTTTCTGCAATTTCAGATTATCTTTTCCATAGAAAAGCAGGTATCCAGGATGTACCAGCTGGAACTTTCAGTAATTTGGGGTGGGGTTTTTTGTTGTTTGTTTTTGGGGTTTTGTTTGTTTGTTTGTTTTTTGTTGTTGTTTTGTTTTTTACTTAGTTATGTATTTTAAATATTTTTTTTATTCAGTATTTTTCCCTGAGTGTGTCCAAAAAATGGCAGCAATTCCCTACCCCCCCAACATATATTTTTAGGACTAATGCAATTTTGAAAATTTGTTCACCACAAAGTATTACAAACTACCCTTCATCCACAGCATGACCAAATCATAACAACTAAACTTTACATGTATGTGGAGGAAATTTCTGAGTTTCCATTTACTATTAGATAAGAGTTGAAATCACAAATTTAATTAAATCTTTATGTTCAGAAAATGCTAGCTGTTAATTTAATGAGAATAAAGACTTTAAATCTCCGGATTGACCAAGGTATGATACATCCCCAAAGCTGAGAAACACCTAATTAACAAGTAGAATTGTGTGGTGTAAAGAAAAAAGAAATGATGAGATTAAGTGGATATTTATGAAATTCTATAGGACTAATGAAAACTTTCTCTTGTTATCATGAAAATGAAATTCCTGGGCAAAAAAAAAAACCCAAAACCCAGCAACTGAGTGTTTTTAAGAGTTCATAAGAAAGGAGGTGAGCAGTTCAACATTTACTGGCTATGAACTTCTGATGTGTAATGGACCCGAAAAATTTCAGTAATCCTGAGAAATAGTCCGACTGATAGAATTTAGAGAAAGATAAAAAAAGTAAAAATATATGTCATTCCATAAATCACTAATTCATTCTGACTGTTACATAAAGAGGATTGATATGCACTGGATAAAAAACAGAAAAAGGCCTTAATGACTACTTTCATTCTACAACATGAGCTCTGCTTTTCCCTATCACTGTGTCCAGGAAATTATAATTTAACCATAAAAATGAATCAGAGTAGAATAAGGATGAAAGAAAGAAAAATAGTTCAGTTTCCAATTTTGATTTTGAGAAATCAGTGATATGTGGTTTGATGCATTGATACCATCCTGCCCTCTTTTTCCTGTCTTCTCCATCCTTTGCTTTTAAGCCATGATAAAAACAGTAACAGCTGGGGTTAAATTACTGAGTGGGAAACCTCTTTCGGATGAAAGCATTTCTATTCCTCAATTCATTCCAATATTAAATAATTCAGGTTTGGAATGAATTTTCCATAGGAACCAAGATACAAAAATGTTAGATTTCTTTTTACCCTGGATGTATTTCACTTCCAGAGATCCCCTGGGCATTTTGATCTTGTGTTTCCAACCCTCCCCTACTCTCTTTCTGTGACATATGTGCATGGGGTGGAATGAGGAGGAGGAGACCAAAAATGGATGTTCTTTTAACATTGGTGTTTACAAAAGATCCTCTTTGGATTAGTCAAGCTTGTCTCTTCATTTCTCTGCTCCAAGATGGCAGACAGTCCAGGAGGATAGCCAAAATCCTTTTATTTGTGCAATTCAGTGTGGTGTAAATTTCACAAGAATGGGTAAAAGAAAATGAATTCTGTGCATCCAAGTCTGACGCCATCACCTGCAGAGTAATGATGCATAAACTGCAAATGGTCTGAGAATTGTTACTTAAGGGTTCTCACATTTCAAAACCAATTCTGGAAAACTAATACTAAGTAAAAAAGAAAAGAAAAAGTCTAACATTATTTTATAGGAGCAAAATACACCACCTCAATACACAGCTTTCAGAAGAAGCAGGTAATAATTGTGTCTAATGAGAATGTACAAAGCTGGATGCAAACTTTTATAGGAGTTGATTTCTGTAATTATGGAGTATAGATTCTCTAGAATGTTATCCCTTTTAAGACTTCTGAAAACAGAATTCTTTTTGTTTTCAGAGCAATATGTTAATTTTTTTATGTTATGTAAGTTCTGTTCGTCATCAAGAACATCACGTACAGGCTGATTCAAGTTCAGACCAAAGTTATGCTAGAACCAATAATTAAATTGAAATTAAACTGAAGTAAATAAATTTTGTGTTGATTCACATTCAATTATAGTCCATATCAAAAGGAAATATTTCTAACTATATTTATATTTAAATTAAAGAAGAGAATTTAACACTTGTTTTTCTCAGCTCTGATGACAAGCATCATCAAATACCTCAGTACCACTCAAACCTACCTGAGGTTACCTGACGCAGGGTTCAAACCCAAAGAACCTTGGTGATTCTGAAACACACTTTGCTCACAAATACCTTCAGAGATCAGTAAACAAGGTGCTCTCATGGTCCTTGCCTGACACAGATCAGACTTCTGGGGTTAGCTCTGTTTTTCAGTGTTACAAATAAAAAACATGCACAAAACAGCCTTTCAATCCTGTGACCATCCACTGCTGCCTTATATTTAGCAAATCAATGACACTGATAACAATACTTAACTGCAGCACATTCTGCAAAACATTAGTGATGATTAACCCAGGGGTTGCAAAGTGACAGCTAAAATGAAAAAATTGATGTACCTGTGCAACTGAATAAAATAAAAACCTCCCTCTGAAGCAAAATTACCTAAGCAATCTCCAAACACTGATCAGATTGCACCAAAATCTACCTTTATGTTTATCTTCTTGGCTGAAGAAAACTATTATTTTAGTGTTTTCTTGGGTTTTTTGCTCGACTGTTTTTTCTAACCCTGGTTACTGATGATTTATTTAAGGTTGAAGGTGATCTACAATTTTTCCAGCTAAATAAAATTATGTGTCTATGCATAGCATAGGTTCATCATAGATGCAAAATTAATTTCTTGTTAGCTGTCTTATGGAAGTTGCATTTCAGACGAGAAGATGAATTATTTAAAAATCAAAACTAATAAATATCTCTTATGCTAATAAGATATATTTTTTTATCTTGGACAAAATGTTCATTGTTCAATATTTATTTCTCAAACTGAGTGTCAGATGATCTGTTGCCATCATACAAAATTGGAAGATGTTTTAAACTAATTGCACCAAGACTTTTGTAAAACTAATATATTTCCAGTTTTATTGTATATTGAAAAGTAGTTAGAAATATATTTTCAGGCTTCAATCTTAAAAAGAGTAAAAAAAGTGGAAGAGAAGAAATTAAGAAAATATTCTTTCAAGGATACTGAAGGAATAGTGTGAGGAAATGTATTCTCAGATGGGGCTGGCTAAGGCAGGAATTCTTACCCATTGATTTCCTTGATTTTTTGTTTGTTTGTTTGTTTTGTTTTGTTTTGTTTTGTTTTTCCTTTTTTTGTTTTTTGCCTTTGCCAGTGTGGCATAAAAGCTGTGTTTCTACAGATGCAGGTGACTCATCCAATTAATTTCAACATCATGTGTACACAGTAACTTCCAAAATTTGTGAAAACAATTATGTTCTCTGTGATGCAAGAACTTCAGTACGAAAAATTAGATTGAATCTGCAATTTTCTTTCATTTATGTGCTCAACTGCCATTTTTTTTCTGGACCAGTTTTACCTCTTACTCTGCCTTGATAAAGCATATTATGCACCTATTATTTTCAAGCATGTCCTCATAACAAGAATCCCCAGTAAATAGAGCACCCTGGAGTGTAAATTCCCTGGAGATAAATTAATGTACGATCCAGGTTACACTGGAAAGTATGAAGGGCAAAGATAGAGATTCCACTGGTATCAAAAGTGCTGAGCTTGAAAAGCACCACTTGGACCTGCTGATGCTGTTCTTACCCCACAACTGCTCTCGGTGTCACAGAGTACTCTCCAGACATTGATCACCTCAGCAGCCTATTTGTTTGGAGGGGGTTGGTTTTGATTCGTTTTCTTATTTTCCCCAGGAATATTCTCAGGTACAGCTGTGCTGCCCTAAACTTCTAGTAAATGAATCAAAGGAAAAGGTCTGGCCTTCTCTCATATCCTGAGGCAAGCCAATCACCAGGATGAAGGTGTTGGATTTAGTTATTGCTCAGTATGAGACAAGATGCTTTCGAGTACTTGGACATGCTGTGGATTACAGTTAAGACAAGCTAAATTGCTTTTTTACCCCTCAAAGTCAACACAAGTGTAGTTTTTGCTGTTTTAATTTTTCCTTCTTCTCCTCTAGCTTCAAAAATTGCTAATTTTTATTTAAGTGGAGAAGAAATTGAGGTACTTGATTAACAAAGACACACAACTGTATGCCATCCAAAAAGAATTGCTTGTTCCCTCATCATTCTGTGCTTGAAAAAAATTGTGATCCAGATTTTTCATTCCTTGGGTGTTTCAGGGAAATTATTCTACTTGTTCAGATTTAAAAAAAGAAGGATGTATATATAAATATATTTGATTACAGGAAGACTTCCTACTTGGTGACAGTTCTGAAAAGGTAAAGGCACTGACCATTCAAAATGACATAAATTCCTTTGGTCACTTAATGGTGCTGCCTGCAATCTCTGATTAGCTGTGACCTGGTGTAGAAATGTCAGCATGAGGCTGGGAAAGGAAGGGAGAAGACAGAAGAAATCTGACCCTGGTGCAGACCAAAGTATACAGTAATACTTCTTGACAATTATGTATCCGTGGAGAAAAAATCCTAACTGAACACTCTAAGCCACTACCTCTGTTTGTCATGTCTGGGATGCTGTAAACTGAACAGGAGTCATAGTTCTGATGCAGAATTATACAAAATAATGAGGATACATGTCATATTTTTGCCATGAAAAAGTCAACAAACACGTTATAGAGAAGGGACACCAATACCAGACAATCACATTCCCAGGCATGGGTAACTTCCAGTTTTCTCATAAACCAGATTAAGTTCTAGAGATTATATAAAGGCAGAGGTCCTGGTAGCTTTGTGATTGTAATGGTTTGAAAGCAAAACAAATGAGAGGCTCCAAGTCAGAAATACAATTTAAGAAGAAAAAGAAAAAAAAAGG
>JBBMKD010000115.1:70209167-70304839 GCA_037834095.1 Argya squamiceps | reverse complement strand
AAGAAAGAAAGAAAGAAAGAAAGAAAGAAAGAAAGAAAGAAAGAAAGAAAGAAAGAAAGAAAGAAAGAAAAGAAAGAGACAGACTTGTGGCTTGAGATAGCAGTTTAACTGCTGAAGCAAAAGCTGTGAATATTAGCGAATTTAAGAGTTTATTTACTAATTCTTACTGCAGGCAGATTTTTAGCCAGTTCCTGAAAAGCAGGACCTCAACTCACATAATGGCTGCTCAGGAATAAAAATGCCATAACCATGAATGATTCTGCTTCTTCCTGCTTTCCTTGAGCTTTTATTCCTGAATATGACATGATGCAATACAAGTATCTCTCTAATCAGTTCAGATCAGCTGTCTCAGCTGTGTGTCCTCACAAGTTTCTCTACTACTCCTGCTGGAAGCACAGTGAGGAAAAGAAGAAGTCTTGATATGGTGTAGAACAGTTCAGCAATGGTCAAAACACTGGTGAATCATCAACACTAGTTAAGTCACAGAACCAAAACCTACCATCGTACGGGATGCTGTGAAGAAAACTAACTTCACCACAGCCATGCCCAGTACAGCAATTTATAGCATGAAAAAGAGTGAAGGAAGTGTGGGACTTTTTGTAGTTTGTGTCTATAGCATCATAACTAACTATACATTAGTACTGACATGCTCTTCTGTTTTGTTGAAAAGTTGGAGGCCTCTGGGAACAAGGATTATTTTCCTTCTCTTCCTTCCTTGTTTATAACTTGACTGGGTTTTTTTATTTTTTCTACAAAAATATAATGAGTGATATTTGTTTATACAAAAAAGAGTGAGTTTTTTCACTTTTTTGGTAGAAACATGATAGTTTGAAACTGACTGCTATTGAGATGGAAGTATTTGTATCGTACACCTTATTATGTGTGTGGTTTTCCTGAAGGCCACCTGAAAAATTCACTGTCCAGCTGTGTTTCTGGGGAACACCACCATTGAATCCAGCTTATTCTTATGGCCAGGTGCTGAGGTAATTACATAGTGCTCAATTTTTTTTTCCATACATGGGGAAGTCTATGGCATAGCACTTTTACTGCAACTGAAATGAGATTAGCACATTTGAGCATAATTAAGTCATCATTGCCAAGTGGTGGGTCAGCATCACCAACATTTTTTTGCTATTTCTAAAGTACCTATAGTTCCAAGGAGACTTAAATCTGTTAAATTCCATTCCTGGAAGGAATCTCTCCAAGCCCATAATGACCAGTATTGTAGTCATCCTCCACAACAGGTCTTTAATTCCAGTTTCTCCATACAGCACAATATTTCCAGGTCAGTCTGGGAGGCCAAGCTGCTTTTTAAGTTCAGGTCTGATTAATTCAGATGTTCTATTACAGCTGAGTGTTGGCATGCACCCCACTCCCCCCAGCAGGTGCTTCCAAATAGGGAAAGAATTTCAGTTTACCTTTAGACATTTTAGGAAGTTTAACTAGAAAGTTCTATATTTTTCTCTTATGTAATTCGCCCAGGGCCAGCACAAGAGCATGGACTGGGCTCTGAGAGTGTAACTCAAAACCTCTTGGTCATCTTATTAGCAGCAAACCAAATTGTTCCTCCTAAAACATTCCGTATTTAGGAAGGAGTGTTGAGGAAGTAAAGGGCTTTTTAGAGTGTTGTAGCAGGGTGTCAGAAGTGTTCCAAGGTACCTGTGTGGACCTTATCTTTTGTTTTTTGTAATGTTTGTAATGTTTGTTATTTTTCCTTTTTAAACCTTTTGCTTCACAAAACACCTCTGAAGAGCAGTCTTGCTAATTAATATTAGCCACTTCTCTGCAAAGGCTGGACCCTCAGAGACTGATGCATTTACACGTGGTTCATTACACTCTGACTAACCACATGCTAACCTGTATCAGCTGAGGAAGTCTGACCCAGCATCAACCATAAGCAGGAACAAGGCACAAAGCAGTGGGGCCAGTGGAATGGGTCAGCAGCATTTACCCTGCAGAGTTCATGCCAGTGGGAGAGACCCCTCAGTAGCCGTGCTGTTATTCTCATTATCTCTGTGACACTGGATGCAGTAGTCGTTGTCCAAGTGTGGGGTTTGTTTTTCTGGTTTTTTGGGGTTTTCTAAAATTCAATTCTTGGCCAATTTTTGGCCTTATCAGCATTTTTGGCAAATTCTTAGATCTGCTCAGTGGCAGGGAATGGTGATTCAGATGCCCAGCATTCAGTACTGACGGATGTAGTGAACAATACTGACAGTATTAAAGACAGATGAGGTTTTATCCCTCTTTCTTTCAGTTAAAATAATTTAATAGACATAAATGCCACCAAACCCCACCCTCCCCCCGAAAACTGCAACAAATAAACGCCACTTATTTTCTTCCCTATTTCATCTGATCTAATATCGTTCTTAAAAATGTAGTTTTTGGGTGTATATTTTTGTGTTGTTTCCCTGTCACTATCTTGGGCCATACTTATTTTTGAAAAATACATATCTATTTGTTAATTTTTGGACATTGAAAAGACACAGAAAGCTCTAGTCCTTTCTAGTGGTCCCTAGACAGCCATAAATCTTTGTCTGGATTTTAATTTTCAGTTTTTCAATTCATAAATGTGCCTGGTTAATAATCTCATCATTTACTTATAAATAAAAAGAAATTCAAGTTACATCACGTGTAGCAGTCAAATCACTGGTATTGCAGCAGCTGCTGCATATACAATTTGAATTGAGAAAACTATTGCAAACATAATGAGTAAATGTAAATATCTTTCTGATCTAACCTTCCCAGTTCCCTGACACTGTAACTTGGGGCCACTTTGCTCTGATTATTAGTGGCAAAACTTGCATTGAAAGACAGAATCTTAACCTTTTCACATATTTTGTGGTCTAATGTTCATCTCCCTGCTCTTGCTTCTTATCAGTAAAATGAGGCCAGAGGTATTTGCCTTCCATTGTGTGCAAGATGCTCTCTGAACTTCAAATGCAGAACATCTTTTGAAAGCTGTTAAGTGATACATCTTTGCACATGCTTCAGCCACAAGCTGCCATTACGTGCAGTGTAGTTCCATAAGTGGTACCAGGTGACAAGTTCTTTGAACTCTATCCAGCAATGCCACCTCAATAATCAAATTAAGAGCTAACCCTAAACACTAAGATAAATTCTGTAAAGATGATACAACTAGGCATGATGGCTCAAGGTAAGAGAATCTACAGTATGTTCTGGTAAATTAAACAATCCATGAAATCAGTGTGTATCTCTTCAAATGAAACCTCAAATACAGTGCACAGGTTTAGATGTCTAGGCTCTCAGAAGTTCATGGATTGAAGAGAGCAGTATTAGACACTTAGTGCTTTCTATTGTTTGAGACAAACCTGGATCAGTAAGCAACTGGGATGTAAAGCTGTGGAAACATGGGTGAGAATGGCCATAATTTAACTCTGGGCCAGGGTGATTGATGTGATTGATGCCAAGAGTTTTTGAAAATGACGAATTGTCGCATTCATTAGCAGTTCCTATTATTGCAAAGTTTAACAGTGTTTCCTCTTATTTATATGAGATGTATCTGATGGAATAATTCAATTTTTTTTAATACATCATTTCTCTACCAAAACCACGGATAGCTGTGGTGAAAAAAATGGACTTGTTTAAGTGTAAAATATATAGTGCATTCATCAGTGTGAACGTGTGTCTTCCTCTGATCTTAATCTACTCAATATGTGAGATTTTTTAGTCCCTAGCCTAAAGAGCTAGTTTCTTTTAGCTCCTGCAGACTGATGAATTTAACTTTGGAGTTCCCTAACACAGTAACCTTCAACATGCCCAGAGGCAAAGATTCCAGTTTTGTTGCACTTTTATTAAAGCAAGTTAGATTGATGAATTTTTTATTTTCAGCAAGGCAAACAGTAAGCACTGGCTGTCCTACAGCAATATTCTTTTCATCCATTTTGCAAGGGAAAAGCACTTATCTGCTACATATGGCAAAAAGGGGAATCAGTTATTTAGGCAGTCTAAATTTTGTTTGCAGAAGGTACCCTAGATTTCTGTAGATATTTTACAAAATGTATGCTACTGCAATTAGTTTAAAGAATCTCTTAAGAAAGAAGCAACGTCACAAAGTACATCCGTGCAAGGAATATTTTTCATCTTAGAGTACTTAAGTTTTCCAGAAATGCAGGATTGAAGGCAGTTGACATTTTGCAAGACTTCGCTTTGCTTGCATCCAGGCAGACAATTCTTACCGGCCAGTTACTTGATATTCATGGTTTCACTGAAGCAAGTTAAGTCAACAGTTTCAAAATTGTATCACCATATTTAGAGAGTTTGGTGAACGATGAGTCAGAGCTTTGTGAAGCAGACACATCTTCTGACATCGATACCACTTTGTCTGCCTTGCTTCTCACTTTCACTGGCACTTGTTCTTGATTGATCTCTTGTTCTGCACCACTTGATTCATCACAGTCAGCGATCCACAGGCATGAAAAATTCATCCCCAGACAACAAATACTTTGTAGCTTATGATATTTCTTTCCCTTGGGTTTCAAGACAATTAATTCCTCCAGAGAGCAGAAAACTTATGGATAATAGATATTCTGGCATTTCTGTGGTGAAAGCAAGCACAATTATGTGTCTCCATTCTCTCATACAAGAATAAAGGTAGCATGTTACAAAGATGAATTATCTAAATAATCAAAATGTAATTCATCTGAGTGGGTGTGCAAAGGAATTTATTTCTTCCTTAATGCTAAGTACTACTTAATACTATGTACTAAATTCCCAGCAAGTTGTATAGATCTATACTAGCAGCAATTTTTTTGTAAGGAGAGTCTTACTTTTTTTGTAAAGAGTATCTTACTTAAATAAATTCCAATATGTGTTGGTGTTGCTATAGTTTTATTTGTTAAATGCCTACTTGTTTATGTCAAATTTGGTCTCTCACAAGCCTAATAGTCCTGTAAAGTGTACTTCTCTCTAAACTTGCAGTCGACATCAGCTTTTTCACTACAGCTTCCAACTAAAAGAACTGGAATAATATTCTGCCTCTAGATACTATAGAAAATCTGAAATGAAAACTATGAAAACAGCCATTATTTGGTCCAAGAGATGAATAGAGAACTCTTAAGTCACAGGGCAAAGTCTTATCCCTGAGATTACCTTTCCTCTTTTAGAATGGGAGTCAAATTTGCGGATCATTAGACTTAGGAAATGTGATAAATGCTGTCTGATGCCTTTTATGTTATTTGCTGTAAGACAAAATGGCATCTGAAACAATCAAAGAGACAAATGAAGTGAGAACTTTGCATAAGAGACAGATGATGTGTAATTTAAGCTATCTAGTGGCTGACTACAGTAATTGAGTTGAACAAATTACTTTCCTCCACAAGCAGTGGAGTTGTCTGGTGCAGTATGCGTAAACATCTCATGCACATGGGAAGGGGCTGGGCATGAGGTGTGTAACTGAGGTGAGGGGGCCCAAATCATGCACTTGCTTGTACTTAGGCTCTCATCACCTGACCCTTTTGCTTGTGATTCTCTCTGTCACCATATATTCAGATTAAAACAATTTATCTAGTCAGCTTCTATTTTCTATTTTGCAAAAAATAGGGATTTTCTCTTTACATTTCAAAACTGTGTCATATTATAATTCCTGTGTCACTGGAATATAAGCCATCTCTTCTTCTGTTATTCTGCCTCATACTACATCCCTAATACTTCCTGGGAACTGACATAAGTCTGATGAGAGTAATTTATTGGAAAACAATATTTAAAACAAAGTTGTTTTGTTTGTGTTCAGGGATGTAGCAGGTCCATTAGTGAACACTGCAGGTGAATTCCAGTTGCCCCTGACTGGTGCTGTTGTTATAATGAACTGTATTCCATTAAAATGTCAAAAGACATTGAGCAGGAACACGTGTTTAGATGTAACTGGGTAATTTTTCAGGTGACCAGATTTCCAAAAGCAGAATGACATCATGTCACTCTCTCATATGTGATAGCCTCCATGAAAGGAATATCCTTGGCCATACCATTAAAATGGGTCATATAGATTGATGTTACTATCAGATGATGTGTGTTGGAAAGTCTGCCTGTGTCTGAAGACAATTTTTCTCTATTTGAATTCTGTTTCTGTCAGATCATTATTTTATTGAGTCAGTTAATTTTCAGACAGTTCTTCAGGCAACCCAGGACACTGTTTATCCTCTTGGCTGCCAGGGCTCACTGCTGGCTCATGCTGAACCATTTTTTTTCACCAGCACCCCAAGCTCCCTTTCCCAGGGCTGCTACTTGGCCAGTCCTCCCCGAGTTAAAGCTTCTGTTCAGCATTACCCTCTCCCAGATGCAGAATCTGTAATTTGCTCTTGTTGAATTCCACTTCTGTGCTTGCCCAATGCTCCTGTCCATGTAGATCCCTCTGCGAGGGCTTTCATCCCTTAAAAAAGTCAGTCAAGAAGGATCTTCTTACTGTGTAAAGAATTCAGTTTCTGTTACTCCTCTAGACCCCATCTTGAAAATCAATCATAAAAATTAAATGGATTTTAGTACCAATTTGGTGAGTATCTTGCTCTTCATCAGGTATTGGACAAACCACAGGTATTTCCCTGACTTTTTACCATATCTGTTTCTGGTCAACAGTATCAGAACGTTCCATGCATAGCGAGACCTCAGGAGTAAACCAGGGAAAGCTGAGGCCCTCTAGAATGAAAGTTGCATTGAGAAAAACATCAGCATTTCTTCTGGACCCTTGTCACCATATAAAGCTACTTAGCAGAAAACATACCTGGAATGAGATCAGATCTTCAACAGATTCAATATATGGCTTTCCAGAAGGCTCCAAAGGAGAGAAATGCAAATCACCCAGCCTTTGTCAGATTCAAAGCAGACGAAACCTGTCCCAAATCCCATTTAAAGCACATCAATACAGCTACAAGATTTGTAGAGAAGATTACACCAAACAAGGTCCCTCTTGTCAGGTGTCTTGAAATATATAAAAATAAACTAAAGCCCAATTTCTGTTAAATATTGTACTTATTAAAACTGATGCACAGTGGCTCCAAAACCTGCTCTTTACAAAAATCAATTCAGTAATTGCAAAACATGTAAAAACACTGTGCACCTGCCTTCTCATTATCCACTTGAGGATAACAGACTGTCAAAGGAAGGTAAAAAGAAATAAATTCTGGGGGTAATTTTATTGAACAATAATCTAAGGAACCAACAATATAACACTCCATGTTAAAAAATAACTGGGAAAGGTAACTCTCCTCTTCTAGATATTCTGTGAGTAGCTGGATCAGTCTGACTGAATGTTTGTTTGATTTTCTGTAACATAAGATTGTTGTTAACATGGTCCTCCAAAGCCAGCTGAAGATAGTGGCAAGATTTATGTTGACTTCATTGTACTGTGAACAGAGATGTAATGCTCACCCTTCTCTGTATCTAACTGCACCAGAAGTTTTACTGCATATTTATATATATAACTACCCTTAATCTTCCCTCAGTTCTCAGAGTTTTTCCCAATCAGTGATAAATACACAGCAGAAATTTTACAGGATTTTCCATTCTACACTGACATCAGACAGGAGTTGCAGTTTTATGTGAAATGCAGCGTTCTTCAAAATACTAATTTCTCTTCTTTTTTTACTTTTTGGTTGTATAAAAGTCTTGAAGAATCTCAGATTTTTATTAGTGCTTGGAAGCAATAAGACAAAAATTTGTCCAGTTTCAGAATACAGAAACACAGCAAAATGCCAATTCAGTCACTGAGAATTAATTTTGACATCTTATGTGATGGAATCCCACTTAATACTTTCAAAAAGTTTTAGGCTCCAGTACAGAAGCCTTTTCCTACTTAGAAAAGGACAGTCCTCCATCTTAGAATTCTTACATCAAACAAACTTCATGCTTGTAATATTTAGAGGGTGAGGAGGACAGAGAAACTCCCACATTCCATGCATGAAAAATCTTGCTTTTGGTTTTAGGTACAGAAATATGCAGTTCACTTGAAGGAAGCACTTAAGGGTGTAGTTGTGTGGTTACTGTCTCGGAAGAAAGAGATGATCCCTGTCCAATACCTAAATCAATGATTTTCCTTGTAAAAAAAAACCTGGAAAGACATCTCTATTCTTAACATAACCAAGCCTAGCAATTCCATGGAGCAAAAGAAATTAAATAGGCATTTTAACCATATGTCAATGGAAAAATTGAATTACATTCTAATATCTGCTTTTTTTTTAACCTTTCTAAAAACTAACGAGCCTCATGTGTTCAAAAGTGCAATTAAAGATCACAGCTGCAGAATAGTTTAAAGACTTCCCACATTGAGAAGTTATTTGATGTTTAATATTTTTTTCTGCTTCATCTCAATATGTGGATTTATTTAATGGAGTATAGGGTTATTTACCAAAGTGCTGGGAAAATGTCTCCGGTGGAATACAAAGAGAGCAGATCATATATGATACCATCTATTTAATTCTGATTTTAGCATGTGACTATTTATCATATAGTAATAAAAAGTTAAACCACAGTATTTAAAAGAATAAAATGCCTAGATTATTTAGAGGAAACCAAACAGACTATTGTTCTAAAAGCTCTGGTCCTCTTTTGTAGGAATATGCATTTCTAATAGCTTGCATAAAATAAAAAAGAGAGGCAAAAGGAGGAAAGACTGAACTAAATGGCAGCAGTAAAGAATAGCACATGGAGGGCTCACTGCCATTTTCTATTCCAGATACATTTACATGTGTTTATTTGCAGTATTCTTGATTGGCCCCTGTGTTTAGCTTACATAGGTAAGCTAAGTAAAGCATCAGGAAGAAAGGAACTAATGCACATAGGGTTTCTGCTGACAAGCAACTTCTCATAGTTCTCCTAAGTTCTAATCTACTTCTCTCTGTGCAGAGCTGTTCTTTGAAGGACAGTTTCAAGTGACTTGATTCTGACCAAAAAATGCACAAAGTTAGAATGCAAACACCTGAAGAATCTGAGTTATTGGGGAATATCAAGACTGTCCTAGATGAAAAGACTTAGGTTGTGTAAATTTTATGCACTTAATTCCCTGGATGTTTCTTGAGTGGTTCTTCAGTGTACACAGAATATAAATTGTGCCTCTGACCCATTTGAAGTAATGGAGATGCACAAAAATGAAGAATCTCAAGAGGCATTTTTCTCAGGCAGAAGCAGTACCTACTGTTGAATCGTCCACTTGAGAGGTCCAAATCAAAGAACTTGAAATCAGATAAAAAAATCCCTTTCTTTTCAAGGGATTTTGTGACTGTTTAAAGGAGCACTGCAGCACTGCTACATTCTTCTTATGCATTTTCAGAGCTGACAAAATAAGACTTTTAAAATCCTTCCTAAACACAGCCCCTTTGCTGATGTATCCTGAGTTTATGAACCACCAAAGAATTTAGATGAGAGTAAATTTCAGATTCAGTTACTTCAGAGAAGGTCAAGAAACAGATGTTTGAACAGATATATATACAAATGAATGGAAAAAAACTTCAGATGTTGGGAATGGATGTTTCTCCAGGGCAGTGAGGTTTTGTAGAGTTATAATTTGAAGCACAGCAAAAGTGACATTCAGGCCTAGATTCCTTGAAAATCGAGGTGGGGACTCCTGCTTAAGTTTATACTCATAGACTGCTTTATGAGAAAAAATGTATGAGCTTTCAGGCTCCTTTAAAAATATTCTTTCCATAGGAAAACATGTTGCTGCGCAGCTTGTACATATACTGAGAATTAATAATCAGGCCAAGAACTCAAAAAAGTCAACAATTGAAATAATGAATAATTTATAGCACTTTTGATCTGATGCTCAATATAATAAATGGAGGTGATTCCATAGATTTAAAGGAATATGGAATAGGTCCTATGTTAGTGAAATGCTTCAAACAGGGCAGTCATCATTTAAAATTATGGGATTGGTGAAACCTTCTTTGTTTGATCAGCTCAGCATCTAAGCTGAGAAAGAATGGAACTCTGCATTTAAATAAAATGATATTTGTGCAAGTACATATGACAGAAAGCAAAGGTACTTCCCATAATTTAACACAATACATGGAAATAAATTCAAGCAAGATAAACTTTAGTTTTGTGGGATGATAACCTCTTTTACAGAATATTCTATAGAGGAGTATTTGACAGCTGATTTTTACATGAATACTTTGTCATTGTGTTTCAAGGTAAGGGATAAGCAGAAGTTAATCAAAGCTACATTTAACAAGCAATTATTTTAAAAAAATAGAATCATCTTTTTACAAATGAAATGGCCAGTGATAGCTATTACTGTGCTCTCAGGACCTGCCTGTCTCTCTTAAAGATGAATCTGCTCTTTGTGAGCCAGGAATAATCATTATTTTCAGCTGATTTCAAGCCTCTGTTGAAGGAAGAGCATATTTAACACTCCATAGAGACTTCGCAGAAGAAAAGGCTTTAATTAACAAAAAAACCTACAGTTAACCTGAAACTACATTAATTGACAGTAAGCAAGCTTTGAAAAATAGAGAAAATAGAAATTTCCTTTCTTGTGATTTACTCAAGCTTTTCTTCCTAGTCAAATATTCCATGGTCACATTCTCATCCTTTGATTCAGGTTTATCAAAGATGTAAATGACTCTTGTAAAAATCAGGGGTTTTCCAATTGCCTTTCCGCAACGCATTATCTTTCTATATTAACAGTGTGTCAGAAGCTCAGACCCACTGTAAAACTTCGATTTTTCATTAGGGACTTGAAACCATTTTTTGCTTTGTATTTTAGGTGCAAAGAGGGTGATATTGCAGTCCCAGCTTGCTAGTTTATCTTCTCATTGACATTTACCTTGCTGACAGGAATGCATTACCTTCTGGCACAAGTAACTGGCACAGAACTCATTAACTTAGTGACTGGTATCTGGTACCCTTTGGCCCAGACTATAACTGTGGACAGCTGTAAGCTCCTGATGCTTGAGAGCAGCTCTGCAGACCATGTTCTTTGCTGCTGAAGACTTCAGTGATGTATTTTCCGTGTGCAGATCTATTGAAACAGTGCCTGAACAGCATCTGTTGTCTTCAGGCACCTAAATTATTCATATGTCTTTTTAATTACACTTTTCTTTTGAAATGTCTTATCTTTCTATGTGATGTAGAAGAGAACATCTTTAACTGGCAACATTTAAATGTAGTTTTAACTTTCCCAGAGTTATTATTTTTCAAATTTTGTTTTCAGCGATACCCTGTGTAACTGCAAGTCAATTGTAACAGGAGTTATCACAATATTTATTAAAGGGACACATCTACGAGAGTCTAGAGCAATACTTGGGAACCAGACTGCATGATTTCTAATCAGTTGCCCATAAAATGAGTATAATTATAAAATTACACTGTTTTGAGAAGCATTCTGTTCTTGAGTTCTTCTGACATATTTTCCAAATAGAATAATGATATGAATTCTTAATTCTAAATATTTCCTGGATAGGAAATACAGATCCACATATCTGCTATATCATATCCAAAAACTGCCAAAATCTTCAGGAACTGAGGTTGCCTTAGCCAATAGGTTTGTTGCTAGATGATCATAAGATCAAAGAATTGTCAGAACCACATAATGACCTGGGTTGGAAGACATATTAAAGATCATGTAGGTCCAGCTCCCCTGTCATGGGCAAGGATACCTTCCATTAGACCAGGATTCTCTCTTTGGATATCCTTCTTACAATGAAGATTCTTAATATACATTAACAATAAAATAAATGCTACTCACTTACTTGTGGGAGAGAAAGCAAAATGAAGATATGAAAACTTGCCTATTGGTTTTACAGTTCCCAGGACAAATGTGCTGTTTGTCTTCATAATAGGCTTTTAGGAAGGAACTGGGAAAAATCCTACAATAGTCTTTAAACAATCTCCTAAATCTCATATGTGCACTAAATAGAATATATATATATATATATATTTGTTTTAAATAAAATATGCCGTTTACAAATATTCTTTGTGGACTTATTTTTGAAAGACATGTACATCGTTAAAATTGTATGATACTGAAGATGGGTCAAAATCTCCTTGTTTTGAGTCATTTAACCTCATCCTCATAAGCAGCAATTTCTTTGTACGCCAGGATCTGGCCTTTTTTAGCTATCTTGTGACATGTATGTATTTGCTCACATTTTCAAGTCTTGGCCACTAAAACTCTGCAATTATCCTCAGCTTGTGTAGCTCAGTGGGACTGGAGATTTGACTTCTTTGATGTTGCATAACTTGCTTTGTAATAAAAATGGTCCTGCAGTTTGTAATTGCGTTGCACTTTGCAACAATCAGATCAAAACTTAGAAGGAGAAGGCAGGAATAATTTTGTAAAATTATTGCTCTGTAATCTTATGAGTCTTTCACACTATTTTCTTTCTTCTGAGATGTTCTGGAGGAGCATCACTAATCCAGACTAATAATGTACTAAGACAGGGACAGACTATAATTACACAGCGAGGAACACCTGGGCAGAAAATGTAAAGTAAATCAGCTTACAGAGAGTAGTGTTCTTTGCTGAGCACAGAAGGAATGTGTCTGTTTTGTCCACTCAGAAAGGGGAAATTAATCCATTCTTGAGGAAGAGGGAGGAAAGAAATCTCAGCTGTGTGCAGCGCACTGAACAGAGCAGATATTCCCAAGCCCAGATCCTGCCTTGCCTGATCTAACAGCCAACAATCTTGTCTTGCAACCTTTCCCAAGAAGATTATTAAGACCAGTAACCATTATTTGTGCTGGTGTGCATTTGAACTTCATAACTTCTAGTTCTTTATTTACTTCTTGCACTTCACTGTTTGTGCTGTGAGAACTCTAGAGTGGCATATTTTCAGCTTGGGCACTTACCCAAGACACATGCCATCTATCTTTGCATATGCTGAGCTGCTAATACACAGGGAAAGCTTTCCCTCAGTTTGTTTGTGACTTGCTTTATTTTCCAGTTTTGTCTTCTCCTCCCAGTATGGCACACCATTTTCACTTTAATTCAGACAGCCCCAGGGTCCAATCACATTGATAGCACACACAATAAAACTGACAGGCAGACAAATACTGACCCATCAAACACAGCACAGTCAATGATTCTATATATGCCAATCAATTGGATCAATGTGAAATGGTTCTATACTTTTTTTTTTTTTCATTGACTGGTGTGCTACATCATGAGAGAGTAATGATGGAGGGTAAAATGAATTGTCATTGGCATATTTCATCTTGTATTGCTATTTTAAATATTGAGGATATTTGTCAAAAGACATGTCATGTTGTCACAGATTTTGTCATTTATTTATCACTGATGATCTTAAAGGCAAATTTGAAATTGGAACATAATTTTCACTATGAGGTTTATGGCCACAAGATCTTGCATAGGAACTCTGATACATAAAATTCACAGATACCCAGGATTTATGATGTATGATACAGTATGGTTTTCATTAAAAATATGTTATTTCCTCATGGTTTCTATGTGAATTCCAGCTTATTCCTTGAAATTCTCTCTATTTTATCCTATCTTGTGATAGTAGGCTTCTTGAAGAAGAAAGCAGATTTGGTTCTAAAACTCTAGTTAAGAGTAGTCTGACAGTTTTAGAGTTATCTAACTACTTTCCTGGACAGCATTTATTTTTATTTATTTATTTTTTAAATAAAGAAGGATCATATAAAGAATATACACATTTGCACAATCATGAAATCAGCAGGCAGTGAAAAATGTGTATTTCACTACATTCTTCATGAAGTCTACTGGAAAGCTATTCCTGGCATCTGGACGAACACAGTCCCATTTATGTTCTGCATGTGACATGTTTCACCTACCTCACAGCATTTAAACATTCCCATATGTTCGTGAATTGCCAGACATCACTGGTCCAGGCATTCTCTTGAAATGATAAAATGCTAAATGGTATTGAACAAGTAACTCACAACATTGCAGGGATCTGTGTTGTCTGGAAGTGTGTTTCCTACTAATATTAAGTCACCCCTCCAAGTTCACTACCTGATCAAGTGGCCAATAAACCAATAACATGTTGGTATTCTACTTTACCTGTGAATTTGTACATCATGATATCCAGCATTTCTGAAGTGGTTTTACTATGAAAATTATTATACATACATGAAATATTAGTCTGATAAACATACACATTATGATTACTTTGGGAATAAAAACAAAATAACATGCGGAGATATAATTTCTTAATTCACTGAGTTCTTTATTTTGAAATGTGCTTCAGTGTTGAAGAAAGCATGAATAAACTGTAGTAGGAAAGCAATCTAATCACTCTCAGGATCACACACCTCTCTTCCATAAATGCTTCAGGAGGCTCAGTGCTATCAGATCTGATGATGCCAAGTATTCTTTCTGAAATTATATCTTGTTATTTAATTCATATGTCATGCTGAGTAAAATGGCATCATTTAGTAATGGAAGCTAAAAAAAGATTTATCTACAAAATTAGTCCATATTGCCTCAAAATGCTGCAACAATGGAAAAAGAGAATAACATTTATGAGAAAAAACATTTTAAATACCAAATTCACCCTAAAGGGCTGAATTATAATCTTCACTGTACACATCTTCAAATCTTCCCCAGTCCGATATTTAATACCTGAAAATTGTGACCTTAAAATAAAGTCTGTTATGATATTTTCTCAGTGATTCATGTAATTTTCTTGTGGGATGAATTCTTCACAACTCAGAGCAGATACTCCTAAAAACATTCAATTATAAGTGTATGTTTGAATCCTACTGAAAAAAATTTCTTAAATATAAGCTTGAACACTTTAATAAATTAATAATTTAGCAGTTTTGCTGAATAACCTCTATACCAGAGATTCTTTGTAGGCTTAGGTCTTGCCAATATACAGAATTAGTCCAAAACTCAATCTGTTAGTACCAGAGGTTTATGCCAATGTTGCTTAGGTCTGATGACTAGAGGACAAATAATTTAATTCAGCAAGAATGAGAGAGACAAATACCTAAAATGTATTTTTTCCCCAAAACCACAGTTTTGTGTTGACAGCTTTCAAGTCATTTGTTCCATTAAGGTTCTCTTCAGTTTTGACATTTTTTTATCCTTTTCATCTTCAACACATCCATTAGTGCTGGCAAGAGCTGTACCTCTATTTTGCAGAAAACAATTTGATACAGTTAAAATGCTGTCTCATTTCACTTCTATTAACTCTAAAGCCTCCATCATAGTGCAGGACTGATAATTCTTTTAAATTAATATTGGTGGTTACATATACATAATACACTTCTTTCTTTGTTTTTTTTGGGGTTTTGGTGTTTTTTTGTTTGTTTCTCCTTTTCCAATTTCCTCTGACAATAAAAGTCTCTCCAAAGATAAATATCCACATGGTATTTATAGCAAGTTTTATCTAGGACAAGTCTTCCTAAATAGTCTAAATAATAGAGCAGGTATAACAAGTGGATGAAGGAGGAAAAAGTCAAAAAGGAGAATTTAAGGCTAAGCATAATAAACAGCGGCAATATTCCAGCATCTGTTTATCTGTTGCACATGTAATTTCCTGGGCTGACATTATGGGAATATTTAAAATGTTAAGATTTGAAAGAAACAGGATATATGGGTTTTTTCACAGGATTTTACCTATGTGAAATTCACTTAACTTTAAACACATAAAGCATAGCTGCTTACAGCTAGTTTAATCTAAAGGCCTTTATGCTCACTGGAGAGAGTAGAAATTCCAAGATACAATTCAGCAATTATGGAATAATATAACTATGGCATCTTTTTTTTGTATACAACAAATATAAACATTGTTGTCAATTATTTTTAATATATTTTTATATACGTCACTGCAACAGTAGTCTCCTCCAAGTTTGAGAAAATATCTTCTGCCCATCTGTATTGTATTATAAACTCAGCAGAGATTTCCAGAATGCTTCCTAGTCATTGGTGAATAATCGAAAATTTGGAGCACCTCTGCTGTGTAGAGAGGCTGAGAGCTGGGGTTCTTCAGCTTCAATAGTTGAAGACTCTGGGAAGACCTTTTTGAGGCCTTTCTTAAAGGAGGTTTATAGAAAAAGACAGAGAGAGAATTTTGACTGAGCTTGTAGCTATAGGATGAGGACTAACAGTTTGTAACAGAAAGAGTTAATTCAGAGCAGTACTTTCGAATAATCTTATGATGACAGTGCTTGAGGCAGTGGCACAGGATGCCCAGAGAAGCTGTTGCTGTACCGTCCCTGGAAGTCTCCTAGGCCAGGCTGAACAGGTTTTGGTGCAACCTGGCATTGTGGAAGGCAGTGGCAGGATGTGGAACTGGTTGAGCTTTAGGGTCCCTTCCAATCAAAACCATTCTATGATGCTTTGATTCTATGAAACTTAATGGTGCACAAGCTGTGAAATCACAACTGCCACGGTTTATAGCAATTACTACCATGAAACATCAGTCAAAGAAAATAAATCATATTGACTTAGAGGCTTTTATTATTAACTAGTGACAAGCCACCCTGGCAAGTCCTGTAATTTCAGATTTAAAATATGTCCTTTATTGTTTGGTTGCTGACATATACAGTTATATTGGTGTCACCATAATGGCCTTAAAAACAAAGCAGAATTACAGACAACTCCCCTGCACTGTGCCTGGGGTTGAAATAAAAGTGGTATGCCACTTTTCATGGCCTGTAAAGTCCTGAAAATATGTCTACTTTAAATATGAAATGTAGTTGTCTTGAAATCTTTTTAATGAGTTTCACAAAGGACTCACGAAGTAAGACTTCAGAGCACCTCTTGTATGAACAAATGGAAATCTGTGGACTGTGTAGAGGATACTTCATGTCAGCAGATGGTATTTGAGTGTCAGATTTACATCCTTGTGTATTGGATGAAATTTTGGGGTTAATTAATATATTCTACCCAAAAGTGTGTAAATATTCCAAAGCCAAAAATCGTTAATTTGATCTAATTCACCATATTTTCAGTTATGTATTATATTTCATGGTAATCAACATATTTCCTATATAAATACTGCCAGAGGCTAAAATGATGATTTTACACTTTCCCAGTTAATCAGAAAAAAAAATTAATGCATTTCTACTTGATTTGTCTTGAAATGTAATTTCATGATCTTTGATTTTTTCCTAATATTTTTCCTCAAACCCTATTTTTTCCTTTATTAGGAAATATAATAAATAAATTAAACTAATTGCATATGATATACATGCTACCTTCTTAACAGAAAAATACTGTGTCACACAAATTACAATGGACTTCTGGTTGCATTCAGTGTACAATTTGTATGTTCTACAGAATCCTAAAGGAAGATGTGTTTGTTTACATGTGGCACCTTAAAAAGTGAATTTTAATATTCCTTTTAGGCACACAGTATAGATTTCTGTAGCAGTACTGTCACTAAAGAAAGACAAGTTTGTGTTTTTTAAGTTGTGCATTAATAGATTTTCATTCTGTCCCTTTGATCCAACTTGAATATCACACTTTAAATGAGGCTGAAAGATAGTGGTTCAAATAGTGCATTATGACAGTGCAGAAATAAATGGTCTGCAGCTTTGGAATATAAATGTACATGTCTGTGTTTATATGTTCATGTGTGAACAATTACGTGTATATATTGTTTATATAAGCATCGTTTTTCACCCTGTGGTTAACACTTCTGTATGCAATGCAAAATTGGACAGGTAAAACCATGATTTATTGTTGGATGATGCCACTAGCTGCCTATTCACTATTCACCATCGCACAAAGTGCAAATTCAACCACAATATTTATGCTAAGGAAAAGCTTCAGATAACTAATGGAATGCTTAGTTTTGTCCCCATTTCTCAAATTAGTTATTTCTTCTCTTTGAGTTACTTATATGCAATGTTCCTCTCACACAGTTATTTTAGCAATAGGTATTTTAAAAGTAGTTCATATAAGTGACATTTTTTCATTTGATTCTGAGAGAAACTCAAGTCTGTTGTTGCCCCAAGTTCCATGACAACTTTTAGGAAGTATGGAATTGTGGTAAGAGGTAAGAAATATGAGTTGTCTCCTACTAGTAGTCTTCTTCTTGGGTCTAGATAGGCATTTTATATACCTTGAACATTACATTGGTAAACCTGGAGAAAAAAATAGCTTTTCTGAAGAGCTGTGAGATAGCATTCATTCCTAAGTAAGCAGTGGAAATTCACCTCCTTGATGATGTCTACAATGCATCATTTATGACTTCTTCAAGGCATTAAAGAAATCATAAGTGATGTTCATACAAGAGAATGTTGTTGAAATGAAAGGGAGGTGTGATGAAATCATCAAATAAAATGAGCTACAAAATTGTGAATTCAATTTTATCCATAGAAGAAACTTGAATAGAACTTTTGAGCAATTAATTTGGGTAAAGGTGAGCATCAGTGCAGGATTAGTGGTTTAATGTTTTTGCAACCCCTGAGTCAGTGCACCCTCAGCATAAGTCTATTATAATGAGAGACGTGAAGTTTATTAGATGAGCTCAATCTGTAAATTGTTTCTTGTCAGAAATTACCCAGCCACTGGTACTGGGCCAGATGGTGATTCTCAATTTTCGGTAGTGCTCTGAGCTTCACAGTGTTTCTGGAATGTTTGTTGTGCTCAGATGGCTCACGCAACTGAAATATTGTGTGTAATCTGTTGCACCTGTTCTAAAGGTGAAGTTGCCTGCTGCAGATCCTCCAGTCAAAACCTGGCAGTTGCAGGCAACTGTGACATTTGGGATGTTCATTCTGCCTAACTTGTGCACAAACATCTGCCTTATCAAACATCTGCACCCAAGCTGCTGAAATGAATGCTCACTTTAGAGCTGTGGATATGACCTAAGGACCACTTTAAACTGGCTTCAGTGAACATCAGACGGAAAAAAGAAGACAGAACACAAATTTGAAAGTTATTTAGCTCTAGGACTGAACACACATGACTATATGTAGGCAAAGGCTAGAATTGCAGGGTCTCTCCCTAGTATAAGCATGAATTTCAGTATGACAAAATATATTTTTAAAAAAAATAGAAGAAAGGACTATGAAGAACTCGTAAAGCTGAACCAACTCACCAATGTAAACATTTACATTTGTATGCAACAGATTGATAATATCACACTACACCATGATGTCTTTGGACTTTTGGCTATTTTATGCAAACAGAACTCAAAAATCGTCTGAGATTTCCCCCTTACTAAGACAAATGTCAGCTTCAAACTGCTATGCTGTACACATTTGATAGTACTGCATACATGGTTGGCTTAATTTTGCTGTCATTTATAGCTGGTAAATTAGATTCAAGCTGTAATTTAAAAAACAGGTAGGATGGCAGCAGAGATACACCCACCTAAAATAAATAAATCCTCAGCTGTAGCCTGGAATATCATTACTTCAGCATTTCAATGACCTAAAGACTTTATTGAGGAGTTTAGTCAGACCCTTCCCCACTCCTCAAAACTGAGGAGTTTTATCATCAAAGCCAAGGAGCACAGAATTGGAACCTCCATTTCAGAGAAACAACTTCAAAATTCCTAATGGTTATTGCCAATCCTGCTGTTTATTAAGGAAACATGCCTTTGCTTGCTGCCCTTAAATGATTTTCTATCTGACTAATAGCAGCTTCAGCATTTTAGAAAAAAAAATTACTGCGGATGATAACGGGGAAGCATGTAGGTCTATTAGGAAGGAAAATCCTGGAGGTAACGGTGACAGCTTTACGACACCAGTCCCCTGCGTTATTTACAGTAACTCATTTTGTATCTAGTGTTTCCTATTGGTGAAGCCAAGGGCTGGAGCTGTTTGTTATTTACACCAACCCTGTGAGGGTGGTGATGGTATCCAGGCAGGGCAGAAAATAGGTCTCTTGATTAGAACAATAAATTAGGGGAAGGCAGAAAGACAGGAGAGAATAACTGGATTCCACAGACATGCATAAACATTTCATGTTGTTTGCTACCTGTTACTTGGCTTCCCTATAAACTGTGAGCCAGAAGTCTTTAAGGTAATAATAAAGCTTCCCTCCTCATCCCACTGCCTGGGTTATTTATCTCTCTGGTTTGTCAGACCTTCTGCTTGTCTGACCTTTGCTATGGTTAAAAAACAAGAAGTTGTTTAGTTCAGAGTGTTGAAACTGCCAAGGAGGCAAAACCTTCCTCTGTACAGCTGCATAAGCACTTGTTTTTGACACAGGTGGAAAGGAAACCCATATGTGGGAGGTAAATTTATCTTTTCCTTCTACCATACTGGATCTAGCTCTTCAAAAAATGCCCTGAGGGACCACTGATCTCCATGCCTCACTTCAGAGACCATCACAGAGCAGTCGTCTTGAGCTGTACATTCTCAGGGGATTTTATAAGGTTCTGCTTTCTTTCATTATATATTTTAGCTATATTGTTGCAGCTTCAATAAAAAAGTTAAAAAACTGAGAGTGTCAACTGTGGCAACATATTAACCAATTACCAAGATGACATGCAAGTCTTGTATATTTACAAGAATATTTAGTTTCTTCAAAAGTTTTGTTTCTCAATATATTTATTTCATATATAAAATTGTTAAAGTCACAAGTGTATTGCACAGATTTCACTATTTATTTTTTTTAAATACACAGTTTTTATAACAGTGTCTTGAAATATCAAAATATCTGAATCTTTCCAGAATAGGTTTTGGATTGGTTTGATTTGATTTTGAACCTTGTATCTTTCTGCTAACTCAAAATTTCAATAAGAGAATTCAGCGAGGATTGCTAAATTTTGCAAATTTGCAGATTATACCCAATTTAGGCAATTCACATGAGCTTAATTTTGTCTTTAGACATACAAATAGCCTCATTGCCTTTAAAATAAAGCAAGTGCTCCAGTTCCGACTTCAAACGCATATATGATTAGAGGTAGCAACGAACATGCCTTATGAAATTGTACATTTTGATATACTGATGGTAACTAGAATTTTGTTTAATTCACTTCTATTATTTGTTCTTTTTGCATAATTTCTGATTTCTTGACATTTTTGTGTGTTTTACTGGCATATTTGTCAGTCTTAAAAGCACTTAAAGATCTCACATGAAGTTGTTTCTCAAATTTTATATCAGAGTAAAAAGAAAACTTTTGCCAAATGCTTCTGAAAAGGTAAATTTATTATGCAAATAATAAGGCAAATTCACGTGCACAGCCACTGGTGCTGTGACCTGTGTCCTCCTCTACTACAGGGTCAGGCATCTAACAAATTTCATTACTCTGATGAGAAACTGGAACCTGAAACCCTTTTGTATGTACCTTTTACTTTTCTTTTTTCCTCTAGAAAATACTGCTGCATCTCTCTCTCTCTCTCCCTCCCTCTCTCTCGCTGTGTATTTATTTATCTGTCTGTATATATATATATATATATATGTATATATGTGTCGATTCTCTCATTTTTAGAGAACTTCTGAGAAAAACGAAAATCTACTGAATTAAATAACGTAGCTTAGAATAAAGGCCTCCCAAATACCACTGACAGCTCTTGCTCTGGTTTGGTAATTAAGTGAAATCGGTCAATTTGCAATTGGCAGCAAATAATTTGAATATGACCTATATACTCTATATTTCCTTGGGTTTCACCTATGCACAGATTTGAAGATCTTGTATAATTTTAGCTCTTGTTTTATGTCCTGGCTAAAGGAGTTAGATGAGTTCTAGATCTGAGTGTTTATAAAAAATTTTTTTCTTTGCAAGAAAGGATATTTTTAATTTAAAAAATAATCAGGAGTTGAATATATATTTTTAATTAAAAAATTCAAACAGAAAGTTATATTTAATATTTCTTCTTTATTTTCACCTTTATAAAACCATCAAAATTTTGAGACATGGAATTATAGATGCACCAAAGGAAAGTTACAGGTAATAAGTGTATTCATTTGAAAAACATAAATGCAAATAACCACAGTTAAATGTAGATATAACAGAAACTTCAGCTAAATAGAAAAGTTTATCTCAGAGACACAAATCTCACTTATGTTTGAGACACAAATTCACTAAGTATGGTTTCTTTTCGAAGATGTTTAAATACTCCGGCTGAAGGACATGGTGGAAAGAGCATTGCACAAGTAAAAACTTGGATGAAATGCCAGCTAATATCAATGGAGAAACTCCCAGTAATTTCTGTGTATCTTTGTTTATGTCCTTCAAAACTTTTATGCAAGGATCTCTCAAAGGAAGAGATTCCAAGCCCTATCAGGCATGATATGTAAAACTGAAGTAAAACCTATAGTGAAAGACATACTGCAGAAGAAAAAATATATTTTCACAAGAAAATGGACAGAGATTATTCACTCTGTGCTTAGGTAAGGGCTGCAGAATATATATTCCTGAATCAAAAACAGAGAGAAATGAAAAAAGCACATTGTTCAATGGATTGATTGGACAGATACTGGCACTAAAGTGGTGTTCAAGTTATGGAATGACCTCATAGTTGGATATTAGAAAACCAGGCTTAGTACCCAGATTTTTTTGCTTACTTCCTTTTGATTGAGTGACTTTGTTTTCCAGTCATTGCCATTCAGCCAAAGACTTTGCTGACTAAAACACTGATGAAGGATGAGTCATTCTGTCACATGTATATCACTGTACCTTTCAAAAAGACCTGATTCTCCCCTTTTCTGGTAACTGAGCTGAGTCATTTCTGAATCAGCATAGCACAATATCATCATACTGTTAGCATGCAGAGTACTTCAATATCATCTTATTCACTGAGCCCCTAAAAGTCCTTCTAAGTCCTTTGTTTATATACTTAAGGAAACGTTTCCAGTCGTTATAACCCAAAGATGTGTGGGATTTTTGTGTTTGAGGTAGTAATAAGCTTACTAGGGTCTTAAAAAAGTATCTCTATGGTTTTCAGCTGCCAAATCATGATTTTTAGGGAGCTGAGTTATGATGCCTCTGCAACACCAAGACAGAATTTCAGTGTTATAATTACTGTAAAGACTGGGAGAACATAAATCCTAGTCCAAAGATGGAACAGATAAAGTAAATCTCCTGACCCTGGGGCAAAATTATTTTTGTTAAGGAGATCTGATTATAGAACAAGTTTTCACAGTAATTAGCAAAATCCAGAAATGGCTATATATATCTGTCTTTTGTGGCCTTTTATGAACCAGAAGTTAATTTTGATTCTAAGGATTCTTTTTCAAAGTTCAAAAATGTTTTTTATTCATCTATCTCACGCTAATATATTGTATTCCTAATTAAATTTCAGAAATCCTGAGAACAATTTTGCCTCTAATGTAAATTACAAGACTTGTAGAAGTACACCGTGCTTGTTTGAGGAGAATAGGAAGATTTAGAATGTTATTTCAGTTTGGTATGGTCAGTCAGTTGCTTGGCTGGAGTGTTTTACCTGCTGCTAGTTTTTCACGGAAAGGTCTAAGGTCACCAAATAGGGCTTGTGTCAGCCATCAAGTGATGGTGATACATAGCACCATAACCCCCTGAGACAGCTTGCTCACACCAGAATAAATGACACCAGGGGCAGACAGTGCATTACAAAATACACTCACATAAGTGAGTTTACCCCAGAAGAATGAACGACTGAAACTCATGGTATTCTGGGGCCTAAGTGTTCCTGGGTCGTGAGTTATCTCCTTCCAGCTGTAGGAAAAAAAAAAAAAAACCCCACAATATTGTCAAGTCTTTCCATGTTGCTGGTATTGAGAGCTTTAATATTTCTTATTCACACTGAGGATACAAGACTGAATAGGATAATGCAGGTTTTCTCTGAAATTACAAGCAACCCTCTAGAACTTTTATATGTGTTTTGCAGCTTTCTGACCTTTTCAGTGGCACACTAATGCTGTAATAAATCAGCTCTTTTAGTGCCTGAAGTGCTACCTTTCACCCCCAAACACATCTGGCAACTGTGCCTGCTGTCAGTATATCACCATAATGTAGCATGTACATGTGTCAAGCAATATGAATGTGCTTTTGGCAGATGTCAACTTCCAGTCCAGTTTGTACAGAGAGAGCAGGAAGAGGATGAGAGGCCTCATTTCACTTTTTCATCCCTGTACTTTTTGGTCTTTTGATCTCTATCACTAACTTGAGTGTCTCATGCAAAATGCTTGATCTCATCCTCCTGCCTCTTTTCACCCACATAATTTAATGTTGAAGGGGCTGGTTAAGTCTCTTTTTAGAAATTTCATGTTTTACTGGCTTTTTTTTAGATGAACAGGTAAAGAATACATCCACAGCCAAATTTTGTGCGGCAATCCCATAAATCTCAGAGCTTCCTGTCCATGTTCGTGTTACCTTGGTTCTCTTGCAGGTTTGGAAGCTGTGGCAGAAAAGATGCTGGTGATAATCAAATGATAGAGAGCTAGTAGCAGAGTCAAAAGCTCAAAACACCTCTCCCCAGATTCACACAACCTCGTAACAGTTCCTCAGGATTTTTTCTGTGATTACTACGTAAAGTTAAAGTAACAGAAAGCATAAGGGTCAATGTTGTCCTCTGAAATAGCTCATTATTTCCCATTGGTTTGTCTCCAAATTACCTATTGTTTTCTGGATCTAGAAACTCTCTTCTTCCCAATTAACTCCAGAAGTATTTAAATGTTAAGATACGACATTTCTTCCCATGTCCTTAAAGCGTTAAATCTACTATTTAGAACTGTAGGATGTCTGTTACAGCATGTCTAAAATTTCGGGGCCAGCTTGGATGGGATTTTGAAATGCCTGATCTAGTGGTAGGTGTCCCTGCCCATGGAAGGGGGTTGGTCTTTGAAGTACCTTTAAGCCCAAAATTTTCTCTGATTCTATGAATATTGTTACCTTCATGATTTTTGTTTTCCCTGCATAACTGTATTCTAAGTTACAGCACAGAACTCCTTCTCCATCCAGAAGATCTCATTTTCCTAATTTCCAGGCTTTCTCAATGGTTTGATTTTTTTGGGGGAGGGGAATAGTTCATGATTACCAGGCTTTTAGATTTGGGTGTGTTCATGTGTGGATGCAGAGGGAATTGACTGAGGAGCCTCACCTTTTCCTAATCTTACAGAAATGCTTTCAGTACAGTACCAAAGATATAAATAACTCATCTTGGTGTAAGAGTTAATGTGGCAGGTTTGACTTTGTTGTGAAATGTTGCCTAATTATCTGAGAGAGAAAACATCTGAGATATGACAAGGAAAATATGTTGAGTGCAAAGTCACCCCAGCAGTGAGGAACACTCTTCCACTCATATAAGGCAAATGATGTGGTATTTAGCTCCTCTGAGATATGTAACTCCACCAAGAGAAATGTAAATTGAAATATATGAGTAGGAGACTAATTGTAGAGGACAACATTCTGGGAATAATCAAATGTTTTTGCGGAATTGAAATATCTATTGGGATTTTAACAATATTTTGGAGTCAGTTTTCTGACTTAAGAGTTTGACCACCATGGTTATTAACAGAAAAAAAAAGTCTCAAATATTGAAAGGAAGGAATTGAGAGAATATTGAGAGAATTTCTGAGAAAAATGCAATATTTTAGATTTTATCTACATTTTCATTGAAAAGGAAAGCCAGCATATTAAGCTACCTTAATAAACAGAAATGAAAAAAATATGAATGGAATAGATAGTAGAAGAGTATTTATAGTAGAAGAGTAAATATATTAATCCATTATAAAATATATAACAGTAGTCTTAGTAAATCAGTTTCACACTTTCAAAAATATTGATGACATCAATCTAAATCAGTAATTTTGCCTTTATTTGGTACAGTTTCCTGACTTGAATTTCATCTAAACCAATTTTCTCACAGTGAAGTATTTTAATTTCAGTGGAAGTTATATCAGGAGCAGGAAACAAGATCATAAGTTTAATTATCAACAGCACTCATCGCTCTCTACAAATGCCTTGAGAAGAGGTTGGAACCAGGTGGAGTTCAACATCTTCTCCCAGGTAAAAAGTGGCAAGAAGGAATGGCCTGAAGTTGTGCCAGAGAAGGCTTAGATTGAATATTAGGGAAAAAAATTTCTTTACTAAAAGATTTGTAAAGCATTTACACAGGCTGCCAGGGTAGTGTTTAGTCAAAGGGTATTAGTTGCCAACACTATCTGTGAATCTAGATATTACACTCAATTCACTATAACTGATACATTGAGAAAACCCGGCAAGGGAAAAGAATGAATGAATAAAAACTTCATCTCTGTTTTAACCCTGAATAAGATTTCTGTGAGTATTTAAATGGAAGAGTTGTGTCTTCCTCTTTGATGTGTCATCAATTTTCCAGACCATAGGTTTGATGTACAGAAAAGTTGGTACCACATTACAGAACAGCAGCTATTCTCTCCCACTCATGAGAAAATACAGCTGCTGTCACTGCCAGTTCCTCACTGCTTGATGTATGAGGTTTAATTTCACATGGAAGGTACCCCAGGAGCTAACCACTAGTTTATGTTAGGAAACCTGCAAACAACCTCAATTTGCCACCACCTGAAACAGCAGCAAACCAAGCCTGAGCATCTCAAGTTATCATTACAGGGAAACATGTCAACAGTCAAAAAAGAATGGGAGAGAAATAGATGTGGTTGCTGAGCCTTTTTTTTTTTTTTTTGGGGGGGGGGTGGTGTTTGTTTTTTTTTTGTTGTTGTTGTTGTTGTTGTTGGGGTTTTTTTGTTTTTGTTGTTGTTTTTGTTGTTGTTGTTGGTTTTTTTTCCCATTGAATGAAATGGCTTTATTCTTTTTTGAAAATGTTTTTCTCAGTGAAGTAATGATACTTGAGGCTGGCAGCAGCAAGCCAGAGCCCACTTGTATCAAGAATGATCCTGTATTTCTCTTGTTTGCTGTACTCCCTTTGTAAAAATGAGATTTAATCATTGACTTTAACTGAAACGTGTCTATCTGCAATGGTTCAAGATCAGCTCCATTCTTCTCTGAAATACTATGTTAAAATTGAGTCTTTATAGCTTTATTTATTGCATTCTGTTTTAAAAATCACATTATCCTGCAGCCTGCTTTAAAACCTACTTATATCATTATATGTTGGATTACTCACTAATGGAAGGCTTATGTTGCCATTGGATTTGCTAACTGAAGAACAGTAGAAGACACATTAAGTTTTCTCTCTGATTTTAACTTGATGGAAGAAACACAGTGGGAAAATGCACTAATGGTAGCATTTACCAACAGTATTTTCTGTTTATTAAGTCATCTTGTCAAGTCACATAAGCCAAGCAGGGTAGGGAGTGTTCAGTATTTTTGTGGGAGAATTTTTGGGAAGGGATCAGGGATACACTACAGAGGAAATGGTTTGTAAGTGGTAGCAATCTACCTTATCATTATCGTTAATTTGTATCATTATGATGATATCTCTTATGTGGGCAATAAATGCAACTCTTATTTACTTCCTTGCTTCTTTCACTGCCAAATGGAATTTTTAACACAAATTTTACAATGCAGTGTGTTCTGCCTTCTGACTTGGAAATGAGTCTGGATGTAGATATTAATAGTTAGAAGGTAGTTAGAAGTCTTCAGTAGAGCCATTTTTCACGACAATGTGCTCATTCAGAAGACATGGATCTTTCCTGTCATGAGAACACTCCTCCTGAATAGCATTTTCCTACAGGTTTCTCATGTCTAGGATGAATTTTTTGCACAGTTTCTCTGTTCATCCTTCAGTCCATGCTGGAAAACTGTAACCACTGCCTAGTATTTGTCATTTTTCCTCTAATGACACCTTAAAGGAAAATAATGAGAACTCATATATCTAGAACTCCTACATCTAATGATTATAGGAAATATCAGAGTGAAAACTGCTCTACGATTAGTGATTTTTATTTGTTCATTCAAGATCATCCAAAACAAAAGATGCTTTTCTACCTTTTCTTTCCATTCACCTTCTTCCTAATTCTTTATTTTTACTCTTAGGGAATACATTGTGTCAACATATAGGTTTCGGCCATGAGTCCTTTGTTTCATTCTGATACAAGAGGAGTAATTATAAAACTGAATACTTTCCAAAGAAAGCATCTGCCTTTCTCTGTTGCCACTAACTCCACCTCAACATATTTTGATTACAGTCTGCTCTTACTTTACAGTGGTAAGGGTTACGGTGGATAAGGAAGAGTTCCCTGTTTCTGCTCCAGCTGCCCTAGTAACTTAATGTACTTCTCCTGTTTAAAATTTACATGGGGTTTTGTGAGTTTAATTTTCACTCTAATAATACAGATTTAATTTAAAAGACTTTTGATTTAAAGACTGTTTCTTTCTGATGCTGACATTCATTTCAGTGGACTTCAGTTTTTATAGATGAACAAAATACCCACCAATTTAGCAAAAAAATCCCAAAACCAAGCCAACAAACAAACAAAACAACAAAAAATCCAACAAAACCCAATGCTGTACCAGCATCCCATCCTATGTATGAGCTTGTGTTGCAGAAAATTTCTGTATTTTTCTAGTACACCGGAATGTGTTTAACACAGAAATAAAATTCTGCCTGCCTTCATTTCAGAGCTAATGTTCAATAAATAATACATTGTAACACCTAAAAAATTAATAATTGCAGCTCACAGATCTTGCAGCATTCACTCTTGAAATAAGTGGTAAAGCTTTTGGCCAGTTCCTTAAAGGGTATGACAATGTAAAAATGGCTGTATTGGGCCATAACAAAGGTGCCTTTAGACTGATCGCCTGTCAGTGCATCTAGTCTGCAACAGTGTTTGGGGAAGAAAAACTTCTGCTTAAGAAATCCTCACATCCTCTGGTGGAATGAAGATAAGAGTGCATTTTTGTGGGGTGAAATCTTTGAGTATACTGGAACAATTTTCAAAAAATCAAGTTTTTTTATCTAGTTATACACTTTGCAATTTACCATGTCATGGGGCAATCATACAAATAACTATAATCAATGTGCAAAAATGCCATATTGCTAGACAATCTGCCCTGTATCTCTAGCTACCTGCCTTTTACTCTTTAAATTTCATGAAGTTAAGTGAAAAATACCCTGCATTAGACATTGCTTATCTTCTTATACATCTTTTTGACCCAGATAAATGTTCTTCATATCCCACTGTTCCCTTTGTTTTGTTCAGGTGATTAAACCCATCAGTTATTTATTCTAAAACATACCGTAATATACATAGTGTATATAAAATAAATACAAATAAAAACAAAAGAAATGTCTTACATACTCCAATCATATAGTCCTTTGGAAAACTGTCACCTATCTGATAGAGAAAAGTATTCTTAGGAAATTGTAGAAAGAAAAACTCAGAAGTGCAACATATTTTCTTTAAAACCATAAAGGCTGCAGATGGGCTGGCTGTGACTTCATGAATTGTATATGAAACTTCCCCAGGTTCTCCCGCTAACCTTCTCATGCCAAGAAGATTATAAATCTAGGGCCATTTAAATTATCTTTGAGTTTTACAAACAATGATTTCCATATGAAAGTTTCTTCCCAGAAAGCAAAATGCCTTATAAAGTTTTTGAGATCCAAAGCATGTACTATTTTAGAAAACCAAACCTTCTTTTCCAGAACTGATATTAGTTGTGTATCTGATTCCTGAAACTGAGAATACAGGGGAAAATTCTCCAAAAGAGTGTAATATTTCACTGATTCAATCATTTAACTTAAAATCTCTTTTTAAAAAGAGGGGTTTTTCTCCATTTTCCATGTTTGAATCTTGTTCCAGAAGATCCCTCATATGATGTCCAGAAATATTTTCTAGTCCATAGCCTACATTAGTCCATAGCTAATATTTCTCATTTGTTTCATAGGAAAAAAAAAAAAAACCAAAACTTTTTCCTTTTCTCATTCTTTCAGACCTTGAGTCATTAAACTTGCAGAAACTGAACAAATATGAAGTCTTGCTCAGATTAAATTTAGAGAATATTGAATTTTTTTTCTCCTCCAAATATACTTCATAATTATAGGTGTCTCCAGCCACTCAAAGTTGCTGACCAGTGATTGAAATAGTCTAATTTTGATACAACATAATTTGCATGTTAATATGCAAATAATTTATTAAATTATAAAATCAGATATATTCAATATGCCCTGACAATATTTTAGAAAGTCATTCAATGTTACGTATAGACAGCAGCAAGGTTGCATGTTATATTTTTAAATTAAACGTATTTATCTCTTCTTTTTCCATGGCAATGTCTCTTCCTTTGGTGCACTCTTCATTTTCAGACTGTATTTTCTTTGCCACCTTCTGTATTCTAATAATATCTATGTGCTCTCTTCTTTTCTCATGAACTTCATGAAATAATCCTCAAATACACCGACTTTACCATATTATATTTTTGTTCTCATTGAAACCTCAATGTTCATAAAAAACACGAGTTAGGGATCCACTGAAAGGGTGGATCTAAATTGAAATTATGTTAATTAAACCTATGGAATCACTGGTCTCTGAGTTACAACTATGGTGGTAATTCTGTTAGAGTGTTTAAAGGATAAGATTTTGTGATGAGGGTAAAGACTCTGTTGGAAACAGATTTATTATCACACCATCACCCAAGAGAGTGTGAATATGTGGGAGCTCTTGCATGAACAAAGAGGGGTAGGAAACTCAGGATGAGATATTCACATCAGAGATACTATTAGCATAACAAGTATTGTGTAAGCTTACAGCATACTCGCCAACCTTGAAAAATAGGTGTAAGACTGCTTTCAAAGTTTTTGGTATAAATAAAATTTAGAACAAATTAGAAGCAGAGTGGGATTCTATTCTATCTGCTCTCACAGCTGTAGGAGACATTTTTCCTGCTGGCTTGTGAACCCACTCATACATACGTATTTTTAAGATTACTACTTTCTTTAGATGAAATTTAGTATTGCTGTACTGGTCAAAAGGATGCTTCAGAACAAATATGTGACCTCAGCCTTTTTCTAAGCATGGCATTTTCTACTCAGTGGTTAATAAAATAATTTTAAGAGGGTTTTAGAATTATACTGAAAGTAGAAGACAAAACTAAGTTTATTATTCAAAGAAAACATATATTTCTATGCCAGCATAGGTAAAATGTACAGCTTTTTAGACAGTTAATGAACATTAGATGAGCATGGTTGGAAAAAAATGAAACTGAAGGATTTGATCTAAAGGATCTGAACCCCTTTCTTCTTTTAAAAAGACATGAGAACTTTAAAGTTGCATAGTTACTCATGCATGTCAGGCTTACATTTACTTAGCTGGGGCAACCTGCATTTACTTAGCCACAGATGGGTATAATGAAGATGCTATTCATCTGAAACAATGATCCTTTTACTTATCATAGCTGCTGTGTGATGTACATGTCCCATTTAAATGAAATGATATTCACAGTGTCATAAAATATTCATTAAAAATTTTCAGACAACTTGCAATTCAGAATGTTTCCCTATATCTTCTATGGATTAAAAGGGTTTTGCTTGGTTTGATTTGGTTTGTTTAACCATTTCTTAACTGACACAGTTTTCACGTGTATATGTATTTATTCAAGCATCACTCTTACCAATTTATTTTATTTTCACATCCTGCTTTTGTGTATGGCCCTAATTTATAGACCCGTATAAATATGGTGTAGTATAATTTGGACTTCCAAAGGGAAGAAGTCACAATAGTATTCAATGACAGCTTGAATTTTTTAGGTGTGAGTGTTAATTTATATGGAAAAAAAAAAAAAAAAAAGGTTATGGATGAGGAAAACCCTGGGACCAAGAAGAACATTTTCAATGCACAGCATGAAATACCAATACGATTTTTGTGTTAGTTTTCAAAATTAATTTACTCTGGAAAATGAGTTTGGAGCTGATGTTAGTAGCAATGAAGAAGCCAGCGTATTCCAGCTGAGGCAGGTGTCCTGCTGGGGAGCCAAGATAGGGTTACAGGCAGGTCTACCAAGGCTCCTGCTGAGCTATGTGGTTTCATGCCAGTGGTGATTGAAGGTTCTTTTCCTCTGGGAAGCAGTCCACCAACTTTCAACCATCACTCAGAACTAATTTTCGCACATCCATCAGCCAAGTCTGTGGAATACCTAGTAAAATTGCACAAAACTGTTGGTGCGCATCAGATGTTTGGAGACTTCTTTGCTCTTCATCTTCCTGTTATAAGGAGCATATGCTTTTGTATCCACAATTCAGTTATTCCTTTCCCTTACATGAAGTGACCAGCTATGCCTGCTCTGAAAACACTTTCTGCATTAATATGAACTTGGGTAGAGCAGAAAAAAAAAAACCCTTATCTTAGGGAACACACAGAGGAACATGGGTTACAATTTCCACTACTTATACACCAATTTCCTTATCTTGCATTGTAATTCAGTGATTAAAAAGATCAGTGTACCTCAATTCATTCCGTACCCAGTTCCTGTGAGAGAGTGCTAAATCCCCATTTGAGAGGTGATGAAGACTTAAGAGGCCAAAGTTCCTTCCCCTGGTGATTAGGGGGAGCTTGTGGCAAAGGGCTGTCAGGGAGGAAACTTTGAGACAAGATGTATAAAGAAAGGAGTTTTTACTCATCATTTTCCCAAGGAGATGAATAAAGGCGTTCTCACTTCATTACTTTGAGTGCCTCTTTTGGCACCTTTCTCAAATTCTGCACCTCTCCAGATTCATTTTATATACAAATCAGGGAAACATAGAATCGTTCAGGTTGGACATGATCTCTAAGATCATCAAATCCAGCCATTAACCCAGCACTGCAAAGACCTCCACTAAACCATGCCCTCACATTCACATTCCTTTGGAACACTTCCACATTTACATGCCACAATAGAAAACTTGGTATTTAATACAGCATGATGCTTTCAAATTTCAGTCCTCTTGAATCCTGTGGATTTGATGAGAATATAAATGATGTATTGACTGGTGACTGTCTCAGGCAAGAGGAAAAACATTTACCATGAGTTTTGCCTGTCCTGTGAGAATTTTTGTTTCAATTATAATTACAGATTTTGTGATGCAGGCATAGCTCCGAAAGGAAACAGAGTGAGATCAGATGCAGAATAGTTTGAGATGTTTTTTAAGGAAAAAAAGAATTCTTGCCAAAAGAAAGTAGCAGGTAATGAAGCAAATTGAATTCATTTGTGGTATAAGACCTCAGAAAGCTGGAAATGTGCAGGCAAAAACCACATGAACAGCATCTCTGCTAGCTGCCTCAGACTATAAGAGCAAACTAGGCAGATCACATCAGGCATGAATTTGTTCTTCATAAACCACTAACAGCAATCAGACAGAGGTGTCTAAAAATCTGTCACGATTTAAAAAAAAAACAAACAGGTGTCTGTCCTGGAAATAAAAGTGTCCAAACATGCATAGTGTTTAAAAATAATGCATCTGAAAACATATAATACAGAAGATATGAGTGTGACTGTACTTAGATTTATTGCTCTATAATATATATGGACTGAATGAGCTTTTTCTTACACAGTTACCCTCTCTGAGTATCTATGAATTTATAATGCTGCTTCTTAGAATTTATATTTGTCTACACTAAAGATACAATAATTTATTAACATGCTAATGAATGTTTAATACTTCTTCTCTTTATCATTTTATCATTTAACAAAGGCTATCTCCCTAGCCTCTGTTTCTTGAAAATATGAGAAGGACAAGCATTAAAATAAAACAATGCTGTTTGAAAAGTCGATGCATTTATATGCAGATTTTTAAAATGTCTCACATCTTGCTCATAACCTGTCGTGCATATTGTTGAAAGTAGCTGAGATCTTCAAGACAGGAGGCAAATATCAATGTTGGATTTCATGTGTTATGACTGATAATTATGTTTCAGGTGGGCTACCTTTTTAACCAAATATCTATATAGTAGCTGTAGATTAACTTTATTACAATCAAAAATGGAAAGAAAATGGTTTAAAAAGAAAAAATATATTAAAAATTCTCTTTGACTGTTCTTTTCCTTCTATTTAATTAGAATTCACATATTTAACTTTTGAAAGGCTTTTATTTACAACTGTCATTGTTTGGGAGATACATTTACTTTTCAAATCATTTGAAATTCAAAACTATGGGGAAAAATATCAAAGAAAATGCAACTTCCATGTTATTCTAATTGCTGATGATGTTACTGTAGTCACTGAATACTCAGGTTTACTTTCACGGTTTTTCAAGGCCAATGGGCTTCAGATGTCATGTTGGACAGGATATGAAAGTTTATGTCTTTCTACGTAAATTGGAATTTCACTGCAAATGACAGAATGTATTTTTCCTGAAGTCTCATGTAACTTTCCTAAAATTTCTGAAAGCAGTTAATATTTAGTCATAAAACAGTCTCTTCAGAAGAAAGGTTCTTTGGATGGTTAAGGGAAAGCCTTTATCTGTTGCATCAAGTTTAATGACTTTGGTATCCCTAAATACACCAGAAATCAAATTAGGTAATCTAGTTAGTGGCATTTTGTAGCACTGTGAAGACCTCTATGAATCATTATTGTAAATGATGTTTTATGTTTTTGTCATGGCAATTTTCACCTGTATGCAATATCAGATTAACAGTATTTACCAAGTGTTAAAAACATGTAAGATTTTAATACAAAAGTTGATACCATGAAGTTTAAAAATTAAGAAATTAGGACAAGTAAAGAGGTTGAATTTATATTTTTCTTCATTTTTCAGTTCTGAGTTATCAATGTAGAGCCAATGCATTGTTGCAGAAGTAGACACTCAAATCAAACTCTGTGCTCACAGTCTGAGCTGATACTCGCATTTGTGAGTTATCCATGGGTTCTTCTGCCTGTTTCTATTTAATGGTGGTGATATAATTCTTTTGTCTTCCCTCTCTCATTTTCCTCTGCAGCAATGACAATGCAGTTCATTAGTCATCGGTTCCCTGACTACCATGACCCAACTATAGGTGAGTACAAGTTTTCCCCCTTCACCCCTTTTCCATTTTATTGCTGGTGTGAGACCATGAGATTCACTTTTAGCTGCTTCTAAAAGGCCCTTAGATAGAAGCAAGATCTGCAAACTTTAGATTACCCCTAAATTTTGTGATGACAATTGAGTTGTGTCATGGTCTTATCACAGATACTTCTTCCTGATATTCTTTATACAAAAATCTCTTTAAAAAATAGGGTTCTGCATTCATGCACTGTAACTATTAATGCCGTGCATTTATAACTGCAGAGTATGAAACAAAATTACTAAATAATATGAAAACTCCAATCTGGAGTAGGGTTTGTTTGTCTGGTTTTTTTAAGTTCTGTTATTTTAGTGCTATTTCCTAGTATTAAAGTCTTAGATGACCTTCTCTAGGAACATCAAATAACTACTCAATTTAATAGGCTTGTGCTCTGGGTATACACACTTTGTTAACTTTGTGGGCTTTACCTACTTTATAAATTTTTGTAATAACAGAAATTCGCATATATCTACTTTACATTTTTTTACAATACACATTTTTATCTGAAATAAACTTTAATTGCTGAGTGGCTGTCAGAACTGCATGTTTATTAATTTAAGAGTGCCTTTATTACTTAGTTTTACTTATACTTTCATTTATACATTATCCAAGCGCAATATTTAATTATAGCAAGGAAAAGGTGGCAGAATCTGTCTAGTAAGTGGAGGAGGCACCCAAACCATCCACATTTACAAAGATTTCTTTGGGGGAAAAAAAGAAATCAATTCCACTCAGCCCCAGTTTTTTTTTTTGTTTTCTTTGAAATTTTCAAATCTTTCAAACTCACCTTTAACTTCTACAAAATTACTGTATTTGTATACAGAGCAGACAGTGAAAGCTTTTATTTTTATCTGTTATTTCTATAGTATTCCACATTTCCTGGAACTCTTGGTAAATAGTTGTAATTTTAATAATAAAAAAAAATATATAAACTCTTTGTGTCAGTAGCAATTTTATAACTATTAAAAAGAATTGCAAAATACCAATGGGATGTGTCAGCTCTAAAGAAGGCAAAACTACTGTGGAGTTGCTGCAAATTCATTTGCTGTTCTCAGAAAAAAAATTGAAATCATTTAATCGAATTGGAAAAGAGGAACATTATTAGTTATCGACATCATTAAGTTATGTACATATATCCATCTTTATTATTAGCTATCCATCTGCCATCAGTATTTATCCCTACATTGTATCTCATCATAATCTTAACTTATTGGTCTCTAGACACCACCACAATATGAATAATAGATAATCATAAAGAGAAGGAAAGCTTATGGCACGTTCCAAGTACATACTGCAGGAATACGTAGTGGACCTGATCCAGATGAAGGTCTCCTTGAGTGAGAAAGTGTTTCTACTTAGTAAAACCAACACTAAAGAAGAGGAGAGAGGGTAAAAGTGAACAGGGAATTTTTGAACTCCATCTCACCCAGCTGGCTAGATGCAGAACTGGAAGTACAAGTTTTTCTCTTCAGAATTTCTCTTTCTCAGAAGATGATGAGGACATCTGGAAAAATTCTTATTACTCTCTGGGCTCCAAAACACATACTAAAAAGAATAGAATACTCCTGGGCTACGTATGTGTGTTTCTTCTTGGGTAAATTTGTGGTATGACTCCTTAAAATTTAACATCAAACCAAGAAACCAAGTAGAAGGAATCGCTGTCACATCTATAACAACAAACACATAATTTTCAAATGAGAACCCACTGAAAAAATTTGTACCATTGAGATTTTTTTTACTACTTTTTCTCTACTGGTCTTAACTAACACAATTAATCTCATGTTTAATTATGCATCCACTGGCAAGGATATCTTTACTATTTAGACCGTCAGCCTTAAAAAAAGGGGGGATCCAAAATGAGCACTGCCAGGGCCAAGACTATGCTGTCAGGAGATACCAGAGAAAAGGTTATTCCTCGAAAGTCATGAGGAGGTAGACACAGATGCTTTGTGTCATGGCGAAGTTATGATCTAAGACCAGAGCAATGATTACTTTATAGTCAGAGTTTTGTTTCTCACTGTAACCCAGATGATGCAGAAATTATAAAACAGGCCACATATGAAATCTACATTCAAGCTGGCTGAGCAACAAAGCAGAAAATTAAACATAGTTTTTCTTCTTTCTGAGAGATCTCCAATCTCTCTGGATGTCAATTTATTGTCTTTCCCTTGTGTCAAACATTTCAGGCCTCTTACATTCCTCAGTAATTTTTATCTTTTATGGAACCTATGGGCACACTGGCCTCAATTTTTTGGGTACTTCTTCAGAAATACCTAGTTCTGGGTACCTGCAGTTTTAGTTTTCTGGGCATTTTGAAGGAACAGAGGTTTCTGTGGAGGTCACTGAATGGGTAATATTATCCAGAAACAAAGTTCTATGTTGTGTTTAAGTGATAAGCCACAGGTTCACAGTGTTAACCAAACTATTGAGACTGCTGTTCTCCAGCTGAGCATGAAGATAAGGTGGATTCTCTCATTTACTTGACATGTACATAAGCATCTAATAAATACCTACCTAATTTTTTTCTAATGTTCTTGCACTACCGATCACATTTTCTTTGTTTTCTATGGTATGAAATTGTGGTGGCAGTGACCATGATGCTCAACTGTGCAAATTTAACCAAGATTTAAAGAGGTACTGCTGACAGAATTGATGCTGTACCTCCTTGCACTTGATGGGACTTTTTCTAATTAATTCTCCTAAAACAAGTAGGTGGGCAGGGGGTAGTGAAATAGAGGAGCCCTTGTAAACAGCATCATTGTCCCTGAAATCCCAGAAGTATACCACATTCAGTTTTAAGAGCAAGTTGTTGATGACCCAAAATATTGATAATCACTTTGTCATTTTTAACTTTTCATTGTCCCCTTTAAGCATTAGCATGGAAGTGAAATAACATTTTCAGCTGTTTTTCATTTCTGTAGATTCCTGTGAAATAGTTAATCATCTAGGTAAGAACAGGGGAAAATAAACTGTTCCCAAAACACATGAGCATAGCGCTGAAATAATCTGGTTGATATCGTAGTGGGAAAGCAGAGCCAAATCACATTCAGTTACAAAATACAAAAGGTTCACAAAGCCATCTTCTATGGTCAATTAGGAACGCATAAAAAACACTGAAACCAGGAATCTACAGTAGTTTCTGCTTTTACTTAAAAATAAATAGCTGGTTATTGGGTGTCATTGTTTGATTTCATAAAATCTGAAATATTTTCAATACTAAGAATTCTTCTGGATTTCTTTTTTGTATAATGAACACATTTTATGTTCTGGCCTGCTCTTTATAGAAACATACACTTGGATAGCTGGCTTCTGAAGGCTCTTAGAAGGTTTTTCTTTTCTTCCTTATTTTATTTGCATTTTATACTTTATCTATAAACTGGTATGATAATAAGATTTAAGGGGACATAAGTTGCTGTTCTGTTGGGTTTTTTGTTGTTGTTTTGTTTTGTTTTATTTTTTAATCTAATCCAATCTTATGGGGCTATGGTGAAAACTGCTTCATGATACTGACCAGATAATGCAAAGTCCTTTCATTTTAATATGCTGCCACATGTGCTTTTCCTTCTCAGTTCTACACATGTCTAAACACACTGTTAGGGAATTATTCTAAATGTTGTGCAGTAATAATCTTGCAGCTTTGGAGATGTAGGGTGTTATTTTTCACCTTTTTTTTGTGACAGTCCTCAGCAACATGGATTTTCCCTATCATTCCTTCTCATTGTGTTTCACCATTATGTTACCAATGCATCAGAGAGTTTTCTCTTCCTGTAGTGACTTGTATCTCTAGCAATACTGTAGATATATACAATGAGAATATAATGGTGCTCTGTACTTGTAAATTTTTATTCTGTTATCCATTGATATTTCTGAAATATTACAGGGCATTTTGATTACAGAAAGCTGCTGCTGCTATTGTGACGTGATGCAGAATTTTTGCTAAAAAGATATTTCAGTTTCTGCCTTATGGGATACATATGTTTACAGATTTGTATGTTACACATACATATATTTCAAATGTTTTAATTTTGATCTTGCAAGAGCTATGCAAATAGGTTTAGAATTATTTACATGTTTTTTCTCTATATACTTATGATTTATGAAAGGAATACCTAGCTACACTTTTGAAGAATTTAATGGATGTTGTGATATCAAAAAAGTGCAAGTTTTTTTTAAAGATCACTATAAATTTATTTGAAGAAAAAGGCTGCTTTGTTTTGTTTTTGTTTTCTTTTGGTGGTGGTTTGGGGTTTTTTTTATGTTTGCTGGGTTTTGGTTTGGTTTGGTTTTCCAAGTACACAGAGCATTTTTATTCCAATAAGAGCTTATTGGAATAAATTATCTGTACATTGTGGAACAGATGTAAAGTGTCAAAGTAAATTTGTACAATAAATGTTCCCTTCCATTGCAGTAAACTTTCTTTTATTTCATCTGATTGTCTTAGTTTGGAAAAGCTCATAAGATATTGAGAAACTCAAAGTGCAGACACTTTATAGAGATATAAATAAGTGTGCATTCACATAAATAGAGAAATAGATGTGTCAGTATTAATTTAAAATATAGAGTAAACATTGATTAAAAAGTTAAATGCTACCTGAATTGCTAATTTAATTCTGTCACTTTGAATTTAATGCCACTTCAGGATCAAATGGGTATAATGGCCATATTTTAGGTCTGCTACAAGCATTGCAATTCAAAATTTTCAGACAGAAACATAAGACTTTGTTAAGTAAAGGGGGAGGGGAAGGGTAAAATTACTATTAGACTGTATGTAGGAAAAAATACACTTAGCACTTCATGAAAATGAAATTATTTTAGCACATATTTAATATTTAATTGTAGTCAACAATGGGCATAAATTCCAAATGGCAGTGGATGTGATAATTTTCTGGAACAAATTGCTGAGAGCAATTTACAGTCTGCACAGTCTTTGGCAACATCACAGAAAGTTAATGCAAGTGGAGTGTCAGGAAAGGAAGCATGACATAGAGCAGCAAACTGGACAGGCTCCAAGATGCTCATTAACCATGTGACTGATCTTAAAATGAATACATAATGCAAACGAGATGCGAGAGCAGCTTCCTGTTTTGGTGAGATATCACTGCATGAGATTGTGTCAAATGAGCAGTTGAGGGCATTAAGGCTGTGTCAATGTCAAACTCTAATTGAAATGGGTGTGGGATGGAAAGCATTCTAGCATTAAGCACATGAATTTCCATGAGGTTTCCTAACGAAGTGGTGCATTCACCAGTGCATCAAATAAATGCATTTACTCGTCTTTAACGAGATGTTGGAAGTGTGGGGGTGAATTTCAGACAAAAAAATATATATAAAAAGTAGCTGGAAATATTCTAGGTTTATATAATGCGCACCAAAATATGTCAGTGGTATAAAGATTATATCTGTTTTGAAGGTACAATAATGAAAAAGGATAAAGCAAGGAAAATACAAACTCATTAAAAATTAAAGAAGACAAAGGTGGGACACATCTGCTAGAGAGATGTGTGGGAGAGGCATCTAGCCACAAATGTTCTATTCACATTTATATTTAGGGTACAAAAGTTTCTAGAACATTTCTGCTCTTCTATAAAAAATGAATGCACCGTCCCTAAATTAATTCTCATTCTCCTTTTTATATAGAACATTAAATATTTAGATTGGACTGAGCATGTCACTGCTGGTTTTGAGTCCCAAAATAGTCTATTTTCTTTTTATTTCCCTTTTTTTCTCTTTCATTAATCATTCTTCATATATTTATTAGCCTTATTTGAGATGGGATAAAAAATTCATATAAAATGATCAATTTGTCTTCAAGGACTATCTCCCAAGGGTATTCAGACTGATTATGTAGATGTAGCAGTATTGCCTGTTTGTTTTCCATATTCATCATTGTTCAAAACAAGAAATGAATAACGTACAAGAATACTGGGGCACACATTTGAACCATACTCTTAAACTCATGTTTTTATTTTTCATTTTGCTGTCTGTTGGTATTATTTGCATTATGAAGAGATTAATAGTCAATTTTGTTGTAAAGAATTTTGGCTTATATATATCAAAAAGAGCAGAGATTATGGCTACTCTATTTGACTAAGGCTCACATTTAGACATCCAAATTATAATGTCTGCTCATGAATCATGTATCTTGGTTGCAATTATGTGAGATTCAGGGAGATTTGCAAGTAGGGATTCAGTTCTTTGTTCATGTCCTTTGTACCAGTTTGGACTCATTGGAGATCCCCTGGAGCGTGTCCAGAGAAGGGAACAGAGCTGGGAAAGGTTTGGAGCAAAAGTCTGATGAGAACTGATCAAGGGAGATGTGGGGGCTCAGCCTGGAGAAAAGAGGCTCAGAGGGGGACCTTCTGGCTCTTGACAACTCCATAACAAGAGGGGGCAGCCAGTGGGAGGGTCGGCTCTTCTCCCAGTGAACAAGGGACACGACAACAGGAAATTGCCTCAACAAGGGACAGGAAATGACCTAAACTTCCTCCAGAGAAGGTTTACATGGATATAAAGGTGGTTGGGTTTTTTTTGTTTTTGTTTTTGTTTTTGTTTTTGTTTTTGTTCCCCCCCTGCCGCGAAAGGGTATTAAGCAGAGGCACAGGCTGTCAGGGCAATGGTGGAGTCACCAGTCCTCATCTCTAGTGAGATTTAAAAACCCTGTAGGTGTGTTACCTGGGGACATGGATTAGTTGTAGGCTTGACAGTGCAGGGTTAACAGCTGGACTCAGTGATTTCAGGGCTCTTTTCCACTCTAAAGTGTTCTGTGAACTATTCTGTGCCCCGCAATCCTGTTTTGGCTCAGGATCCCGACCCATAAGGCAGTAGATCTTCCACAGGTCATGTATGGCTGGTATCTGTCCCCCTGTGGGTGTGACACGGGATCTGTGGATCACCAGAGCCGTTCTAGTCCAGTAGATAAAAACCAGAAAAAATTCCCAAGAGCATATCAAACATCAAGACTCCAGTATGGGTAGCTAGATAGCATCCACACTTCAGAGTAAGGAGGTATTAGCTACCTACCTTGCATATAGACATATATTTTGTAGGTTTCTAAATCTAGATGCCTGAAGGTGAATTATGGTGCCTTCTCTGATAGCTTGTCAGAACAAGGACCTTCACAAATCATTGTGATACTTCTCAGAGTGTCTGGATAGAGAAGGATGAAGTGACACTCGCTCTGCACATTCCTTGCTAAGGTGGCAAAAGAAAGGAGAACATTGCCATGTGTCTGGCAATGTAGGTTTTTCCATAGTGACAGAAAAATAAGCCAAGCATAGAAAAGTAGGGAGTAGCATTAAGAAATTAAGAATGGAAAAAGTGCTCAGTTAGTTTAGATTTCAAGGAGGCACCAACACGCCTTCTGCTTAATGTTACTATTTCATCCTACTGTGAAAAGAAATACAAATTCTTTGAAAGTACAGAGAGGTGAGACTGGAAAATCACAGCGGATTTTTCTCTCTCTGATGGAAACAATTTGACTTGAAAACCAAAAGTAATCCCATTTCTCTTTGAGATAATTCTTTTTAAAAGGCAGTATTTTCCCTCTAAGGTGCACATTAATCATAGTCGGATAATCTCTCAGCATTTCAGTCATTTGTCTTAGATGAAGTCTCAGGTCATTATGAAATTTGATTCTTGTAGAGAACTTCAGTATTTTTCTTGTTAAGGGAATAGTCTGATCCTATTCTAAACATGCTGTGTTACTCAGATGATGATGATGATCTCCTGCTCAAATGTTAAGATTTCTTTGTTTGAAATTTGCTTTCATAAGACAACTGTTCAGTCCTAAGTTGTTTTCAATCTGATAATTTCATGCAAGAAATTATCAAAGCAACAAGTTTCATTTTTCTGTCTGTACTCAAGAGGAATCACCCCTAAAATCCTTGTCCTTGTCAATCCTTGAATGTCTCCAACATTCAGATTTTCTTACAAATATGACTCATGGAATTATTTTGAAGTTTGTTTTCATTAGGTGAGAGTTCTTTTTCGGTTAACATTTTCAAACAACAGGGAAACATTACTTAATCTACTAATTTTCTTTTAGTATCATATCTGATACAAACAATATCAGCGAATCAAATGCAGTCATCATGTCTTTTAGAGAGTAGATACCCCAGAGGGTTGATTCTCCTGTCATCATCTTCCCTCTCAAGTCACCAAACACGTCCTCAAAGTTTGCATTTTGGTCAGAACACCTTGAAAAGAGCTTTGGCTTGCACTTTAGCCCTGGCAATGCAGTGGTCTGTGTCCTTCTCACACACCCTTAGAAAACTGATCACAGCAACTCTACTGGCAAATTCATTCCAGGCACAACAGTGAGTTGTGTTAGCTGCAGGTACAAACCCCTGCTTCACCCTGCTGTGAAGTCTCAGAGGAGGAAACAGTGTAGAGATCAAGTGTAGAGATATCTAGCTAGAGCTATTAATATTATAATATATTAATATATGTAGATATTAGTGTCATTATGTAGCTATTAATACCTGGAACTATTCTTTACCCTAAACCATGGACAAGGAATGATGTATGAGCTATCACCTGCTAGGAGCAGAAACTGCAGACTCTGAAACAGTGTATAGTTTTGTGAGATGAAATAAGCCAAATATTAAAATTAATTTTTGAAGGAAATGAGGAAATCCCACTCACCATCTCTGCCCTTTTCCAGGCATCACTGGCTCTCTGGCATTCATTGTACAGTTTTTCAAGCTGATTCAATAGTATTCCAAAAGAAAACTAAGCCATTCCAACATGGGATAGCTGCCTACCAGGTTAGTGAGTTTAATAATTTTAGTGAAAAAAAATAGTTCTCAAAGCTCAAAAAGTCAAAAGGGATCAGTAGAAACAAATATGTGGAAATGGGGTTGTATAAGTGTGAATGAAAGAGAACAGAAATGGTTTTATGTCTAGGATAGGTGAGGTGTGAAAACCGGGTCAAGCATCTCATGCATTCACTCGAAGACACCAGTCCATGCGGCAAAATTCCTTCCCAAGTTGATCCCTGTCATCAAAAATAACAGTAACAATTACCTGTGCCACTGTGTGGGGTTCTTTGGCCACCTCCAAATGAGGAAAATTGGTTAAATGGTCTTTTGACCTTTCATGGCTCTTTATATTCTCAGTTGGAGCATTTATCTAACCAGAATTACCGTAACTGATAATCTCACTGGTGATACAATTTCCCTTTCTCCATTGTGTTAGAAATTGAGAGGAAAACCAAATGACTGTTTATTATGGGTAAAACCTGGCAGATGGTGAGTGGTGGTCAGTAGAGTTAAATTCAGTTGGTGGACAGGTACGAAGGTTGTTATGATTCTATGATTCTTTCTCTAACATCTCTACTCAACAACTGCTTACCATGGCTGGAAGAGGACAGAAAGGTGTTTACCCTGTTTGCTGTTATGAGAGATCTATGCTTTCCTCATGGTCACGTGCAAATACTCCTTAGCTGCTAATGGTTCATATTTATTATTTTCCAAACTCCATTAACTTTCTTTGTGTCAGAAGTAAAATATATTCCTGCCTTGGCCATCTTCTCTTCACTGAATAAAGGGTCATTGGACAATCAAAGTATGATTTGTTACCCTTCTATTTCTTCTGAAAACCTGAGATTTATTGTGTATGGGCTAAATAGAGAGTGAAGAAAAATAACCAAAAACTGTTTAGAAGTGACCTTGTGGTTGCTCTTCTTAAGCACTGATTAGTCGGATTAAAACTGAGGAAAGAAGACAAAAGCCTTTTCTTATAAATGTGACAATATAAAAGCATTTCAATGGTGTATTTTTACAAAAATAGTAATAGTAAGAATAATGATAATGATGAAATATTTTTCTTAAAATTATTTTAAAATATCTGCTATATTTAGAGTGTAGAAAGAGTCAGCCAAGAATAGAAACCATTATTAAATTTTTTTATCTGTTCTACAAAAAAAATTTTTTTTTTCTTCATACCAGCTTTGTAGAGGGCAGAAGACCTCCAATTCAGCAATGGCTGCTTTGGTTTGGCTCCATCAAAAAATCTTTTCTTCCCCCTGTTTTGATCCACCAAGTCTCTGATTGATCCACCTAGCAGTTTGAAGCAAAAGAGTTAAATGATTAAATAGTTCTTCTGCTGACAGAAGAGGATGTTCTCAGAGCTCAGCCATTCAGTCCACCTTTCAAGCCTGTAATTACACCCTAAAATTAACCCAAAAAAAGAAAGCTGGGGCAATATCTTCCTCTTAGCTTCTTCTCTGCTGTCTTGCAGTAGAGTTTCACTGGCACATTTTCATTGGGTTGAGCCTCTCATATGATCTGTGGAATTTAGCTCTGAAACCTTTAGATCCTGACTGATTTTGGCTGCAAGCAAGGTCTGCATCTGGATGGTGACATCAGAACCAGGAGAGTTTATATATGTTCCCAGAACCTCTATCCACAGTGAAATCACACACATATTGCAGTTTCTAATTAGCAATGTAAGTACACAAAGTGATAGACCATGATTATCTCACCCTAACATCTGCATCTCATGTTAGTTAGATGAATAATGCTCCCAAATGTGACATACAATAAAGAAAGCCTATGTTCTTGCAGCTGAAGTGGGGGTGGAGTGTCATGTTATGTGGCAGCTGAGGATGTCCAATGTCCTGGGAATTAAATGGCTGAAGCTGGAGTGAACACCAAACTCACGCTGTGGCCTTAGCCTAGTGGTTCTGCCTTAGGTGCCACAACCCTCATTCAGTGATTGTAATTACCATTAGAAACATGAACTTAGAAGGACCTGAAGCAAGACTTGCAGCCCATGAATAGGAGAACTTGCTTACCTACGTCCTGTATATTATGATTAGCAAAATTATTCCATAAATGATATTTGAAATTGAAAGAGACACCCATGCCACGGCTTTCTAGAGGCGGCGGATGATTTATCATGCTCAATTCAAAATTATTCTTCTCTGGACAAATGTTTCCATTAACCTTTCTTTCATGGAAGCCAGCAGCCATCTACACCTTACTAAATCCAAGGCACCATCCGTGCTTATAACCATGCAGATGCAGCCAACTTGCTAATTACTTCCCGTGAAATGACAAGAAGTGAATTTGTAGCTGTCAGATCCTCCCGCTCAGTAGCACAAGCATGGACTTGAAAGAGTAGTGAAATTGCTACCTGCTATTCTTGTTCCCCAAGATAAGGGTACTTGGACTCCTGTTAATTATTGTGTTTTGATTAAACAGCACTACTTTGTTCACTTTTTTTCATGTACACCTTTGAATGAAATGAATTTTTTCTGGAAGCGAAATTAATGATATGCTTTTATTAAATATTAGTAGCATTATCTACACTGCAAGCAGTTCCTAACAGCAAGTGCAATGGTTTGCCCGAGTTATCTTTAACCTTAAGTTGAATAATTGCTAACTTTTGCAGAGAAATTATAATTTCTCTGCAAGAGCTAGTCCTGAGAAAAATTGCTTTACTCACGTGGGTGGAGGACACTTAAAAAGTAAAATTTAGCCTGTTTGGATGACTGCACTGTGAGTTCTCGTGAAAAGCTAAGAGAGTTTTCTGGGCAACGAACTTTGTCCTATAAAATAACTAATACAGATTTACTTGCATATGTGCCTATGGGCAGATTAAAATAATGAATGGTGGCTTTGTTGATTACAGCAATTGCATCGTAACTCAAAGCTGCTTCACTGGACCAAATTATTCAGATCGACAATGACAGTCTTTCATTTAAATCCGTGCTATATCCCAGCAGAAAGTTATCATTTAGAGGAGGTGATCAACTCAGAAGAATTCTATGTTTCACAATATGTTGCTATGTAAGAATGGAATGAGCTTCTCCATCCATGTGTTTGGGGAAATGAAGGAAGAGGGGTACATTATTTTCTAGACTTCATCTTGGTTATATAAATTGTAAAATACATTTGATCTTGATCAGATCTTGTAACCACTCTGTGGCCTTGTGAAAAAGCATTTTGCTTTAATTAATAATAATTTTATTTTGGAGGGGAAACACTTATCTGCAACTAGAAAATAAAATATGGCAAACAGTAAAAAATTAATATATAGTATAGTATTATAAAAATACGCAATGTCTCTGTAGAAGGAGATAATTACATTTGTCATTTTTGTGCTTAATTTTCAATCTGCTAATTGCCCTAATATTTTCCAGGAGTGGGTAAAGTCACATATACTCTTATGCTCACATATCCTGCTGTAATTTATAAACTTTAGGCCCTGATGACAGAAATCTGACTGGATGAAGTTTGCTGCAGGGCCAGACAAGGTAGCAATGAGTTTGCCTTGCTGGCTACTGAGGTTTTATACTTTTACCTCTTTTGTCTCAAAATAGGTGTCTTACCTTGAATTTTCTATTGTACACTGTGCTTTGTATCCTTGTTGATTACTCCATATAAAAGAAAATCTCTCCTATGCAAAACTGTTCAAAATAATTATTCTTAATTTTAGTTCTTCTTGGAAACTGTGCAGACCATTGCCTCCTTTTCCAGCTGCTTTGTTAATAAACTTCATGATCATGAGAACCCAAAGGCAGAAGAGAAACTAAATTTAACTGGCTCTAAGTTCAATTCCCTCAGATTCATGATCACACAAAACATTTTAGAGCACAGATAATGTGGGTGGGTTTTTTTTCTTTTTTTTTGTACTTACCATAGACTAAGTGAGATTCAGCTTGCTTTTGCTTCCAGTGCTTTTCAGCAAAGAATGAAAGGGCACCACAGTAATGAAGCAGCAAGCTGACATTCAGGAAGAGGTTCCTGTGCACATCTATAGGTAAAACTGAAAAAAAAAAAAAAAAAAGAAGATGGAATGTGCAATGGATAACCCATTTCCCAATTTTAAAGGCACTGGGTGCATTTCAGGTCACCAAGAAAGCTTGCATGTATTTACCCAAAGCTGAAAATCCATCAGGCTGCTTCAGCAGTTCAGTGTTATCAGTCTTGCCCTGCAGAGCACAGATCTGAAACATTAGGCAGCCCAACAAGAGGAAGAAAGTTAATTTGAGAGCAGCTGTTTTAAGACAGATACATAATGGCATTAAGAGAGAAGCACTGTGGTGAGGTGAGAGCTGAACAGAAATGCTCATTAGGCTGAGAAAGCTTTTAGGTGAATTATTGGAAACAGATGCAGCCAAAGCCTGAGGTAAAGGAGTCAGACAAGAGTATGATTAAGGTGGCTGTTAAAAACTATTAGTAATGAATAGTCAGGCTGCATGGGACTTACTGGGCCTAAATTGAAGGTTTTATTCTGCTACAATAATTCTGGATGTTCAACAGGTTGCCCAGAACTGGTTTTTTTTTTAACTCCCCATCCCTGGAAGAGTTCAAGGTTGGGCAGGGCTTTGAGCCACTTTAGCCCAGCGGAAGGTGTTCTTTCCCATGGCAGGGAAGTTGGAATGAGATTCTTTTAGGTCTCTGCCAATTCAAGCAATTCTGTGATTCTATGATTGTGTACACTGTGCCCCTCTCTAAGCATCTAGACACAACTTTTCATTGATTAGGATTAAATGCAGAGATTTGTTTTAGGATCTGGACATAATCTAGTTGTGCTTCAGCTTTCCTTTGAAGATATTAGCAGTTCTTGTATTAGGAGGACAAAATCAACTACAAATTGTTCTCCTCATTTGTTTTCAAACATAGATAACAGAATAATTACTTTTTAAATTTGTTTTTGTTTTTATTTGCATCTTCACTCCTTGAATTATGAATTATCTTGTGAACTGTAGAATCACAGAATAATTTTAATCAGAAGGGACTTCAGACATCATTCATGTCCAAGTTCCCTGCCATGGGTAGGGACACCTTCAGCTGCACCAGGTTTCTCCAAGCCCCATCCAACCTGGTCTTGAACACTCCCAGAGATAGGGCAGCCACAGTTTCTCTGGGGAACCTGTGTCATTGAGAACTCGGGGATAATATTTATGTGCCATTGAAGGAACAGAAACCTCTAAAACAGAACTCAGCTGTTAGTTAAAAGCATGTCATAACACTGAACAAAGGATCTACAACAGTGATGAGTATTTGAATTTAGCAAAGCCATTTGAAAACATTACAGAATATTTTCTGAAGACACATGTGGCAAAAGGCTTGGTTCAGTTTATGTTTATGGCAATTTGAATGCTAAAATGGAAACAGACAGAGATTTCTGTATTTATTATCATGTAACTAAATGCATAATTAATAAATCAATTAATTCCTTTTATGATAAGCACTTAATATGAATAATGCTTTATTTTTTTCTCAGATTATTTTAATGATCCCAAGGCCTACACTATAGGTTTTTTATAGGCTAGCAGAGAAGTAATATCTGCATTAAGTGCTGCATTACTTACCTACATTGCTTTCATAGAAACAGCTGATGTGTTAAAATGTGATTACTGAAGGAAGTGTTTCTAGCTGTGGATTTGGAAAGGCAGAGGGGTTTTTTTCTCTCTTCTGCAAACCATCATCAAGATTCTTCTGGCTGGAATAGTATTGTCTGTTACCATCACTTTCATAGGCTGGTAACAGGCAATGTATGCTATTAACATGAAACTGAGCAAAACCTGAAGGATCTGACAAAGACATGACAAAGCTAAACAAATGACAAATGGCACATACAGCTCAATGCTGAGAAACAAACAACAACATTCCTGGGAAGAAAAGGATGAAGTACTCCTAATTGCAGTTAGTCACAGAATCACAGAATAAGCTGAATTGAAAGGGATCCACAAGGATCAAGTTGGCACAAGTCCCAGTCCTGACCCTGCACAGGACATCCCCAAGAATCACACCATGTATAATGATGAAACAGAGCTGGAACTGGAATATTTAAATATCCTAGCTAATAGCCTAGTACTAATATCCCTACTGGCATTATTTTAAAGGATACTGCTATCTACATGAGTATTTACAAAATAAAAGGCAATCAAATCCGTCAGTCCTGCTCCTCTAAACCACCCATTGCTTATCATGTGTGCAGAGCTTATAGGAAGGCAACCTCTGTGACTTGATGTCCTTGTCTGCAAAATGCTGATAGTAATGCTCACCCAAATTGTGAAACACTCATAGTCCAGGAAAATAATTATATGCTAAGGGAGGTTTTAATAGCAATGTATTTTGATGGGTAATTCCTGTGACATGCATATTCTTATCTCAAAGAGGAAGAGTTTATGTGTAGTATTTGGTACAGTGGTTTATATCTCTGTTCATCCAGTCTTTTAATTTAAAAATTCCTTGCTGTAAATAGAAACAGCACCCATACAGCCAAAGACTCATGACCATCCTACATTCAGGAGCATTGTTAAATTAAAATGCATTTTTTGCAGATAATCTAAGCACACCAAGGGCTGTGTCTCCTGCTGTTGCTTTGGCACACAGGGAGAACAAGAGGCAGAATTCCAGGTGTGGCTGACTGAGCTTGGATTCCTTCTGCTGGCTCGACACATCCTCAGCCAAATAAAATATCTTTTGGCTCACCTATATATGTGAATCTGATAATTTTTAACTGCAATTGGTATTGTACAAGACAGAGAAGACGAGAGACTTAATTTAGAAGGCGTAGAGGCAGAATTAACGAATGAAAGAAAGAAGCATCTGACCTATATTTCAGGGACTGGAACACATCTCTAATGCAGATGAAGAGCCATTACAACTCCCCTTCAAACTGAACACTATTCAAATCTATTTGTCTTGAAGCAGATACCTGCTCATAACTGAAAATGTACTTTAATATATTTTTTATGAATTCCACTTCTCTAAGAGAATTGGTCATAACACAACCTTGCCTTAATTACTGTATTTCTGTGTCCAGAATTATGTCCTATAAAAAAAGAAATCTGAAAAAAGATCATGCATTAATTTTACATACACATCAAAAAAAGAAAACAAACAAACAAAGAAAGCCAGATAACATAAAGCATAAAGAATTTTTTTTAATTTGTTTTTCTAATACTGCAAAGGGCAATTAAAAAATGAAAAAAGAGAAGTTAAAAAAAACCTCCAAACCTCCCAGGAAGTTAGTTTCTTGGTTTAATTTACATACTCAGTAAAGAAAGAAAAAAAAATAGTTACCATTCTGAAAACAGTTGGACCTCTATTTGTTTTGTTCCGCCCTGCAATACATTAAATAGCCAGCATTCATTGAAGTCATGTGATGTCATACTCGGAGAAGAATTTTGTATCTGTTTTTATTTTTATTTTTAATCTTTGTAGGAAATTAGATTCTAAGAAGTCAACATTATGTAGGAAAAAAAAGTCTTTAACTGTACAGTTCATATATCCACACATTATTCTGATAACAGGGATGTGGGAGTTTTGTTTTGTTTTCTTTTTGGTACCCTAAAAAATGTTCATTCTTGCAGTCAGTGTTTGAAACAGAATCAGCAATATCAGTAAACTCAATCCACAGGTTTGTACATGCAATAGCCTACTCTTCTGAAGAATTTTACCCAAACCAACAGCTGAGATTTTACAATTAACCTCACAGAAAAAGACTGATCCTGAGCTTAATATGAACAATTTAGTTATAGTCTGATTTATTGCCTGATGTCTGATTAGCATTCATGTCTATTTTGTTCTTTTAATGTTTTTCTGAAATAGCAGCTGGATTTTGGCCTTGAATACTATTCCTTGGATCTGAAGGCTGTAAAGCATAGATACATGTGGTTAGGCAGCCCCCAGTTAATCTTTAAAGGGAGCATTATATTCATATTATAAATTAATTAGGTGAAAGAAAATGTAGTGTACTCGAACACTGTGAGTAGTGTAAATGCACCAGACACCATTTTTAATGCAGATAATTTTTAAAAGGGAGGATGTTAGGGTGTGAGATTGTTAGTATTCCTGATGAAGATTTTCCTGCTTTGTTTCATATATGTTTAGAAGCAGTTTCAGAGGAACATTTTCACTTCTGTTCTGTTCTGTCCACATGTGAGCAGCTTGCTCCTGCTCTTTACATCAAGGTCTCAGAACTTCTCTTCCCTTACCATGACCATAAATTGTATCATGCTGCCTGGACTGAAATAACTAACCACACAATAGTCCCTTCTGAAATCCTCTGGGAAATGTGTAAAAATACCAGGATTTCTGCTTAACCTCATAGCCACCAATCAAACAAAAAATGGCTCCAAGATTTAGATTTCTCCAACTCTTGACCTCCAGGAAGTGGTTTCTTTCCATGTTAATGTCTCTGCCTCATAATTTTAATAAAATAAAGATGTTTTCCCATGTACTAGATAGAGAAGAGAATCAAACCTCTATTTACGTTACTTTCTGAGATGAAATCCCAGATTAAAAGTATTAATCGTAGACCGGAACTAAGTGGTACAGCTCTTCTTGGTCTTTATGACGTGACATGGGAAACATGGGTTTCAATTTTTTCAATTTCAGTTTTTTCAATTTTCAATTCAATGCATCTTGCTTCTGCCTGCTGTCTTGGAAGGAACGAAATGCCCAGGAGATCAGTGAATCCACAGGTAAATGGAAAGGCAATGCCTCTCAAAAGAGTGACTGTGTTTGAGCATTAAGCATTAAGGCTCATGAGTGGGTGCCATGATTTGTTTCCTAGTGTGAGGGTGTGTTGGCTCAAGACAGTGATTTCTTTGGCAAGTCTCCTCTTAAGGACTTCCTCTTAAAATGTGTGCCTGAAGAAAATTAGGAGTTAAAACTCTCACCTATTTTCCATTTACATGCAGGTTGAAAATACTCCTGCTTATCGCACCACAACTGAGAATGTTTTTAGGCTTCTCTTTATTATCTGTACTATCCTGCTTTTTACACACAGGCAGAGAGAGAGTTACAAAAGAAATTCGTATCTCCTTCCTGTTTCATCTCTACATTTCTTTGGGCAAAAGCAAATATTACATGAGAAAAGCATTTGCCTAGAAAACCATTTAGATTCATGTATTTGGTTAAAGCATAACAAAGCATGTTTCTCTACCACAGAAGACATCAGCATACATCAAGAATGAAAAGAGGACAGTGATTCTACCACTCTTTTATGAAATGTTTTGAGGTCAGAAGTCAGGGAAAGCAAAATAAATGAAAACGACAAAATGTCTTTATGCATTCAGTGTTATATCTGCAAAGTAAAAATATTATAAAGGCAGCTGGCTCCAGCTTTTAACAGTTGAAACTTCACTGATGCCAGTGACATTATATCAGGATACACTTGGAGTAGCTCAGCAGGACAGTTATCTTACATTCACTTACTGAAAGTTGTGGCTTATATTCAGAGGCTAGTGGGCCTTTTCTTTATAACTAACTCTGAGTCTGTAAATACTTTCCATGGAAAAAAAAAAAAAAAAAAGAAAAGAAAAGAGGATTTATCTAGCTTCATTTTTATCCAAGTAAAATGTAAGTAGGAAATTTTTTCTCCACATTGACTGTTTTAAAACTTCTGTATAAAGATTCATATTTGTCTAAGTGAAAAGGGAAGTAGGACCACTGGCTTTAGAGAATCCAGCTGCAGAGCCAAGAATGCAAGCTAAGTTTAAGGAATTCTTATGCTAATTATGTATGCAGTAATGTAATGCAAATGGACACCCACCTGCATGGAAGTACATTAATAATACTTGATAGTATAAATGGAATTCATATGAAGGAAATACCCTGTTTGATTTTACATATTTTACTATTTTGCTTTTAATTTTTGATTAACAAAAAAGAAAAAAAAGAAAAAAGAAAAAAATCTACTGCTGATAGGTTGCATTGTCATGCAATAATAAATTACTTAAAATGCAGTAGTCCAAATAATTTTATATGGTCCGTCTTTGTCCCACAGTTTCTTACGCAGCAGTCCCAAAAAAAGATCTATTAACAAAAATATATGGTGGTTGGAGTGCTCTGGTTTTCTCAGCAAGGTAATATATCATATAATTAATTAAGCCTCCAGGCTATCTTAATATCAGTGAGATTAGCTATTTGTCTAAAGAAAGTCATGTGCCTATTTGCTGAATTGAGGCTTAAAATATAGGGGAAAATGCTGTATGTGATTATGTCATAAAAAGACAGCAATCCTCTGGCTGGACAGGAGGGGTCTGAGTTGAGGCTATACAGACTTGTATCCAAATGCTTTCATCTTTTTCTTCTGCTGGTAGAAAGCAGATTTTTTTATAAAGCGTTGTGCAATGCAACATATGTATTATGGCACAAACTGGAACATCCCAAGAAATCCAACTGCCTGCCATATAATCCCATTTTATAGCCTCAGTATTATTTCAATAGTGGTTGAGAGTCTCTGCTAGCACTGACTCTCACACAGGCCCAGCCACAGGCTCATGATGGTTAACAACATTTCTCAGGTACTACAAATGCACTTTTCTTGTCTTCATGCCTCAGTGCACTTCCAGAGCACAGCATCAGTCATAAAATCCACTAAGGCTGCTCTGCATGATTGTTCAATTAAAGAGCACAGATAATTTCCATGACTGTTTCAAGTATAAACACAGGCCAGTATCTATGTGCCTTTTAATCTTATGAAGAAAATACCAATGTTGAGAGCAGAATGAAATTGAAATGTGAGGTAAACAGCTTATGCAAATAATATTTCACTTTTTCTTTGTTTTAATTCTTCTAAATTTAGTTGACAAAATCATGAGCAAAGAGACGGGTACACGAAGCAGAATTTCTCCTCCACTGCCTGCATCTGAGTTTGAGTACACAGATTACAGAATTTATTTTTTAAAAGTTTATACTCAGCCTTTCTGAAGATAAAGAAGTTTAAATAATTGCTCTGACATACCTGAGCCAGGACCCTGTTTAGCCACAGAGTGTCCATCCCAGCAATTTAGACAATCTTTAAACTGAAACTATTTGCTAGAAAATCTCTTTGAATGTGTCATTGTGGTAAGCAAAAAACCACTCTGTTGCACAGCACCAACACAATACCTTGAACCTTTCTGACCTAAGTAACACCTGGGGTCTGTGTTTAAAGAAAGGGAAATGAGAAAAAGGAAAATTTAATTTCCTTTTAAAGAAAGGAAAATTTAATTTTTGTATTTTGAGGTAGTGTGATAGAAACTACTCTCTTTTGCTTATACTTAGTAGTGATGATTGGATTTCAAGAAGGGACTTTTGAAAAAAAACAAGGTTAGGTGAGATTGGAGAGCTTTTGAAAAGCCTACTCCAAACTAGCAAAGCTGTTTCATTTTCCATTCTCTGAGCCACTCATATGCTTAAGCAAACTGCACTGTGTTTTTCAGAGGATGCCTATAAAACTCAAGTCCGAATTGATGATGAACCAGCCTATTTGGACATTCTAGACACTGCTGGACAGGTGAGTAATTTTCCAATGTGAGTCATTCAATCAGAGATAAACTCAAAGATTTTAACCTCAGAGATACGAGTCACAGTGGTGAAAACAAGGTTCTCTATTCAAGCATAAAGGAAGCAGTCACAGAATAACATAGAGGAATTAACAAAGGGGAAGATTAAAGGAGTGCTGCAGTATAAAACAGTATAACTTCCAAATCTCATCAGAGGAGACAGACAGGCTGAAATGAACAATAGATAAAAAGATGTTTGCTTCTTTTTCTCTTATGTGGAGGAACATCTGTCACAATAATGAAATTAATAAATACTGTGTTGATTGTCTTATGTCTTTCTCATTTTTCCTCTTCTATATGTATTACAGGAATTTTCTGGTCTACTTGTAGACTAAGTATTTTGTTACATTTTTTATTCTCCCAACATTATTTCCAAATATAAAATGTTCAACCATAAGGAAAATATCTTAATGCCAAAAGTAATGCACAGTGTTACATATACAGGCTTTCCAGACAAGCTGTGGCTGTACAATCCCTGAAAGTGTCCAAGGCCATATTGGACAGGGCTTAGAACAACCTGGGATAGTGGAATTTGTCCCTGCCCATGGCAAGGGGGTTGAAATGAGATGAAATTTAAAATCTCTTCCAACACAAACAATCCCCTGATTCTCCCATTTCTAAGACAGTGTCTGCTGTGTGAACATCAGCCAGGGGATTAAGCTTCATATACAGGAATGAAGAAGGAGTTAAATACAATAATTTCTTCTACCTGACTCAGTTAATTTGTTTCCACCTCAAGATATTTTTACTGTTTAATCAGAGTCCTGCCACTTGCTGATCTTTTCCTCAGGTGTGTCTCAGGGTCTGTTTGAAGGCTTTTGTAGCCTCTCAAGTTTCCTTAGTATGTGTGCACCTCATGCAGGAGCAAGGAACTTAAACGTACTTAAATAAACAAGGAAATATTTGGGAAGTAAAAACCTGCTAACCTTGTTCTCAAGCTTCCCAGATGACTGAATACACCTAAGCTGGGCACTGCAAATGGTGGGAAATGCTGTCTGCTGCCAAAACTTTAAAGAAAGTTCATCTATTGTCAATCATTTTCGCATATACAATTTTTCCGTGATTTTTAAAATTTTTGTTCATGTTTAAAGGCTAGAACTAAACCTCATTCTTAATTTATGGGAGGAGGATACAATTGCCAAGGTTATGACTTTTGTCAAAACATTTGCAAGGTAAGAAAAGAAATCCAAATAATTCAGTCAGTGAAAGGTAGTGAGAACAGTAGTAGAAAAAAGCTGGAGTTTTATCTCTAAGTTTTATCATTATTAGGAAGCAAAAAATCTACAATATTAGAGATCTATGGTATGTAGTGATCAAGTAATGAAATTAAATACACATATTCCATAGAATTTTAAAAGTTGGAAAATATCTTTAGGATCATTGAGTCCAACCATTAACCCAACACTACCAAGACCACCACTAAACCACATCTCCAAGCTGCACATTTTTAAATCTCTCAGGGGATTGTGACCCTACCACTGCCCAGACATCCTGGGCCAGGGCTTGATAATCCTTTCAGAAAATAATTTTTTTCTCATGTTCAACCTCTGTTCCCTCATCTATTCCTCTTTGTATCAAGCAGAGGCCTGTGGTAGAAGCACCACACTCAGCAGATTTATCATCCCAGGCTATTTTACAGCCCGAGCATAGCTATTTTACTTCTCTTGAAATGTTGAAATGAATAAACCAAGTTGATTTGATATGAGCAAGTCTCTTTTAAATTCCCCTCTTGCTCCAATGTAGAGTGTCATCACTGAAACACGCTCCCAGTATAATTAGGAAGCTCTTCCCATTTTCTGTCCCCACAATTTTTAGGAGCTGTCCATTCTAAGTGTCCTGGATTTAGCTGCTTGTCTTTGCAGATGTCTTTGAATTTGTTGCCTCTCTATTTACACTACACAGCTCCAGAATAAATCAAGACCTAATCCAACTCCCATTTGAAGTCAGGAGCTGAAATAGGCTCTTTCTTCACAGAGGACTTAATGGCTCTCTCACAGAAGCTCACACAAATTCTGCTCTGACTTTGGTAACTCAGGGTAAAAATCCAAAGCACCCATTTGTGATGCTGCTGATGTGTTCCTTGACTGTACCTAGTTGTTTTTATTCCCCTGGGTTTTATGTCAAATTGGAGATGGTGTTACAGCTTCTAAATCAGGCAGTGAAAAACTCATTTGTCTGGGTGTCCTCACAGTCATAAATACTTCATCATCAACTTTGAATAATGACTTTAATCACTTCAGGAGATCAAGGAGCTAAAATTGTAATTCATCCTTATTTGGGAAACACAAGAAGTCAATAGAGAAACTGACTGAATTTAATGTATTTTGTTGTTGTGCTGGAGGATATGTTTCAGCAAATACGTTTCTCCTTTTCCTTCTGTACCTGTGGACTAATTAAGAATTTCAACTCTGACCAAATTAACTACTAATCATTAACACAGTTTTAATTGTCAAATCTAGACTTAAAAATCCCCATGTAATTTCATACCTGACACTGCATAAAAATCTTCAATACTTTAACTGGTAGATTCAGTTTGAAGACCTTAAAACATAAATGGTGCTTCAAAAATACATTTATGTTCTCAACTTCCTGAAGATAAAAAGAAAAACAAACCCAACCTTCAAACAATGTGAAAACCAGAAACATTAATAAACTTGCTCATCTGCTCATCTGGAGATTCTTCTCTTATGCATATACATAGACACTGTAACATAAACCAAATACTCATCTCAGGAAGTAAACTGATGTTCCATGGACATTGGATATGTATTTTTTACATACCATCATTTGCCCTTTTGTGCTCTTCCAATACTGTTTTTCCACTGAAGGCACAACAAGAGGCATTTTCTTAAAGAACGTAAGGGCTGGTGCAAGCAGTTATGCTTCACTAAACTCACTACACCTACTTTTCACCACCCTCTACATCTGCCAGCTGGGCAGCCTGTGTTTGCCCAACCCAATCAGCTTCAGAGAGAATATGTTTACTTCATAGAGTTTCAGGAGGTATTGATGTAGCTCCTGGTAGCTGGATTGTCATAAACAGACCTACCCTGGTCTATTCCTACCAAAAAAATAAAAGCTTGTAAATGTGTGTAAATGTGTGCTGCAAGGAAATTAACAAAAAATTAATGCTGGAATTTTTTTGAGTGGCACAATCAAATCTAGAAGAAGCTGTCAGTAATTCCTTTGATTAGCTATCAATGATGCCTTTGGCTCGTTAACGAGAAGGATTATTCTCAACCCAAAATTTTTCTTTTGCATCTACATTTCAATTAAAACCAAAATAAAGAGAGAAGCAAATAAAGCCAAACACATTAAATGTGAGATTGAGATCATATCTATAAAAATGAGAAAGTTTATTTTTTTAGCTTTTAACTCTCAAGGCTAGCTACAATATGGCATATGGAGTATATAGGACAAATTTAATGGAAATCTGCAAATGCAAATTCGTATCCATAAAGATAGCTTGAACTTCCTTGTTCACCCATAAGGGACATTTTTTGAGTAACTTTCCCTTGAAATTCACCCATGTCCATTGAGTTTGGAAGAGGTGTTGGTGGAGGTAATTCTAGGATTTCTCTTCTCTTAACCAATGTGCCATAAAAATAATCTGATTTTACATACCTTTAATCAAAATTGGCATAAACTCTTTAAGTTCCAGGAAACTTGCAGGTGCAAACGAAAGGACATTCAACCCTCAAGTGCTTTATTTTGCATTCAGTTCCCCTCACAATTATTCTCAGAGAATGACAACCCCCAATTGCTCCAACCTCGCGCAAAAAGCCTCCACACAGAGTTATAGAAACCTTCTGTTAGCTCATTTACACTTTCTCACCCTCTCTTTCAGCTTAAAAATATGTTGCTACTTCTGGAGCCCAGAAGTATGCTCCTCGTGGAGCACACACAGCAGTTATCTCTCCTGCTGTATTTATAAACTGTTGACTGACACAGGAGCTTTTATTCTTGCCACAGCTTTCCCCCCTATGACACATTACCCAATCTCCCTGTGTAGACCTCACGCCGAACACTAAAAGAGCAGCAGAGCTCCCTTCACTGAAAAACAATCTGATCTGGTATGTAAAAGTGGCAAAAATTGTTTTCAGATACAAAGCAGGCAAGTAAGTGGAAAAATGAGTTTCTGTACCTGCCAGTGAGACCGTACATTCTGAGATTATTGCACCAATTTTTGTTTTCTAAAACGCGAGCTTTTTATGATAAACTTAGTGCACCAGTATATTTCCCAGGTGTGAGTCGGAGACTTGAAAAATTGGCCCTAAAATGTGATGGCATGCCATTTCAGGGAGATTTTCCTTTGTCTGGAGTTGTGTGCACATGAATTCATTTCCAGGCAGACACTTTTCAACCTGACAGCAACAGTGCTCTCTGTACTGAAATCCATCTCTCAAATTGCTAGCAAATCACAGGACATGTTTATCCTGCCAACCTGCAGGACTATGATTCTTACCCCCTGCTTCAGGCTTTGAAGAGGAGCCATATTAGTCCCAAGAGCCCTTCAGATAAACACACTTTCTCAGACTAAACACTATAGTCCGATGATTCACTCAGGCTGTTATCTGAGACCCTTCTGCTTATTATCTAAACATGCTGCTCTAATCCTGAATCAATGGAAATGAAATCTCAAAGTACACCAGTGCAGCTTATCTCAAGGAAATGTAAAATGCCTTTTTGGCAGTAATTATGTCTTAATGGGCCTTTAAAGCATGTTCTTATAAGGGGAAAACAATTTTATTGCATTTTCTGGTAGGTATTGTAGTGCATAAATGAAATCCATTTTATTTTTAAAGCATAGGGATATCAAAGTAAGTAGAAACTATTAACACAGTGTATTAGGTGAGAAGAACATTACTTTTATTTCCTTTGTATATTGCTCTGCAGGCTGTTGAAAACATACTTAGAAACTCAAATCATAACACTGAAAATTTCCTGAGATCTCAAGACAAGTTGTTCTTTACCTTCTGGGAAGAGCTAAAATGTCTCTCTTGACCTAGCCATTTTATTTGCCAATAGACAGATTGTGAAGAAACACTTATTTGGCATAGATACAGAGTGGAAAAAACAGTAGCAGTAAATCACAGATGAAATTGTGGACCTGACACCAATTTCCTTCAGATCATTGGCAAAATATTCCTTGACTTCAGTAGGAAAAGATCTAGGCATATGCTGATAAAAAGAAGTATATTACCAAAGGAAGAACAGGTAACTGGCAGCCAAGTTCCCAACTTCCTTTCTCATCCCTGTCCATGAGTGAGTCACGATGCAATAAAGGGTGGATCAGTTTGTATTTCTAGGCCTGCATTTATCTTCCTGTCAAAGAGGTGCAATAAAATGTTGCAAGGAACAAGCATTTAGGGTGAACATCAGCATTTATTGAGTCTGACAATACCGATTTCCTGCCCATTGCTACTATTCCTTTTCAGTGAAGTCAGTGGTAGTGGTTCCATTCTGCAGGTGGTGCAAAACTTTCCAGTGTTTTCTGTTGTCTTTCAACAAATTCTTCCTTTTTGTCACTCAAAAATGCTTTCCCTCTCACCATTCTTTGCCTTTCTGTAATCAACAACTTCCAAAACCAGATAAATACACAGTGATCCTGATGAAAGTTTTATGGTGTTTTTCTCTTTTAATAAGAATAAGAACATATAAGAGAAGAAAATATATCATTACAATTTTTTATAGAAGTAGCAAAATCTTTTTTTTATCTTCTTTCCAATACTACCTTTATTTGTAGCATTTCCTTGTGGGTTCTTGGTTTTGTTGTTGTTATTGTTGGGGTGGGTTTTTTTATTATTTTATTTAGTTTGGCTTTGAGGTGGCTTTGATTGGTTGGTTGGTTTTTTTCTGGTGTACATTATACGGAAAATCACATGTATTAACACATTCCAAATGAGTAAACTTCATCCAAGTCCTCCACAAGACTATGATAATGTAAATTTTCCTTTTCTCCCATCACTGGAAAATATTCTGCACTTTTTCCTTACATCAGTGAATGGTATTGAAGTACTCTGGTGCTCCTGCAGACACTGCACATACTCTAAGTGTGTCCTGATTTCTTTATATATATGTGACTGTCCTAGATAACACTAGGAACCCCATTTTATAGAGGTTTGCTATCAAAAGCTTCTCGTTATCAAGCAGCTGTACACAAACCAGGGACACCAGTGGGCAGAAAACCGTAATCTACTTCTGTCAGTTTTCACAAATCCCACATCATAATGATATTTCCAGGACAAAAAAACCGGCTTGAATGCTGAGAAAACAAACACTTATTACAGCCCCATGTGGTACCCATTTCCCCTGACCAAATGACCAAGAAAAGGTTCTTTTTCAGAGCAGAGATTTAATACTTCTCAGAAAAAGTAGGTTGCTTCCAAAAATATGAGATTTTCAAAATTAAGTGTCTTTTATGCCATTCTGAAGTTTTGAATGGTGGTGTCTCCAGACAAAGAGAACAAAAGCAAAAAGTAACACAGTGTTCTCTGAATCATCCAAACATCTCACTTGCTAATCCACATGAGAAGGACTGCTGAAAAAGGCTTTTTAAAAATATAATTTTTATTTCCTGCTAGCAGGACAGGGAATAGAAAAACCTTAAGACAAGTAATATCTTTCTAGCTGAAGTTTCAATAGTTTTGCCCCAGAATCTGAAAGTGAAATTCCCTCCTACCAAGGAAACAAACACACAAAAATTCCCAACCAACAAACCAACCAACCAACCAACAAACAAACAGAAAAGGAAGCCTCAGGAAATGTTGAACTCCACTGCTTATTACCTATATAATTTGAGAAAAGTTATTCCATCAATCCAGATTTTTTCAAAGAGGGATTGAGGAGCAAAGTAGGAACTCAATAAAATAATTAGTGAAATTATAGATTATTTTCTTGGGTTTTTAATTTTTTTTTTCTTAATAAGCTATATTTTTGATAGATATTTTTCTCACTTCCATAGAGGAAAGCTTGCATAGTTTGCATAGATTTTTGTGCCTGTTTTTAATTTGTGCCTATTGGATGAAGAGAATAAATTTTTGTCATGACTGTTTGATGTTGTTATCAGTCATAGGATGATGTGAGACAAACCATGCCAGGGATCAATCTTTTCTTTTAAGAAGACAAAACCTCAAAAGTTTAGCACTGGCCACATTGACTGTGTCTGTGTCAGAAGTCAATGTGGTGGTACCTGACTAACACTTTGGACAAAGCTGAAGAAGTCAAACTCCTATAACATTTGCACATGCAGATGGGCTTTGGCCTTGTGTAGGAGAGTTTTGGTATATCTCAGAAGCTACTCAGCATCTTTCAGGATCATAAAATCATGGAATGCTTTCTATTGGAAGTGACTGTAAAACCCCTTGCCATGGGCAAGGACACCTTCCACTACCAGGATGCTCCAAGCCCTGCCCAACCTGGCCTTGGACACCCCCAGGGATGGGACAGCCACAGCTGCTCTGAGCATCCCCTGCCAGGGCCTCACCACCCTCACAGGGAAGAATTTCTTCCCAATATCTCATCTAACCCTGCCCTCTGTCAGTTTAAAGCCATTCCTCCTCATCTGTTGCTCCATGCTCTGTTCCCAAGTGCCTTTCCAGTGCTCTTGTAGCCTAGCCTGGAAAGTGCTCCAAGGTCTCCCTGGATTCTTCACTTTCTCTGTTGGATCTATTGATCCAAACAAGGTACATCATGACTTCTTTTTTTGGAGCTCTGCCTTTGTCCTCATGTTTTTTTGTGGGTTGTTATTTTTTGTTTGGGTGTTTTTGGGGTTTGGTTGGAGTTTTTTTCTTGTTTGTTTTTTTCTTGTTTGTTTTTTGCTTGTTTCTTTTTTGTTGTTTGTTTTTTGTTTTGTTTCTTTTTGGTTTTGTTTTCCCTAATGCAAAAAAAAAAAATCAGAAATATTTGTGCACGTGGAAATGAAAAAGCATGTTGGAAAGTCACATGGACAACTCAGTCCTTTCATGTCACAAGTTCACTTTGTAAGCAATACAAAATCCATGCAGATTGTAACACAGGTATTTTGTATTATTTTTGTGGTTATAACGCAGCCTTCGGATAAACACTGAGCTAAATTTTAGTTGCAGAAATGAGTGCACTACTGATTAAATGTTACAAAAGTTTAAAATAGCCACTCTGCAGATTGCTTGTTTCTTCCTTTCCCCCCTTTTCAAATTCTCAGATTAAATTATATCTCTGCTGATGTGTAGGGTACAGTGGAGGGAAGAGAAAAACTTGTGTGGTGGAATTTTTAAGGTCAGCACACTTGTTAGGGAAGTCATCATGAGAGAGCATATATGCAAGCCAGAATATAATTTGCAGTCATTTATCAGAGCAATGAGGTGTCTGACTCTACAGCCTCCTGGTTTACTTCTGCAAGGCTGCACAAGGTCTCGCTGGGGAAGACAGCAAACCTGTGATGACCACAGAAGTTGACAAGAGCATGTCTGAAACCCTGCAAAGCTCTTTCTTGCAGCTGCAGTCATTACCTCTTCACTAATTTTTTTTTTTTTTAATCTCCACTGTTTATTGAAACATAACTACCAAGCTATTTATTTTTCCCTTTAACAATTTATGATGCATTTGTGATAAAAGGTAAAAACTGGCTGTTTTCTTTTTTGCATACCAGTGAGAATGGGGGAGAAGTATTATGTGGTGCATGATAAACCAAATGCATTTGAGGGTTTTAGAGGTAGTTAACAATGAAGATTGCTTCAATGCCTGCATTTAGAAGAAAATTGCTAAGGTGTTTATCCCTCAGAGAGAGACCATTAGCATGAATATGAAAGAAAAAGGCAGTTAGGGAATGTAGCACTGAGGAATTTTTACTGGCATTGTAGAGAATTGATATGGTGATTTCATCCATATTTAGGGGTGAATAAAAAGTAGATATCATCTCCCAGGTGATGGACTGCATCTTTTCATTACTGCACGTGACAAACCATCTTGGGAAGAGCAGGATTAATAAAGTTAACAAAAGCACAGTTGCAGAAAACTGGCAAATATATTATCACGCAGAGGCAGGAGGGCAATTAGAGTGGGAGCATTGGGAATCTTAGTGAAAAGAAGCTGTATCTGGAGGGAGAGTCTGAGTGCCAGTGGAGGTTATTTACTAGTTCCTCAGTAAGAAAGAATGGTCACTCAGTGATGTTATATTTTGTAGTCCTGAGTTATTTTATTGGAAGTTGCTCAAATCTGTCTTTTCCTCCACCTTATTTATTTCCCTTTACTTACCTTTTTTCTATCAGGCTGGTGTGGCTCAATCTTTCTGCATAAGTCACGATGCAGGCAGGACATGTGAATACAGAACAGTGAGTGTATACACAATGCTCTGCAGGGAAGGGGCAGTGAAATAGTCATCCATCCATGCTCAGGATGCAAAGGAACACTGACACCTGTTTTTTACAAGGCTTAATCCTGCATGGTCTGTGACTGATAGCAGTGCCAGATTGCATGGGAAGCAGTACCACAAGTGGAAAAAAGAAGGGTAACCTGAATCCAAAAGTCCACTTGTGGGAAACAACATGATTTCACTGATGATGAAAATAGATTGTGTCTATCAATGATTTAAAGTCAATAAAAAATAACCTCACAAATCTGTGGTTTTCAGACTGGATGAAAGCTTAACATACCAGTTAAGACCTCCAGACTCATTTGGATGAAAATGAGAGCAATGTCATAATGAATTACTCTGATTGAGTAATCCATATCAAGAAACTGCTATCTTTATTTTTAATTAACTTCTCTTTATATTCAGAACTTTAGTTGTGCATAAAGTCTTTTCTGCATTCAGAAGTAAGCAATATAGTAACAAATGGGAAGGAATCCATCTCTTTCCATGAGAATACATTAGTTTTTAGAAAGAATCCTGAACTGAGGTCTAATGCAACACCATCTCCTTGCTGGGACTGAAGACCTGTTTCTGTAGTAAGGAGGTTTCTGCTGAAGAACGTAAGTATAGGGGAAATTAGGAGGGGGAAACAATTTTAGAAAATTTTCAGCCAAAATTGTGTGAAAGTCAGGAATGTAAATCTAAGCTTGAATTTCACAATCAGTGCATGTCTAATTGTGTTTCTTAAGTTGCTGATCATCCATTCAGTTGACCCACTAAGCCTGGACCATTTTCTTGCCCGTAGGCTAGGTCTTGAGGTGCTGTCAATCACTTTACCCAGGTGAGCTAACCTGGAAAGCCCCTAAGAATCAGCAGCTAAAAAGTAATGCTGCTATTTTTCACAGAAATAGATATCATACCTGTGTCTTCCAGAAAGAACACCTGTCATGAATATTTTCCTTCCTCTTCTGTTTCTCTTTCCAGGTAAATAAATTAGCTGAAACAGGGGGTTGCCAGTCATTTTCTAAATTACAGATTAATTTCAGTGCCTGTCTCAGCTTTATCCTTGTACATTCCCAGAGTTAAGAAAAGGCTACTGATTTTGTACAGTGTGGAGTTTGTAATATTGCCTTGGAAGGCTGTCAGATAAAACTCAGAAAGCCATTAGTCTGCTAGGAACTTGGACGGAATCTTTTTTATTTTCATACTTCTCCCATCATCAGTGATGTGCATTTTGTCCCCAGTACAAATTCACAGAAGGAAAGGGATATTGCTGTTTTACAACAGAAGCAAGAATTCTTTCCTGTAATTATAAAGCATGAGACACCTACTGATCATTAGTCAAGGGACTGATTATAATAATGATCCACTTCCACTGCAGGTTTATGGGCTAATTCTTATTTATACTAATCCCATTTTGAACTGCTTCTGAATCATCACTAGAATGGGCAAAAAGGGTTGTGAGAGATGGGTCTGATGTACGACCAGAGCAGTGTAGACACTTGACGAGGAGCAGAATCAATCTCTGTCCTCTAGTGGTTAAGCCAGAACTCCTGCATTTTCTTTGGTCTGTCTCTGAGCTGTTACTCAGCTCCCTTCCTTCCTGCCTGTGATGTGGCAGATGGTTTAGGCTGGCACAGGTGGCTGAGTACCACCTGCTGCAAATTTTTCCCTATCTTTTGCTATGTAACTCCTTTTGTTGTTGTTGTCATTTGCAAAGGATGGCTGGAAATAAGAGAGAGGCAAAGAAGAGAGTGTGAAGTGATGTTGATAATGTTCTGTGCTTTCTTGTTTTCTGCTGCGTCATTGCTGGGAGCCTGTAGCTGGTGCAGGCAGGGCTCTTGTGAGCAAAGGCAGCAGATTGGGAACTTTGGCTTCTGTGGTGGAAAAAGTGTACCTTTATTATCTCATAGTGCTACTCAACCCATGCTGAGGAACAGCATTTCTCACTGCTGAGTGCTGTGAAGGGAAAAATCCTCTATTGGCTTTAGGCATTAGGTGCTACATTCTCCTGATCTTTTGAACTCCATTGGGAATGAAACAGCCTTGTAGAAGCTAAATGAAAAGTTTGAAATGTAGAGGAGGAATAGCTTTATCATTCAAATGCATGAAGGATGTGACTGAGCAGGGCCTGCCTGAGTATTGTGGATATCAGAGGTAGGGCTCTCTATTTAATAGTCTCTGTCGAGGTGATGAGACACACAAAATAAAAACATCCCTGGCATCTTAAACACTTCCCTGAGTATGGATTGAGTTACTCTCTGGAGTCAATCATGTTTTCCTAATGACTGTAGAGAGATAGACATGAAGACTAAATAAAGCTATGATTCTAAATTTCTTTCTAAATAGATCTTCAGGAGGCAGAAACCAGATGAAATAAGGCCTGTCCTTTGCATCTAGATTAGTACTGTTATTACAATGTTTGTAACGTACAATGTCCAGCTAACATCTTATCTGGGTGTTTTCTTATTTGAAATGAACCTGCTGAAGGTTTCTTGCTGTTTGCTATTAAAATAAGTTTTTAAAATATTACTTGCTTTTGTCCCCTCCTCTCCTCCCAAAGAATAAAACACTAACAAAGTCCATGAAAACACTAACAAAGTGCTGAAAACAGCACTTCTCACCAGTGTACTTTCACCAGGTAAATCTATTTCAAGAGGTAAAAGAAAAGCACATTTTATGACAAGCAGTGCCAGATGGATGATATGCAATACCAATGAAGTCAACTGTGATGCTTATATGTGTAGGAGAATTTACTAACAGAGAGATATGGGAGGTTTGCACTTTGGCTTTAAAAAAGATTTGCTGCTAAAAAGTAATATTTTACCATATTGACAAAAAATTTTCCTGAGACAGAAGAAATTTTCAAGTTCCTTTTAATAAATATTCTGAGTGAACAATGAAGTTTCACATATTTTTTATTGATTTTTTTCTTCTCTCATTATTTGAAGATTGTTTTCCCCTCCCCCTGAGTTTCCTGTGTCCTTTATGTTCATTTTATCTTTGTTTGTTCATTGCCATTGATGAACAATAGCCTGCCTGTTTGCAAGAACATATCCCACCCCACATGTGTTCACTATAAATATAAAAAAACCCCAGTTTATAATAAGAATGACCCCTGTGGTAATCAGGGAGACAGTTTTGATTAAGAACATCTGTTAGCAGATTCCCGGTTCTAAAGTCAAGCAGAATGTAAGACAAGAAGATATAGAAAGTGACATTCTTCAAACTGTGAGGCTGGCCTCCCTGGGGAGGCTCTGACCTCTTCCAGAGATACAAGCCAAGATCATAAAAAAAAGAACAGACATCAAAATGTGTGGAGTGTGTGTGTAGTTTGAAAAACATGACACCTTTGCTTCGGAGGTGCCACATCTTTAAATTTCTAAGCACCACACTTCTGAGGAGCATGGGGAAGGACTGCAACTTCCAAGATGTGTTTACTGCTCAAACACATCACCACACAATGAAAAAGAGGGGCAGGGATGCTGACCCTCTGCTCATTTTTTTTTTTTCATTCTTCTCTTTCCCTTTTATCCTTTTTGCAGCTGACAAGGCCATGTCTTAGCTATGCACAACATGGGAATCTGGGAGAAATGGCTTCACTTTAGAGCTCTGCTGGTGTAAAGTGGTGATGTGGGAGATGCTGCTTCTAAACAACTTCTATTCTGAGTTGCAAAAAAGCTTTTCTAGCCCAGGACTCCTTCTCCAGCATTGTTGGGAGGAAATACTTAGGAAACAGTAAAGAAAAAAATGGCTTTTGCTGAACTTTATTACACATCATCCTAGACCCTTTCAGTCAGCGAGGCAGGGCTTTCCTGAGCTGAACATGAGACCCAGACTCATGTTAGATAACAACACCTAAACCAATACTTCATAAAGGTCTAGGTATCTAAGTGTAGTGTGACTTTACTGCTCAATGACTTTGTTTACTCTTCTGGTCACATTAAGATACTCATCTTATTTGGAAAAGATTCTGATCTCTAATTAAAAAACAAAAAACAGAAAACAAAAAACCTAACATACATTCTACTTTTATATCCATGATAACAGTATGATTTTTAAATTAATTTTAAAAATTACTCTTTATGAAAAAAATTCTCTTGGTCATTATGAAATGTGAGATAAAAGAGTATAAAGCAAGGTGAAGGAGAGAAAACAGAGGTTTGGCATTTTCTCTTTGCTAAGGTGTTTTCTTAAAAGCTGCTAGGAAAAGCAAGAGTATACAAGAGGATGAAATGTGGAAATAGGAACACTCTCCCAATGGCAGGTGTGGAAGTATCTCTTTGGTGGGAATGGATTGGATCATGAAAGACAAAGTGTTTCTAGAATTGAGAATTTTGAGAGATTAAAAGGCAATGAGATAGGTTGCTACAAGTACACTGGCAATTCCACATAGATCAGGAAAAATGTGGTGCTGCTGCTAGAGTGAGTGAGTGTTGTAATGATGAGCCACAAATGCACTCAAGGCTTCCTCTCTCCCAGCCTTCGGAGACAAGCTCTGCTCTTAGGCCTCCCAGGGAAGTTTGAAGACGAGAGAGAGAGTGGGGGGATAAATAAGGGAGAAGTGAATCAAGTTAGTTGTAGGTAGTTCAGCACCACAGGATGAGACATATCCAAGCATGTTGAGGATGCTGCTTGATATCATTGTGAAATCATTCTGATACCTTTGAAAAACCATGTCAGATGCCTGATCACTGAAGAAAGGCAAATGTGGCATCTCTCTAGAAGCAACCTAACTATCAAGAGACTTTCTTGTCAATGTTCTTCAACAAGAGGTAGAAATGTATATATGAGCATTAGTGGCATTTTTTTTCCTCTATTCAATTATACTGGAAAAAGGAAAAAGTTATGCTTCCTTCTTTCAACTTTTAGAAAAGTTTTGTTTTGTTTCTATCCAGACTTGATGCTTGTTCTCAAGTATCACATCTCCTAAGAAGAATGATGATTTGGTTTCAAAAGGGTTTTTAACCACATTTTTCAGTTAAGTCTTAGTCATAATACACAAGAGAGTACTCAAGACTGGTGTCAAGCTGCAAAGTGCTGCAAGCATGACAAATCTTCCCTCTAATTTTCAGAATTTATTTCCTTTTGAGGGGGTGTGATTTCCTTCTGTCTTTTCCCTTTGGCATTTACTGACTTGGGAAAAGTCAGTAAGAAATCCCCTTTATTGAGTAGAAAGTTGTATCCAGTACTATTCCTGAATGATTTTTCAGAGGTCCTTTTTACATCAAGAAACAATTAAAGAATATATTAGTGTGACAGATTCACAGCTTATTTTATAAGGGAACCAGGGAAAATATAAAAATAAAACTACTGAAAAATCTGTAAAACTTTTGCTTTGTCTCTGTCTACACCTGAACATGCACAAAACCCAGGTCAACTTGGATTTTAATTCTGCTTACGGTAGAGAAACATGAAAAAGGGGAATCTGGAGTAAGATGAACTTAAAAGTTAACAAAGAGATGTAAGTTCTTCTTAGTCCTTTGTCTTTTATATATAATATGTATACAGATTTGCAAATATTTTTGTATATTTATTGGCAATTAAATTTATTCTTTTTCTTAGTAGATATTTTTATGTTGGGATTCCTGGTGAAAAGAAAAAAAAAATCCCACTTCTTCTGAAATCAAAACCAGGTTTATTTATGTTTGACCTTGGAGTCCTTGACTTTGTTCTGAGCAATCATGCCAAGGGGAAAAAACTGAGAAATGAATGTCAACACGAAAAAATTGGAATGGAAATGACTAGCTGAGTTAACCACAGAAAGCCAAGTATATGTCCTCAATCCAGTTTGTACAGAATACCTAATGCCTCTGAAAATGGATCATTGCAAACATGACACTAAAGTATTTTGCCCGTTTAGTCTAATTTATCAGCAGTAATAATGTGTCATAATGAAAAATTGCATAGGTAAATTCATTCCTATCCTGAAAGTCTTAACTATGCCCCAGCATGAACCAGAATGTGTAGGTAGATTATTCTGAGTCAAAAGTGTCAGTCCTAAAAGCTGAGAACTTTGTCCCTTTGGAATGATTCAATATGTGAAATTAGGAACCCAGGGTCTCCTGTCAGTCAGGGAAAGCCATTAAGCATCCCTGGGGATGATCCTGAGAGTACTCATGCTCCAGAACAGCATTTATTGTGAGTAACTTAAACAGAGATTTGTGACCTAAATCCTTCTTGGCTTGCCATAAATGGCTATAAATGAGTGTACAAAGTTCTGAGCGCTTTCTAGAGGTGGATCACCTCTCTTAAACAGAGCTCATTCTTTGTAAAAGGTTGTGCAGAGTTGTCATACAGTGGTACTGTAGTTGATTTATGAAATTTCTAACTCAAGGAGACAGATCATCTGGGCTTGCTGTCAGGTTCCATGTGAAAACATGTACTTTTAGCTATCAGTTCCACTCAGTTGTATAAGCCCTGTAAAAATAAGTAATAGGTGCAAAATATACATAATTAGATAACTAATGGTATAACTATTTTCCAGCATCAGAGGCAGCCTGTAGTCCATTAATGGCATTGAATTACTTACCACTTTTTACAAGGACAGCTTAGAGAGTGGACTGCAACAGCCAGCTAAATTCAGAAGCCTAATCCACAAATTTAACTTTGCTGAAGGTTTCCATTGTCTGCTTACCCTGAAAGAATTCTGGACTAGTTCTGGTCCTCCTGTAAAAAAGACTACTCTCCTAATAATGGTGTAGAACAGTTCTAAGGGACTTGTGAAAAGAGGAGAAAATCAGGGTCTCATGGGATGGGAGCTCCAGTGAGATCTTTGCTCTGGTTTAAACACCTGGGATCTGAGGGTGGATAATGGGTTTAATGACTGTGTTTAGTCATTTTCAGTCCCTGCTCTCAGCTTGGAGACTTTGAATGTGATGTATAGTTTTATAGTTTTTTATAGTTTTGTATTGCATCCTTTATTAATCTAGTAGCTATCTAATGTAGATGGCTGGAAAAGACCTAGGAATGAAGACACAGCTCTGTTCAGTGTCTTGTCCAAACCACAGAGTGTGGAATCCTTTCTGTTTGATATCTTCGGTGTTCAGCTGCCCTACTGCTTGCACATCCAGTTTCCCGAGGATGGGCTACGTTATGACCTGACCCACTCTGTCTTGTATCTTGGTAGCTAATAAACTCTCCTGGGGGGCTATGGGGTGATAATTTAGAGATTTTCAAATTCTGAGTAAGTCTCAAAGCAGAATCCTACCCTTAAATTGCCTGTTAATGTGCCATTTTGAAGCTTAGTTGGATGAACTTTCTCCTGCAGCAGGTGAAAAGTTTTGAATGATATATACAGCCCTTGGGTAAAAGATACATCATAAATAAATGATAATGGTCAACATGAAAGTCTATTCACAGGAAGTATTGTCAATCAACATGAGCAACTATTGAGAGAGATTTAAGGCTGAGACTTTTAAAAGAGCATAAGAAATCCATTTCCCTTCAAATTTCAGCGAGGGCTGAGGATATATATATATGTAAACTAAACTGTTTTAAAAAAATCCTAGCCTAAATTCTCAATAGAGTAAAAAATACAGAATTTTATCCTGCATCCTGCTGCTCATAGAAATGGTCCAATGTTAATATGTGTATTCCTTTTTTATCAGACTTTTCTGCATCTTAATATCTCTGGAGAACTGATTCTGTCAGGAGGATTCTGATCCTGACCGACTGTTGCCATGGTATTGGGTTATTCTGGGCTGTGATCAAGAAAAGCAAACAAACTTGACGAAGAAACTGGCTTTAAAACATATTCTCAAGCCACAGTGCCTGAGACTAGTTTCTGGAAACGAAATCTTGATTTTTTTGTACAATGTGGCAATTATTAAAAGCTTCTGAAAAAAAACATACCAGTAGCAAGAAGCATTGCTGTGACAATAAACATAAAATGAGAAAATGAAGGAGGAGAAAATGGGGCCAATTCTTGCACTGTTTGAAATTCTTATTCATTCTCATTTAATGAAATTAAATTCACATCTACTTAAGTGAAACTTTCCATCTTTTCTGAGACCCTTTGAAAATGTAGAACTTTTTGCAGGTCAGATCCCTGTTTTGTTAGGCACTGTTCCAAAGGTGGTGGCGACTGATGAATGTGTTTTTGATATTACTGAGCTTTTGAATTGAGTGCATAATAAGGAATTTGTACCTGTCTCTGATTCCTAGGAAGTAATAGAGTTTATTTTACACCTGTTAATATCCATTCAGTTGCAAGTCATCTCTTTGTACTGGCAGCACTGAAGAAGTTTCTGGTAACATATGAGACAGTATTTTCTGTATGCAGGCATTGCATAATAAGTTCATGTTCTTAAAAGGACAGAGCTTCCTTGATGGGAAAAGAAAAAAAATGTCCTAAGAGAAATCCTTATTATTGGGGTTGATGAACCCAGAAGGCTCCACGAATTTCAGCGAGCAGTGTTTACAAGGGTAAAACAAGCAACGTGAATTTATGTGGGGAACCAGGGAAATTTTCCTCAAGTTCGTTATTTACAGATGGATAATTTCCTTTGCCAAATTACTGAACATGTTTTTCCTGTTCTGCAGGCAGAATTCACAGCCATGAGGGACCAGTATATGCGGGGTGGAGAAGGCTTCATTATCTGTTATTCCATCACGGACCGCCAATCCTTTCAAGAGGCAGCAGAGTTTAAGGAGCTCATCTATCGTGTCCGGCACACCTATGACATCCCCGTGGTGTTGGTGGGAAACAAAATAGACTTGGAGGAGTTCAGACAGGTAAATGACTTCTCCACTAGTCTTGGCTTGGTTTTCCTTGGCTGCCTGAGGGGTTTCTGCAGCATCTGTTGTACAGTGCTACTGAGGATTATTAGCACAATAGGAGATTAATCCAAGAGTGACAAACTTCTAATGAATTAAAGTCTTTGTGGTGCTTTTCATTCATATGTTGTGGAATTTGAAGTAGCCTTGGCAAATCACATCTAAACTTTGTTTTTACTTGAAAAACTTTGACTACTGTTGTCAAAAGATTTATGTATATTCATATATATATCTATATATTCAACATAGAAAGGGCTTCAATCAGGATCTTTGCAGAAAAAAACCTTGGGTTTCTTTGATGTTGCCAGCCATTAAGCAAGATTTGTTTTTTCTCCCCAAACATACTAGATTTGATTAAAGGTTTTTCAACCTCATAATTAAAAAAAAAAGAATAAAAAAGAAAAATATATGACACTACATTTGCCTGAAGATCCAGTGACTGTAGTAAAATGGGGACATGCAAGACTTGAATTCACTTTGATTTGTGTACAAGATTTTAGCTACCACCCCGCATAGAGCAATAGATCTTTTTCAGCTACAAAGTCAATGGCTATGACTCTCTCAATATCTAGTAATCTTTGCTCAGTCTTCTCCTTTTGTTCCCTCTCTACTTCTTCCATACTGTTTGTACGGGTGAGCTAGAGAGAGATCACATTGGCTTGTTTGTGAGCTGACATTGAACAGAAAATATGCCTAATCTACAACTAGAACTGCCTTCAAATATCTGATTTCTGTATAGATATATGTAACACTTAAATAAAATGCCGGGTTTTGGTTCATTAGCATCTGTGCTCACACAATCCTATCTACTCTTTTCCACTTATCCTGTCACTCTTCTCCCCATTTTGTTGTCTTCTTTATTCTACCTGAAGAAAATCCAAGACAACATTGAGCCTGAAATCAGTCTTAAAGGTCTGATTATGTACATTTAAAATTTCACATCAGTTTTCCAGGTCATTGGCTTCCTCCCAAATCAGGCTGTGACAAAACTCTTATGGTCTTTTTGTCTCACTGCAGTTTAACAGGGGCTTCAAACATGAGTGCTATGTGCTTATACACCAGAAGGGGAGGGATCTGGGTTTGGAGAAGGATGTTGATCCAGTTGTTTTGCTGAGAGAACTGGACATTCACTTGATCCCAGAGCAGGATACGATTGATTGCCTACAGTTACCCCTAGATGAGGTTTCAGCAATGCTTTATTTCCTAATTGGTACAAAGACCCTCTTCCACCCATCTTTGGCATTATCTCTTTCTGATCTTACCTTTTGATGAACTTTTATATTTTAATGACTGTCAAAATATATAAAAATGGATGCCTGGTTCAAATACTTTTACATACTCCTTGGTGATCTTGCCTGGTCTCAAAAACAGGTAAATTGCTGTGCATGAATGTCTGGATTGAATTTCACCTACAGTGTTTTGGATTAAGGGACATTGGGAGGCTCTTGGGAATAATATTAGAAATTAAGTTTGTGAGGTGTGCTAAACACACTAAAAACTGTTCTATGAAGTGCCACCGCTGATGATCCTGCCTGAATATGTGAACAAGAAAATTCCAAATTGTGATCCTACATTTTTGAAAGTTTTTAATGAAACAGAATTTAAGCCTTCAGAATGTTTTCCTCCATAAGTCCTCTATAAATATCAATACATTTGGAAATGTCAGAAGCGTCTTGTCAAATATTCTGCAATCCAGGCATTGGCCCCTAAGTCAGAGACAAGTAAGGTAGTGCAGAGCAGATCTGCTCCTTTAAATAAAGCTTTTGAATATGACTATGTGTCCATAAGCAAGTAGTACATAACAACAGTAAAGAAAAGCAACTTTTTATGGAGTTCATATTTTGCGATATTGTTTTTTAAATTTTGACTTACCTCTACTCCATGGCTCTTGTCTGCATAATTAGTTGGTGCTGAGGTGTACAAATTGTATTCCCAGAATGTATCTCCATTTAAATTTTAGATTCCACTCCACATTCAAAGCAAATGATGGTTAACTGGGGAGATGAGAGATACTGCTCAGAGTACCTTCCTGACCTACACTGAAGCCCCAGTGTGTGGGAGGACACTACTGTCCCCAGCTTTAAGCACATATTCATGCTCTTCAGTGTTTTATTATTTCAGAACTTGGACATAAGGTTGTGCTGTATGTTTAACAAAAACTGAGATAAGTTTTTACTCACTTGTAAGGTTAACCAATATCTAAGTAACTGGATGAACTCTGGGAAGGTGGATTGAAAGGAATCTTTTCAAGGTCATGCACTGTGGTTACAGCTTCATTAAAAGCATTTGGATGGTTGAGAGTGACAGCCAACTAACTCTGGAGTGACAGGCAGCAATGAGCTGGTGATGTAGGGCATTAACATATCAATGAACAAACAGGGAGGTACACAAGCACAGCAAATTCAAACGGCTGAAAAATAGTAGGTGTCAGAATGCAATCAGCCAGATTGGAATTTGACCAGGGCACCAGGGCTAATATTGTTGCTTTGTTTAATGACATTTTTCTTCTGTGAATTTCATTAAAACAACTGTAATGTTATTCATGGTATTTCAGGACATAACATTAAGCTCAACATTCTCAGGCATCATTTCCATTTAATGACAATTCTGTAACAATCAGCTTGGTCAGACAAAGCTGTTGTTTGAAATGTGAATCCTTACATAGTACAGATAATGATGTATGCTGCTTTCCTCAAATCTATCAATAGGACTACAAGAACAAAAAGAATCTGCAATTATAAGTGTGACTTAAGAGAAACACTGCTGGAAAACAAAAACAATGGGTTTATTATTTTTAGACAATGTTTTTATTTTATGATGGCTTCAGTGAAATTATAATCTTATGTGTCCCTGTGATTTTTAATGTCCTAAGAAATGGGTTTGTCTTTGCTCTTTCTTAAAGCAAGTTTTAGTTATATTCACCAGCCTGAAGAATGAACACCTTCAATTTTCTCTGAAGAACATGGGGAAAATTGTGCAAAAACTGGCTGGAAAACAGAGTAAATCATTATCTTGACACATATGTGATGGCAAGACACCCTCCATCCCCCACTGAATGGGGTTGAATTGCTAAGGCATTCACAGAATCATGAAGTGGCTTTTATTGGAAGAGACTTTTAAACTCATCTCATTCCAACCCCTCTGCCATGGGCAGGAATACCTTCCACTAGACCAGGTTGCTCCAAGTCCCATCCAACCTAGCCTGGAACATTTACCTGTGTCCATTCTGTGACTCTTCAGCCATTGCTCTAAGAAACATTTAAGTATTGTATGCATTGTATTCCATAGCTATTTGATAAAAAAATACGGAACTAAATGATTAGGTAACATTTTAATTTCAGGGTTTTCAAACAGCAAAGTCATTAGATCAGTGAATGTATGCTTGTATGTCTTCAATTATCATCAGATTTTCCGAAACATGCTGGACTAGCAGTTTGAAAATGCTGTCACTTTCACTTTAGGTAAACCTTGTCATTTTACTCCAGATGAACACCTGATTCTTACTGTTTAAAACATTTGTAACTCATAAATATCTAATTAGAACATATTTGTCTTTAAAAAATACATTAAAGCTATTCAAGCTCATGCCACACGAGTGTTAAATTTCAGCTTTATATTAAAATATTTAATAGTTAGGACCTGTGGCATAACTGAAAGTTTGTTTAGAAAATATACAAAAACCTTTACCTATTAATCACTGCAAAATATTAATTTCATTGAGAAGTTCAGAGGAGAACTAACTACTCAAGCTCCTTTGAATAATGTGTTGTAGTCTGAGCTGTAAACCATGCTTTTTAGAGGCTTTTTTTGACTTTTAGTGTGGATATTAGAACCTGTCTGGAAATTCTAGCCATGCAGTTTTTCCTGTACGTGTTTTTTTTGAACCCAGAGTAATCAGCTATGGGCTCAGTTGAGTCCATGGACAATATGCTGAGGTCCATTTAGTCTGAAGTTAGGAGGCCAGCTCATGTTTCTTCCAACTCCTGGCCTCTCTTGGAAGCCTGTCATCAAAGCTGTTTATTTTGCCAATACAGTCTTGCTCCTGAAAAGAATTATGCAGGTTTTTTACCCTTCCTCCCATGAGTTGTCTTACTGGCATCAAGCAAAAATCTGAGAGGAACAGCGCCTTTGAAAGCATTTCCCTCTACAACCCTGTCCCTTAGTAGGAAATAAAAAATCAACATGATATCTTCCAGAACTGTAGTGGTAGAACAAGAGGGAGTGTTTAGATCAGATGTTAGGGAGAAATTCTTCCCTGTGAGGGTGGTGTGGCCCTGGCAGGGGTTGCCCAGAGAATCTGTGGCTGCTCCATCCCTGGGAATGTTTAGGGCCAGGCTGGACAGGGCTTGGAGCAACCTGGGATAGTGGAAGGTGTCCCTGCCCTTGGCAGGGGATGGAGCATGGTGGTCTTTAAGGTCCCTTCCAACCCAAACCGTTCTGTGGTTCTCTGGCTCTACAATTTAACGTGGAGAAATATATTACTTGGAGTGCAAATGTATTACAGAGGTTTCATTGGTTTTTTTTCTCCTAAGGTTTTATTATACCAGAAAATAATTCTCAAACCAGGATTACAGTAAGTTTCCACGAACCAGCTGAATATTCTCACTTCTATGAGATTTTACTCTGTATTTTGCTCCAGATAAGCTGACTGGTTATCACACAATGTGAATGTCAACTTTTAGGTTTTTGTTTTGACAGTTGCTGTATTTTCATGCTTCTCAAACCTTGAAATATCAGCTGAGTCTGAGACAGATAAACTTTTTGGGTTTGTTTGGCTTTGCTTTTGTTTAGCTTTATTTTCTTAAAAACTTGTTTTGGTTTGTTTTCTTTTGTGTGAGTAACTTTTTGTTATATACATCAAAAATTGCCAGTCTTTACCTTCTGGTGCCTGGTTGAGGCTCTGCAAATACTTCAAGAATATGATCTTATATTTACTTTTATTTTCATTTTTTCAGTGCATGACTGTGAAGCACTATTTACTAGATGTTCGCTTACTCTTATTATGAATCATGAAACTGCAGTGTAATGAATTTCTTACCTTAGCATCAGGCTGAATTCTGTTGCTTTTGGGATTAAAACTGCTTTGAAATTCGTAACTGTACTTTAACACCACCAGTTCCACTTTCTCTTGAAAAAATTAAATGTAAGGTAGGTAGAAGTATCTGTACTGAAGACTCTTGTTTCCCATTATTCAGACCAATGCCATATACAAAAAAATGAAAGGTTTAAATTTTCCTTCTGAACTTGAACTGCAAGTCAAACCTTTTTTGCTACTTATTGACAAAGAATAGTATACACTTGTGTTAATTACAGACATTGTAAATTATGAGATTAAATTGCTTGGCCAGACGCTCTATAAAATCTATGCAGAAAACCAGGATTTATCACATGTCATAGAAGTGTCTCATAAAATGAGATATATCTGCCTGGGAAGAAGTCTGTCTTGCTGGTGACAGCAGAGGGAGGCTCAGACAGCCGCCTTTTTTGCCTTTTTGCGGTGGTGTTTTGGTGAGATGAAAACTTATAAAATAGTTTCTGGCATCTTTTCAGTTTAGAATCCAAACTTACTGATTCATTCTGGGTTTGCTACTAACTACGGACTGTATTTCTGAGCCATGCAGTCATTTTTTCTTTGATTTTTGAATAAACAAAATCCTAGACAATGACTACGAAATTATAATGGGAATTTAATGGAAAAAATATAGAGGAGAATAAGGCACAGAAAAACAAATTCTTAAAAAATATGTCCTGTCCAGAAAAGGGCAGCTAGGGAAGGGTCTGAAGCAAATATCTGATAAACGTCAGCTTAAGGAGCTGGGAAAAGGCTCATCCTGGAAAAAGGAGGCTCAGGGGGGACCTTCTGGATCTACACAACTCCCTGACAGGAGGGGACAGCTGGGGGTATCAGGCTCCACTCCCAGGGAACAGGGACAGTATGGGAGGAAATGGACTTCAGCTGTGCCCAGGGAGGGTCAGGTTGGACATCAGGGAAAGATTTTTTCGTGGAAAGGCGTTTCTCGCCCTGGCACAGCTGTCCAGGGCAGTGGTGGAATCTCCATCCCTGGAGGGATTTAAAAACCATGTGGATGTGGCACCTGGGGACATGGGTCAGTGGTGGCCTTGGCAGCACTGGGGGAACGGTTGGACTTTATGGACTTAAAGCATTTTTCCAGTCTCAGTGATTCTAGGGTTCTATTTATTTCAATTTTTAATTGAATTTTTATATAATTATTTCATCCAGTTTGATTCCATTTGATTGCTCATTTCCCATGGATATTCACATAGTTCCATTTTCCATCAGTCTGACAAAAATGAATTACATTTGTAAGGAATTGCCATCATCAGTTACATGCACATGCCTACACATTTCCTACTCACATGACATCAAATCATATGCTTTTTTGATCTTCATCTGTACAATATAAGCCATTTTTTGCTGTTTTGATGGAGCTCTGACAGTTGTCTGAATATTTGGAATTAAAACTACTGAAGTTGTCACGGTACTTTATTATCCTAGAAAAATGTCAGACCTTTGAATAATCACTTTCTTCCATTAACAAAATGCATATCTGAATTCTGTCATGTTCTTCTATGACTCTAACTTCTATTTACTTTTAGTTAATTTTGATTTTTCAACATTTCTTTTACACTGGTCATTGTACTAAGAAGTATTTCTCATATAATTTTTTAAAACAATCTTTATAGTGTTTTCGCTTCCAAGAAAGAAAGAAAGAAAAAAGTGTATGTGTTTTTTCATGGCAGTGCAATTGGCAGCTGTAGTCTTTTGGAAGGAAATTCTACCATTATCAATAGTCTTTAGAAAATATTCATTTTTACAGAGTTTACCTCCTTGTCATTATAATGCTTTCATGTTTCCAAAAGTTTCCCCTAGACCACAGCTTCACATTACCCAGGCTGCAGTAAATGCCATCAGACACACAGACAATTGTAATGAAACTGTTGGCTCATTTCTCAATTTATAATTGTGTTAACCTCTAGTGAACTACCCAGTATGTTCTGTAATTCTTTCAACATAGAGCAGAAGACATTTGAAGGGGACTAAGATGCAGATAATAAGTTGCTCTGTAGGAGAAGAAACAACAGCAAAACAATAGCAGCAATGCAGATAATAAAATGTTTATAATGTAAGACCTGGATATTCAGAGATAAAAACAAAGACAGCTAATTACTTGTAGCTGAAGCAGGACAAAGCAGGATATGTAGACAAGGGTATACACAGGGGAGATATTGCAAGGTCACTTCACTGCTAGGGATGTTAAACAGCACAATTTATATTGTTTTGAATGGCTCTGCGTACTTCTTTTTTTTTACCTACTTTAATATCACCATCCACCTCAGAGATTTTTGTTCTCCCCATGTACTGAATCCTGACTTGGCATGACCATGTGTGACTTCAGTGCGAGAACACCTCAGAGGAGAGGTGTGAAGGTACAGAGAGGCTCTCCCACCTCTTGCCTTATTGATAGAGGTTGCTTCTCAAGGTCACTTGGGCTGAGATTTGTCTGCTTGTCCTGCAAATTAACTAGATTGACTCTAGTGAAGGTTTTCATCTCACAGTCATGCCATCAGGATCTTTCTTTGTAACCAAAGCAAGCAAGTCACGCTATCAATTTCACGTTATACAAAGCTCCTTCAGGGTTGGAGAAGCGTAGGGCTTGATACCAAGTGAGCTCAGGGTGCTGCAGCTTTCCTTGGAATCTCTCAGAGGAAAAGATGTTGATTACACAATGACCACACGAGAAATACAAATCGCAAGGGAAAACACAGTGGCATCATTTGTTGGGTGATTAGTGTTTAGTCAGGAGCCTGTACAGATGCCTGTGCTGAATATTTGTTGTGGTTTAACTCCAGCCAGGAGCTAAGTACCATGCAGCCACTGACTCATTCCCCTCCACTCCTGGTGGAGAGGAAAATTTAAAAGCAAACACAAAAAAATGTAAACACTTTAATAACTGAAAAAAATAAAATGTTTCTTAAAAATTATATTAATGATAATAATAATGAAAAGGAGAGAGAGGGAGGAACAAAGCTCAAGAGAAACAGGTAATGTTTACGGCCCACTGATCGATGTCCAGCATGTCCCCAAACAGAAATAGGCAGCTCCTGGCCAAATCCCCCCAGATGATGTCCTGGGCATGACATTCTGTGGTATGGAGTATCCCTTTGACCAGTTTGGGGCAGCCTTCCTGGCCACGCTTTCCTCTGGTTTTTGTGCACCTGCTCAGGGGCAGAACATTGGACATTCAAAAGTCCTTGCCTGAAGTGAGCACTGCTGAGCAACAAATAAAATTTCATTGATTCTAGATGCAGAACACAGCACTGCACCAACTACTAAAAAGAAAATTGACTTTACCCTAGATGAAACCAAGACAAAAGAAAACATTGGAGAAAGCTCATCATCCCTGAAAGACTCCTATAGCTCATTTTTCGCCAGCATAGCCAAGGTGTAAGGAAAGAGCTGTATGCAGCTCTCACTCTGCTTCTTTCCCTGCTCCAAGGGGGAGTCAAAATGCCATATTATTTATTTTCCATGTATTTGCTGAAGTCCTCATTTTTCTGTGAATCTTGCCCTTGAGCACTTGTGTACAAGCCAGGCATCAACTTGTTGTCAACACAGAGAAGGAGGACTCAAGAACACACCACAGCAGGGAGTGCTGACTGGGGCATAGTTCTGCCCCTCCACCTTCCATGGAAGCAACACGACCTCCCCCCATACCTCAGGATTTATCCTGTCATTTTCTCACAGGGAAATATCTGAAAGAGGATGCAGTGGGCAAGTATCTCTTTACATACTTGTTACTGTTTCTACATCAGCAAAATCAAAGTTTCAGCCCAACACTTATATGTTATTTACTGCAGTTCCAATTTGGGAAACTGAGCATATGCTTCATTAAGGTGGAACTAATGCAAGTTTTTTTCAAATTAATCTGCACTTGAGTGTAGATGTTGTCCTGAAAGTGAGACAGCAAAAAGCAACTTTGTAAAAAAAAAAAAGCATGCTTGCAAAGTAGCATACTAATATAGGCAGACACATTTACAGAGTGAGTTGTTTGTACAAAAATGTGAATTTCTGGGAACTGGATAGCATCCTATATATTTTTTGCAGTAGGAGGTCAAACTACTTGAAAGTAGAAACTTTGCCAGAATTTAATTACAGCTCATTATGGTGTTATTAATAATAAAACCATGACCTAGCATTTAAAGAAATGAAGATTAATCAGTTTAATCATCTTTGATTTTTGAAGATTTTCTTGTGTTCTCATCTTAATGACTCACGTATTTTTTTTTTCCCAGATGAGTTAAGAAGTTAGAGAGGTTTGGTTTTAATCATCTCTAACAACTGGCCTGAGAATAGCAACATTAACTTCACACACTGTGACATTGTTTAAGTTATGCAGTCATGGAATTTAAAAAAAATCCCTTATCCCCTCCGCCTCCCAAAAACACAATACAAAAAAGTAAATGATGGGGAAAACATGTGTTAATACCTCATCCACAGTAACCTAATTTTACTATATAAAATCTATGTGAAATGGCAGCTTCAAAACCTCTGAGTATATTGTGTGATATAGTACAGTTATTTCAAAATGATCCAGGAACTATTCTTTTTTAAAATTACATTAAAGCACATTATTGCACTTGAAACTCAAGAAATTTAATGTCTACAAGATATCAAAATTTGGGTTTCAGTGTTAGTCATTTACATTAGTAATCAGATAATTTTGCTGATCAGAACCCCAGAGTCTGTCTGGGAGTTAGGGTATGGTGTGTAAATTATTCGAAATTAATCTGTATTGAGTTTGATACAACTTACTCTCTTCATCCACCTTGTTCTGATGAGTGTTGTTTCTAAAAGCAGAAAAGGATGGACTTCCCTTCTACCATTACTGTATTTATTTCCTGTGTCGCTCAGGATTTGTTCTTTCTCTCTGTTTCCATCTATGTAATTTTTCCCACTGACTACAATTAAAAAATGTTAATAAGGAGAAAAATATGTCTGGTCTTTTTTTTTAGTCATCTGGTACATGCACTGACACAAATATGCAGAGTTTTCTGTGTGCTTGTGTCTATCTGCATGTTTTAACACTATAATCTAACACTAACTTTTTGCTCAGGATATTCAGAACAGGATATTCATCAGCACCATGGGCAACTCCTGGGGTATTCCTGTCATAAATACTTAGACACTGAAATTTTGAATTCACTTTACATTTTCCCTGAGGTGGTGTGGAATACAGTGTCTTTCCATTTAATGATGATTTTCATTAGCAAACCATGGGATAATTCTTTCATTCTTTTCCTAGATGGGACTAATATAATATCATAGTTAAAAAAAAAAAAAAAAAATTTGACTTGGTTCCCTAGATTCCGTTCATTTCTACATCTTATAATTTCTTGGACTTTAAAACCTTAAGAAGCATGAGGTGGTTGTTTTGTTGGGTTTTCTCCATAGTCTGCTCTAAAATCTGAGTGATTATTATGCCATGTGTGCTTAGTCTGGGGCTACTTAAACTCTAGACCAGACCTCATGACGTTCCTATCATTGTTTGAAATCTTCCTAGCAACTAATTTAAACCCCACACCAGCTATTCTCATTGAGTCCTGGAATATTTTCCAGTGAAGCCAAACCCAAGGATTATGCTGGGTGCAGGTGGTCAGGCTGAGAGGGGTGTTCAAATCCTCAGAGTTGTCCAGGAATTTTTTGCTTCATTCTGAACTGATGCAGGAATGTGGGTGTCAGGTGGCATCCCTCTGATCTCTTTTGCTCTCTTTCTCAACATATTTATTGTGTGAAGAAAGCTGTGTGGATCTACTCCATTTAATCAAAAATAGAGATTTTCTTCCTAATTGTTTTTATTAATTGGTTATTTGTTAGAGGTCAGGAGGAGACTAAAAGTGTTTGCAGGTTTTGTGTAGTCAATGAAGGAGATAGAAGGAGAGGAGGGTGAAAGAGACAGTAGAGATGATGTACGCTTTCCTTGGAGTGAAATACACCTTAAGCACTCTCCAGACATGTGGCTTCTGGCTTGAATTGGGGTAAAGGCCCACGTAGCTTGTTTCTCAGTGCAACCCACTAAAGAAATGCTGCTCATAGGGAATTTGTATTCCCTTTTAACCCCATTTTCCTTCCCATCAGGAGAGAATAGGATGATTTCACTGATGATTGATTGCCTATGACTACCAGATGACTGGTGATGGCAGGTAATGTTTTCAGGATTATAATGATCTCAAAACCAGGAGGGGCTTAGAACTTGAGAATGGTTTGATTTGATTTTGAGGATTTGCAATGCTGAGAATCCTTGAGATCTGCCATGAAACAAACAAACAAATCCCCACCAAAACACAAACAAAACAAAACCAAACTCAAATAAAACAAAAACAAACAAACAAAAACTAAACAAAAACCCCACAAACAAACAAAAGAATGGTAGAGTTAAAGACATCATAGATGGGTCAGCAACATTTGGTGATCGGTGACACTGAAGTCTGAATGTCCTTTGGGAAGCATTAGCACTTCAGACATGGTGGTGTCTGCAAAAAAATTATTGAGTCCCCAGGTAAATGTAATATAAGAATTTTAATGGATTTTATATTAATATACTCCTGTATTTTGAGACAGAGAATATTTCACTGTCTGATGTCTTTGCTCTTGCTTGGGTTTTAGCCTTATTTAATAATTATTTGCAAAGAGAAAGTGGGAGTGGTTCATAGGTAGCTGTTCATTAGTTACTGCTTCTCTGTGTTTAAAGCATACACCTCAGTCCTTCATGTTTTATTAGGAGAGAACTTTGTGTAAGATAATTTTGTGTAAGGATAACTCCTAGATTAAAAATCTCCATTGAACTTGCTAAATTTCTGAAAAGAATTTTGTTGTATTCAATGTTACTTGTTCTTCACTCACTGTGGAATCTGGAGCACAAAGCCATGGCTAGATGGGGCATAGTAATAAAAGTGCCTTTTTAGTCTGTTATGGAAATCTTTCCTGGCATTTCCTATTAACAGGAGTGAAAATATTCATGTTAATAATAACTGAATTTTTCTTTATGCCAAAATATGTTTCTCTAAGGCACAATTAATTTTTCAGAACTTGTTGGAAAATCTCCCACTGTTTGTACCATTGTTCTGTGATCAGGAAGACTGACATATTTTCCACTGCTGTCAACATGGCAACTTTTATTTCATTTAAATTTAACTCACACACACAAAATACTGCTTTGACTAATTTTAAATCCCTATCATATAAAAAATAATTTTATATTTGTCCTGATTGCCTGACATTTTCAATATGGAATGCCCATAAAAGAGAAATTGGTTTTTATGGAGCACAGGTAAAAAGGCCATGAGGGAAACTGAAGATAATTAATGAAAAAAAACCTCATAAAAAACAGTGGAATAGTTGCAATGAGAATCTGTTTCATTCTACTCGTGCAATAAAGTTAAAGGCTTGTTGTTATGCCAAAATTACACAGTAGTGCAGAAATCTTTATTTTTATAATCAGCAAATTCCTTAACTTTGTGTCTAGATAGTCTGCTCTTCTTCAGAAGTGTGCTTCACTAAAGCAAGATACAACTGGAATGGCTGTTTTCTTTTAAAAATTTTAAAATATAAAGAAACAACAAACTTTCATGGTATTGAAACCTTCAGCAGAAAATACTGCTGTAAAGAAAAGGTGATGTTTACACAGAAAATTAACACAATTCACTGAATGAAATGCAATGAAAAGAATTAACATGATACCTGAAATTAAGTAATGAGCTGTTACTCAGAATACCCTAAGGCCCTTATCCACTTAAATGTATTAACCCTTCAGTTTCTTCAATGCATTATTTTATTTGTCTAGATACAGATTGAAAATAGATAATTTAGGTTATCTCTGCTTTTCTATAGTGATGGAAGTCTCAATAGTGCCTATATCCTTTTTCCTCCTGTGTGTTCTTCTCATTGAAATTCTACAGTCTGAGCAAAGGCAGACCTTCATGTTCTGCCTTTACCTGCCTCAATATCTATGGTTTTACCTTGACGAATAATGCCCCTAAATGACAGAATATTGTGGTATTGTATTCTGAACAATCACAAGAAAGACAGAATGCTGAGGTGACTTTGAATGACAGAAATGTGAGTACTTGATACTAAAAAATGGTGAAATGAAATTAAGTTTGGTTCATTGTTTGTATCAGGGTAGGAGTAGTTGGTAAGGAAGATCTGAAGCCAGAACATAAGCTTCCTAAAATTTGGAATTAGTCATTTAGGTTTGAGGGTTCTTTAATAGGCTCTCTAAATTCAATACTTGGGCAGTTTATAAAAATGCTAGAAAGGAGGCGTTTTAGAACTAAGTGGTAATATATCTGGTAACAAATCATCAGGAACAGATGGTATTCACCCAAGAGTTCCAAAAGAGTTCAAGTATAAAATTGCTGAACTATTAACTGTGCTTAAAATGGAATCAGTAACAGGGAAATGGAAGATGGCACATGCACAAGAGTACAGGCAGCTACAGACCAGTAAATCTGAGTTCTGCTGAGCAAATTCATATCTACTGTAAGAAAGAATAGGAATAAAAAATACATGAATAAACATGAATAAATAGGAATAACAAATATGGGAATAAATGTCCTTTTAGAGGCAAAAGTCATTGTGGCTTTCAGAAAAGTAGCTTGTGCCTGATAAATTAAGTCAATAACCGAACAAGTTTCATAGGTTTCATAAACTTCCCAAGAGCTTTATGTGAATAAAAAAAACCCACACCAAAATTGAATGAAGATATGTCACATGTTACTAAATTTCAAAAAAAATAAATAACAAAGGTGGGAATAAATGGTGAAAAATGAAAAGTGATCACTTTTGTAAGACCAGGTAGATATAGATATTTCTCTTTGAAATAAATCCATCAATGTCTGGACAAAAAGGTGATAGACCTTCTATTTAACTCTTTTAGTAAGTATTTAACTCTATTTGGGTGGCGAAAATGAGAGTTAAGCATGATGACATTTAAGACCACTTCTCAGTATATTTAGAGGTTTTAGATTAATTCTCAGTATTTTTAATATAAAGAGTGTGCATTGTTCCTAACAATACAAGATTGGGGGACAATTAATTGATTAAGCATATTATATGTTAAAAAAATGAAAAAGCTTTCCTATAGAGTGCACAGCTAAATTATGGACCTCGTTGCTATACAAATTACAAATGTAAAAGACTTTTTTATGGATTTAAAAAATAGTTCAACCAGCTAGGCCAGGAGTTTTAAGGGAAAACATGACATTCCTAATTCAGGAACTGCCTGAGCCTTAGATTCCCCAAAGATTCAAGGAGACAGCAGTAACATTTCCTATGTTTCTTCTACTTTTATGTCCTGTCTCTGAGCAAGTTGCTGCTGTTGATGATAGCATGGAGGGACAAGACAGAGCTGTGGTCTAATTTATTCAGTGTCACTGCTGTTCTGCTATAACACGTATATAAAATGAACCATAATGACTGAATTTGAGAGGGCAAACACACAGAAGTCTCATGAAAACATTCATTTACATAAATACTTGCATTTCCATGCACTCATATATTATACATTAATGTGTACAACAGTATAACATAGTGTTAATATAAAGTCATCACTGTAGTTATATTATGATTGTGTGATTATTATATAATCATTGATATTGTATGATAATTACTGCTAACAGTGGTTGGTACGGTTTCCTCTGGGATTCTTTCAGTTTTCTTCCTTGTCTGTTTTTCTGAGGCACTCTATTTTCCAAGCAAATGTTAGCTTGAAGCAGATGTTCAGTCTGCACTATAAAACAGTCCAGAACACTAGCCCCAAGAGATCTTCCTTTTCAAAAGTCTGTGAATCTTTTAATAGTCTTTTGTTTTATTTTTAAGTTCTGGGAGATTGATAGCACTAATCATATTTATTAGAATAATTTCTGACAAGGAAATTAAAAAATCATTAGATAACAAAGCCAATTCAATTTAAACAAAATGTTTCCAGAAAATTTTCTTACATATGTGGTGGTGTTATCTAACCTAAAGTACATTTAGATATACACATAAGACAAGAATCAGGAACAATGTTAGAGACAACCTAGGAACCCTGACTTCGACTCGTCAGATCAAACATCAGATAATGTTGTCTCCCTCATGCATGATTTTATATATTGTCTCATTTCACAACAGAAAATAACAAGTAGTAAGGGGTGGAGAGATTCACTGATGCAAGGTCCAAAGCCTAAGGCTGACACTGCCTTTCAAAATAATTTTGGCTATGAGTGCTTACAAACAGATGTCAGGCTGGGGGAAAAACTGTTCAGCAGTGCCACTAATTTGATGTCCTCAATGCTTCACTAGCTGGATGATTTCCCATCCTGGACTACTGGCCCATTAAACCTGTCTTTTATTACACAGTCATAAAGCTGAATGACAGAAAATGCATAATTAAGACTAGTCAAATAGAACGCAAAGGATCTACGTTGATCCCATTTGTCTGAGACAGTGAGGGACAAATTGGAATCTAAGGGCTAATATAGAGCAACATTAAAGTGTTTGCTTTCTGTAACACAGAGTTGAGATCTTTATAGCTATATGGGGAAAATGCTAGGTGCATAGACAGAGCTATTATCCCAGTTATCTGGCATGCTGGGAATAAAAAATCAAACTTATTTCCTAAGGTCTTTGTGTTACAATTATTTTTCTCCTAGGATGAGGAGTCTGGATAAGATCTTTGATTGCGCTGCCTATGTCACTGACAAAGGCATCCTCAGAAATCTTGGTGATGACACCAAGCTGTGTGGTGCAGTCACATGATGAAGGCAAGTGATGCCACCCATAGGGATGTGGACTGGCTGGAGAGGTGGAACTGTCTGAAAACTGTTAAGTTCAACAGGGCCAAGTGCCAGGTCCTGCAAGTGGGTAACGGCCATCCCAATCACAAGCAAAGGCTTGAGAATGGCTTGAGGGCAAACCTGGGAAGACGGACTTGGGGGCGCTGGTTGATGAGAAGCCCCTCACAACCCAGCCTTGTGCACTGGCAGCCCAGAAAGCCCCAAGTGTGTCCTGGCCTGCATCAGAAATGTGGGCAGCAGGTCGAGGCAGAGAGGGATTCTGCCCCTCTGCTCCTCTCTGGTAAGGCCCCACCTGCAGTGCTGCATCTTGCTCTGGGGCCCCCAGCACAGGAAGGATGTGGAGCTCCTGGAGTGAGTCCAGAGGAGGCTACAGAGATGCTTCCAGGGCTGGGGGACCTCTCCAATGGGGAGAGGCTGGAGGAGCTGGAGATGTTCAGCCTGCAGAGGAGAAGGATCCAGAGACACCTTAGAGCCCCTTCCAGTGCCTAAAGGGAATCACTGGAGAGGAACTTAGGGCAAGGGTCTGGAATAACAGAACAAAGGGGAATGACTTTAAATTGTAAAAAGGAGAAGTTCAGATTATGTATTAGGAAGAAATTTTTCCCTGTGACAGTGGTGTGACACAGGAACAGGCTGCCCAGAGGAGCTGTGACTGCCCCATACCTGGAAGTCTCCAAGGCCAGGTTGGAAGGGGCTTGGAGCAACCTGGGATAGTGGAAGGTATCCCTGCACATGTCAGGGAGTGAGAATGAAATTAACTTTACAGTCCCTGACTTCATCAAGGCAGAAGTTATTCAACTTTTTTGCTACAACTTCATTGCACCTTCAGTCAGGAGGAATAATTAAAAGATCACCAGAACTGAATCTTCAGTATCATAATGCACATTGGATGTCAGCAAAATAAAGCTGCCAAATTAAGACTCAAATATTTAGTTGCCTTTGAGCTGAACTTTTGACTGCAGAGACACATTAGAGATGGTTGTCAATTGCCACTTTGCTCTCATTTCCCAAAGCTGCAAACACACCACCTCTGCATTCAATTGTTCAGGAAGAGTCTGTATGATTGTAGTCATTATCCTTGTGTAAAATGCTGCATCTGTAAAAGCAGACTATTTCTACTGAAAAAATATTAATGTTTCAGAAAATTTGAGGTGGTTGTTCTACTCTAACTACCTTTTTCTTTACGTAGTTTGTTTTTCTAATATTTACCATCCTGTAAATTTTTATCAGGAAAATTCCATATATATATATATATATATGTATATTACAGTATTTATATGTTTTTTTAAAATCCCATATGAATTTCTGAGGTTGCTAGTCATACTAAATCACTTCAGGTATTCACAGGACGTACTGTCATGTATTATAATGTACCATAATGTACCATGTCTCATTATTCTTTACTCTAGATTCTTGAAGTAAAGGCTGGAACTCTCAACCAAGATTAATGACTTAGGCCTAAAAAATCAGTCTAATCTAATAACTTTGAATTTTAATAGCTTTTGAGTTTAATACAGCTGTTGCCTCAGTCCTGTTTTACTCAGACATGTGGGTAGTTTGGCTTTTTCCATGAGTGATCCGCAGGTTTTGCTTTTGTAGCCGGCCTGCTAATAAATTTTAAGAATCAGTAAATATCGGTGTATGTTTCAGTGGAAAAGATACATTTAAAGAGCCTTCAGCAATAATAAACCATTAATGTGGAGACTGATAAACTTTGTCTGCAATTTCTACTAACACTTTCTAGTTTCTTCTTTTCATATCTTCTGTTAATTCTTTATCTTTAAGTTTTGTCTTGTGTTTGCTTCACAGAAGCATCATTAAGGGGCAAAGCCTGAGGAAAAAAATGAGATTATTTCTTTTTAATAGAAAAGAAGATTAATTTGTTGTGCTGGAGACAAAATAACATTTTTATGATGATTAGGGGTGTATAAATAATTTTCAATAAGAGAAATTAATGCAGTTTTGATAACCATTACAGCAAAATATTGAGGGCAAACTGCTAATACATCGGCATCTCTGATTTTATGAACTCATTTTATTTCAATTCCTAGTGCCATAAAAAAGTGTCTTTGAATGTCGGAGAAGCTTATATAAATATAATTTTCTAAGCAAAATAGAATTGTTAGGAACAGGCAGTGAAAAATATCTGAACAATTATGTAAATTGTTTTGACTCTTGGAAATCAGAATGTAACTAAACATTTACATTTTACTGCAATATTTTTATTATTATTATCATTATTTCACCTTTAACAGAGGCTATTTTGTGTGTGGGTGAACCAGAAGATTATGTTGTAGCTAGCAAGAATGTTAACATAATTTTTGGTACACTGCATTAATAAAACAAGTGTAATGAGCCATAGTGGTATGCAATATCAGGTCAATGTGAGAATTAAACTGCAAGTAATTATAATACTAAGATTGGTTGTATTCTAATTATCCCATGGCTAATAGTACAGAGTCGATTGTCTGAAACCAAAATTATTTGGGCTGGAGTTGTTTTAGTATAGATGAATATTAGCAGATGCATTGTCATTGAAGTGATATTGTCATTTGTTTTCCAGTAAAAAAAGTCCCTCAAATAAGCAGTTAGAATTTTCTTCTAAATGGAAATGCAAAATGTGCTGGATTGTGAGGAGCGGTGACACTAACTCCTTGCATTTATTCTGGTTTTTATAGTGTAAGTAATGTTAAGCAAATTTGTATTCCAAGTATCTCATAATGCAAGAACATGACTGTAAAAATGATCTCTATAAAACTACTAATTACCAGGGAGAAGCACTAGATGGATATAGTTATATTCCGAGCACAAATTGGACATCAGTTCTCAGTGAAAATTCACTTCACATACAAGCTGTTTGAATTCAATCTTATTCTTAATTGAGAAGTTCAGGAAAATTTCCAGTCATAGTGAAAAATGGTGGGGAAAGAGTTGGAGTTTGTTACAGCAGCACATCAACATCAACATAAAAGGTGCTGTTAGAAGCATACCCTCATTGGGTAGAACTCCCATCATCTGCCAAACCTAAAAAATCTGTTATTCAGCTGTCTAAATTTGGTCTTCTCACCCAATCCGTGAGCAACAAATGTTTTGAGTAATCATATAAACATCTGTCCTATGTAAAAAATAGTTCCTTGCTATGTATTGAATACCTATCTGCACTGACTCTTTCTTTTTGTTGTTCTTAGCTGTGAAGAGGGACTGATATTTGGAAAAAAATATATGTTCTGCAGAATATGGATTAAGTTAACAAATTAGTTTGGCTTGGTGACTTTTGGCCCAACGGAAATGGTTCCTAAAGGAAGAATTCTGCAAAAGTCCCAGCTCTATCCCCAGCAATTAACAGAGCCTGTCTTTCTAGTTTAATTTTTGCCTCAACTCTCTGTAAATTTACCTTACATAGAACTTTCACAACTAATAACATTCTCTCGTAACAGTTTCTAGCCACAGTAGAATTTTCAGCAAATTTATTCTTGTTTCTCATTGTGATTGATCTGTGAACATGCTTTTCCTTGCATGAATCTCTTTATCATTCAAAAGAAAAGAATGTGGTTTATTTTAGAGATTGTTCATCAATTTGCTCCAAGACTATTACAAAAAATACTGACTCATCCTAATTTACAGCTCTTGCTGCTTAATGGATTGCATCACTCACAAGCTTCTGGTTCTGCTTCATTTTATTACCCCAGTAAGAGGTCCATAAGCAGGAGCTGAAGCAGGAGCAGACAGGCACATCCCCACTGCTGGGACCTGGGGAGATGTTGTCCTGCTAGACTCCTCTCTCATTTTGAGAAGCCTCAAAGTGGAGATTATGAGTCAATTCCCCTCATTTTCTAAGCTAATGAGAATTCAGGTAATAAGTTTTCTACATGTAAGGAAAGTATTCACCCATGAATGAATTCTTGTTATTGAAGTAAATGAAAGATCATTACATACATCAGTGACTTCAGTGTAAAAACCAGCACTGGGCTAGTTACTGCTAGACAGCTGCAAGGGCTGGATGCTCTGTAAGGACAGGGAAACCAGGAATCAGTAGTGTGGAGCTGCACATTATCACAAGCTGTGGCTTAGGCAACTTTGTGGTTTAACCCTCTCCAAACACCAGGCCCCTCCAGGCATCTTGTTTACTCCCTGATGAACAGGATCAAGGAGAGAATTGGAAGGGTTAAAACTGGAAAATTCATGGGTTGGCATAAAGAGAGTTTAACAGGGAAAGAAAAAGCCATGCATGCCAGCAGAGCAAAAAAGGGAATTAATTCACTGCTTTCCATGTCAGGCAGGTGTTCAGCCATCTCCAGACAGCCAGAAGCCATCACATGTAATGGTGGTTTTGGAAGACAAACATCATCACTCCAAACATCTCCCACTTCCTCCTTCTTTCCCTCACTTTATACACTGAGCATGATGTCACATAGTCTGGAACATCCCTGTGGTCACTTCAGGTCACCTATCCTGGCTGTGTCTCCTCCTAATCTCCCAAGCTCCCCCATCCCCTCCCCAGCCTGGCAGTGCAAAAAGCAGAAAAGGCCTTGGCTCTGTGCAAGCCCTGCTTAGCAATAACAAAAACATCTCTATGTTATCCACCCTGCGTTCAGCACAAACTCAAAACACAGCCCCTGGGAGAAACCTAATCCCAGTCAAATCCAGTACACCAGCACAAGGTAGTCCTGCAGCATCCAACTGAGGTGAGTAGATCCAGATCTTCAGATGAGTCTATGCTGAAGAGGCACATCCAAGAATAAGACAGGCATGAAAGCTCCAAAGGCAGGATTAGGATCACGTCTGACAGCAACCAGCATCAACCGCTGTCCAGAGATCATCAAGCAAGGCCACAGACCTAAGGCTATTTCATATGTGCAAAAACAGAACACCCCGTGTCAGCATGTCGAGGGTATCTTACAGACAAAACAGTATTCTGAAGGGGAATATAGCAACCCCAATGTTGTCATCAGTTTTTTAAGTTCTCCAGCTCTTTAAAGAGTCTAAAATCAGTGTTACATTTTAGCATCTGAGCCTGCTTTCACCCAATTCATGGAGACTTTCAGTGTGCAGGTGGTGTCAGTGAGGAAGGTTCTCAAAACACCTTGTAACCAGCAGGATTGTGCTTGTGTTTCAAAAAGGCTAGTGAAGCTGGCTGCAGGATCTCAGAATTCTGATGTCACATCATCCTTATTGTTAAATTAAACTATAGTAAACAGTCATCTGTAGTAAACTATAGCAATCACTGTGTGCTTTGGGGCACTGCACTGAATACTAGGTAGGCCTATGCCTATACTTTTGCATAGTTTTAGTGGTTCTGACCGCTTCTTTTTTCAGTAGTAGTAATTAAACTATATGTGTATCTACATATTTGCCAAGAAGATATAACTTCTGTTTCATGTATTCATTATATTTTTATTCTCTATCTGGTACTGATAGTGAAACTAAAATGATGAGAAAAACTTGCAGAAAGGATTTTCTCCTCTCTCTTCATTTCCCTTTTTCCAAGTTTCCTTCACAGTTATGTCTTGTTGATTAACACAGTACACACAGCATCAATATTCATACTTTAGGGACAGCTATTGAGATCTATGTGTCTCTGGCTCAATAATATGCAGATTCTGAGGGATTTTTATTTTAGGACAGCAGAGATAGAATTTAGAAAGTGATGTGTTTTAAGCGATTATTAATAACTAGTAACATTGGCTACACAATTTCATTGCTTTACAGTTACTTCAGAAGAGAGGGTGCATTAGACTTTGAGGTAAATCCTGTTTAATATAAGCTCAGAGGAATATAGCTCTTCTCCAGAAGGAGAGTCAATTTTCAAAACATTTAAGAATGAAAACAAAATAAAAGTATAAAGAAAATCCTTGCAGTCTGTATTGCAGATCAAGGGCCTTTCATTTCAGTAAAACTAGCAGTTTGTCACATAAAGCTCAACTCAGGTTAGTGAAATTGTTATCTGTTTTCTCTCTCCCCCCCCAAACTCTGTTTTATACATCTTCAAGAGAGGTGATAATGTGTAAGGCTGTAATCAGCTAGAGTAATGTAATTTATGTATGCATCAAGCAATGGAATTTCTACCATTTACTAAATTACGATTTGCAAGGATTTCCTCTCTCTTGTTTTGAATGTTAACAAATTAAGATACCATAGAAGACTATGGTTTCAAACAAACAGAGCTGACTTTGCCTAGTTGAAACATATCCAGACAAAAGCTCTTGTCTGGGTATTGAACAATTAAATTTATACAATGTTATGCCCTGGTCTGCTCACAGACCAGGATTTAGATTTCAGATTAATCTTTATTCTTCCCTGGATACCTGTGTGTGGCAGCCTACAGAAGGAAGATGATGTCTGCCTGAGCAGACATGGCCCCTATACTATGCTCACAGGGTCAGATCTTAAATTCACAACCTTAACATTGTTAGGGTTGGGAAAAATCTCTCATCTCTTTGGAAATCTAAAATGTAGAGCTCTACAGCAGGATGAATGGCACTCTAAAGAGCATCTCTGGGTGAGCCCTATGTGGGAACGATGATTTCCTTTCACTGCTAAAGAGAAAATGGAGTCAAGATTGTGGGAGTGCATTTTTTAATTTTAGGTTTTATTTATAAGTTAATGTTCTATTGTAAAATGGTTTGTTCTCTGTA
>JBBMKD010000115.1:70181490-70202331 GCA_037834095.1 Argya squamiceps | reverse complement strand
TCTTTCTTTCTTTCTTTCTTTCTTTCTTTCTTTCTTTCTTTCTTTCTTTCTTTCTTTCTTTCTTTCTCTTTCTTCCTGTCTTCCTATCTATCTTTCTTTCTTTCCTATCTATCTATCTGTCTTTCTTTCTTATCTATCTTTCTTTCCTATCTACCTTTTCTTTCCCATGTCTCTCTCATTTAAAAGCCAACTTTTCCTTTATAGCTCAAGCCAGGACTAAAATTAATGGAAGATGGCTATACATGACAGGGATATCAATTCAGTAGGGCGGTATGCATCCAGTGCTTTACAGAATAACTCATGGTAAAAGTGATAGTTTGAGTACCTTTTTCACCTGTAGTTGTTTATTGGTTCCAGACCTGCTGTGGAGTGGAATGCAAGGTGCAGTGAGTTTTTGCAAAGATGTGAAAGCATACTCTTCTGAGAAGTACCAACATTTACTGTCAGCTTGTGTCCTTTAGCCCAAAGGATGTCATCTCACTTGTTCTCAACCGTTGACCATATGTGTACAGCCTCTGGCAACTGAAAAACATATCAGTGCAACAAAAGCAACAACAACCACCAGACAAAACAACAACAGAAAAAACCTGCCACCCAACCCACTCTGCGACACTGAATTCCCTGGTCTTCAGAAATCAGGCAATAGCAGCATTTCTAATCCCACATTTGTGAATAGCTGTTGTTTGGATGAATAGCCTGGGCATTTTGCCTTATGGGTAATGATATGGGTTAGCTGTTCTGAAATGTTCAGGCAGATTCCAACTATTCTTTCTTTTGAAAAAAAAAAAAAGAAGAATGTAAAAGAACAGAAAAGAAATACAAAATGAAAATGTTTTCCTTCTCTTACAAACGTAATCATCATACAGGGTGCAAAAGAAATTCCAATTACTGAATCCATGATAACAGTAGAAAGACTTGAATAATTAAATAATTATTGTATACAGGGGCTTCAATGGGACTTGTAATTCACAAAACTTTTTTCAATTATTCAAATTCCTAAGGTGAAAAAGGCAAAAAATTGAAAAGCAAATTGAAAATCCCATTAACCACTCCTGCTATCTTTGTATCTACACAGGCCCATGACTGGATTCCTTTGCAACTACAGATGTTTTGAGACAAAGGACATCTGTAGAGAGTGACTGCCAGAAAAACATTGTTGTCTGTTCTTTTGAAATAAGCCAGACAAATTAGTAAAAAGCTCAGGGATCACTGTAAAAGCTATCTAACCATAAAACTAATGTTCCCTTGGCTATTAACAGTTCACCTGGGACCATATCCTGCTGATGTGTTTATTTGATAGTTTGCTGCCTATTGGAATGGGTAGGCATGGCTGGAATATTTCTACTTAAACTGGATTTTTTTAGGTCCACTGAGATTTAATTTTTTAAAGAATTTTCACTTCTTTTTACAATATTAGCACACATTTTTCCATCAGAAAGTGAAAATAATTCTATTTCTAGTACTTAGGGAAAGTGGATTTTCAATTAACAGCATTTACCAAGAAACATTGCTTTGGAAGTTGTTTGGAAACCAAAGTAATATATTCTGGGCAGCTATAGTTATGACTGAATAATGTAATTTCAAATGCTGTAAATATTATGAACTTGACAGAAATCTCATCAAAGTAAATGAAAGGAATTCCAGTGACTTTCATCACACCCTGTGTCTGGCAGTAACAGGCTTCAGAGTCAAGCCCAAGTACATTATAACAATCAGTTAATTATGCCATGATCTATGGAGCCTATTGTGATGCTTTTTCCACAATCTCAGATTTAGACTGAAATTTATAATATCCTTTCAAAGGGCACTTTGAGATCATGGGAATCTGTAATACCACAGGAAAGAATCTAACATTGCTTCATTAACCAACATGAAACGGGATGATAGTACCATGAAAGTGAAAATAATTCTATTCATAGCATTTTGAGGAATTGGATTTTCCATGAATAGATTTTACCAGAAAAAAAATTGCTTTAGAAATTTATTTGGAAACCAAAGTTATATATTATGTTATATATTTTAACTAAAATATTTAGTAATATATTTAAATAATTTACTCCTATTTTATTTTATAATAAATTAATTTTTTTTTTTTTTTTGAGACAGAGAGCACTCTGCTGTTTAGAAGTCACCCTTGCAATTTCATTCATCCCCTGACAATGTAAGAGACCAGAGACTTGTAAACAAAGAGAGGGATAAACAGCAAAGTTGTTTAGCAAATATTCACGAACATGAAGGACGGAAAGACCTTAGGAGAGGGAGAAGATTCCACTGGATATGATATACTGGCACAAAAATCGAAGGCCCTGATCCTTCTCTCAGGAATTCTTGGGAACACATCCACTACCTTTGATGGAAAAAAAGATAATGGGAGATTATTATGGAAAGAAGAAACTCAGATTCCAGGTTGTCAGTCTGACAGCTTTCATCGTCACTTAATTGTTAAAATATACAAAAGAGAAACAGCTTTTTTAAAAATAATAAAATAATCTCCTGAAGCACCTAAAGTCTATGATCAAAGTTTATCTAAAACCTTCATATAGAATGAAAACAATAAGCTATTTCGCAGTTTTACAGAAATGATATCTTGGCTGATTGACTTTTATGATGGCTTGAGTTTGCTTCTTTTCAGTCCTAAGACTAATTACATTTTAGACAGGGACATTGATTAGATAATGCCACCCAAGCACCGGTTCTTAATGATGCAAAACATGAGCCTCAGAACTAAATTGTGTTTTCAAGATTCACTGTGCCCACAGAGCCTCTACACCCTGTCAGTCCCAGTTTTGCAGCTTGAGGCAAGCCATAGTGTTGCTTTGTTATCCTAATATGGAGGAAGCAAGGAATGGAAAACCAGGGAATTTTCCCTCTGTATTTAAAGGAAGAGATTGTAAAAGGATTTTGAAGAAAAGAGGTAGAGGTAAGTATTAATGGAAAAAAAACAAAACCAAAAACATCTATTCAGAGAAATGGTGAGATTTGGATTAACTATGTACGGTTGTTATAGTTCTCATTTCTACTTTCTCACCTGCTCAGCAGACCCAGGATTTTTTTTTTCCCACATCACTCTCTCACAACTTCAAATTTATAATTTTTTTTTTCAACACATGTTAAACAACTTAAAGAGGATTGAAATAATATGCAGAGCAAATTACATGTGCTTAGACGGCCTAAGATAATAAAAAGGCTGGGCTGGGCTAGGGCCAGAAAAAGCACTTGCAGCTAGGTTTAATTATTAAAAGTTTGAGATATTGGCTGTTCTCCAGTTCTTTCATTCAATGTAGGTTTATTTTGTTCTGGCTGTTTTTTTAGCTCAGTGTATTTTGTGAAAACATACTAGTGATTGGAGTGGCTTTGTTCATGTTAAGAAGCAGCTACCAGTTCATGCAGAATCCTAAAATGGAAGGGACTTTAAAGATCATCTCATGCCAGCACCGTGCCATGGGCAGGGACAGCTTTCACCATCCCAGGTCATTCCAAGCCACGTTCAGTCTGGCCTTGGACACTTCCAGGGATGGGATAGCCACAGCTGCTCCGAGCAACCTTTGCCAGGGCCTCCCCATCCTCACAGGGAAGAATTTCTTCCCATCTATCTCTCCCCCCTGTCACTTTGAAGCTGTTACATTAAAACCATTGAAGACAGCATTAATAAAAACATGATTCTTCAATTTGAAAAGCAAAGCTGCAAGAAGGCCTGAACATTTTGGGAAAAATGGGGTGGTGATCTAGCTCAGAACTCAGGATACTTTTTTAGAACTGGTGGGGGTAAGGGGAGTTGAACTTATACAGAATAAATGTGTTCTCCTTCTTCAGAACTATTTCTTTTGTCTTCAAAGTGAGCAGTTGTAATAGTCCACATCATCCTGCTTTGAAATGCAGAGTAAAAGAGCCTTGCTCTAAGGCGAAAGTGACACCAAAAGTGTCCTCTCCTACTCAATAGTAATTTTCTTTTTTGACGACTGATATTTATTTTTTTACCACCATCACTTGTTCATGTAGCGAAGATTGATTCACAAAAAATAAAATAAAATTGTGTAACTCGAGCTAGAACTTGGCAAAATACATGACTGAATTTATTGTAGTTTAACAGCATGTCTTTGTTTCCTTTATGAAGAATTATACAGTACAGAAAGTTAAAGTGAATATAATTCTGAATTTTAACTAATTCCATAATTGGAGAAGCAACGATTTTTGTCATCATATTTACCTTGGTCATATTAATGAATTATTAAATGCTAATTAATTAATGAAAAAAATTCAGCAAAGAAAAAATATAAGATGACTAAATCTATCACCTGAACCCAAATCTCAGTGGAAAACAATTTACAAAAATCCATTTCCTAAAAATGATTATATGGGTTATTCAGCCAGTCCATTAAAAAGAAATTAATGCCAATTCTGTTGAAATGACAGGGATCCATTTTTGGTTTGATGAATAGCTTGACTCATGCTGCAAATATGAAAGAACATCTGAAAAATGTTTTATATATATGATGACAGTTTTAGCTAATGCAGCTTGGAAACTTGCCTGAAGAAGAATATATACAAATAATGCTAAGTGTACATATATTGTAAAATATATAGATACACAATTTTAAATTAATTCATTTTTTATTTTATTTATTTTAAGTACTGGTAGAAAAAAAAAAGGAGAAAAATATCATGGCAAGGATGCTGTATCCATCTCTCCATGGTATACTATAGAGATCCCAGACCTCACATAAAATAACAGAATAACAGAAATTGTGCAGATGAGAAGTACAGGGATAATTTGTAGTCCAGAAACAGTTCAACTTCTTCTGTAAGACACTGCTTAAAACACTAAATAGTCTTGCTTAACTACACTGTGCTCAGAACGAGACAGAGTCATATTCATTCCAGCTCTGGAGGTAACTAAGGATTTAGGGTGGTTGTCTCTGCATTGCAGGACGTGTCTTTATATCAGACACTGTCCGCCACTTCTCCTTGTGGCACCGCCCAGATGATGTGACTTTGTAGGGCAGACCATGCTCTCCAGCAGTGCCCACCAGCACAGCCTAGGGACACCAGCAAAACAGATAACCTTGCTATCAGGACAAATCTAATCTTCAAACAGTTTCTGGTCAGAAGTGAATATTTCTGCATGTACCAGTCCTCAGTGATTTTTTCTTGTAGCAGTCCATTCAAACTCTTTTTAGATTAAAATTATATTTTCCCATAATAATTATCTTGGTTTAATTTGTTGTTTTCTGTTTTCCTTTTGAAAGTGAGAAATTTTTCTGCTTTCACTTAATTCTTCCTACCACTCATATTTGTATAAATTTCTGTCTGTGATAAAAATAAATAAACTTAATTGTTCAAATAAAAGCAAAGAGAGATTAGATAATAGATGTTTTATCATTGCCTTTGCAAATGATCAGGATTTTCAGAAATGTCTTCTTTAGGGCCACTTAAGATTTATGAAAAAATTGTAGGCTCCATGTTTCTCAGAAACAAACAAACAAAAAATATATAATGTTGGTGGTATACTAAATAATAGGGTATGCAGTGCAAGGATAGCATGAAGGTTAGCCTTTCATGAGAAAAGAAAGAAAGAAAACACAACCAGTTTCTTGTAGACTGTGTCAGGAATATCTAGAAAAAAAAAAATCTAGTAATAAATGAAGTATTTCATGATAGAATACTTTGTCCTAGTGTTCTGTTTCGTACTTGAGAAATAGACAAATTAAAAAGAATATATTACAATGCATTAGTTGCTGTTGCAGAGACATGATGAAGTGTAAGTAGCATTGAAATATTAACCTCAGCTACAGGCTACCAGAGTCCTTTTTCTCTTCTGCAAATTCCAGTCTTTCTGACTCCTCTTGTTTTGTCAGATTTATTTTTCACATCAGCATTTTTGTTGGTATTGCCTGCTTCCAAATACATTTTCCCATGTCTCCAACTTCCATGACACGCTTCTTCGTTATTCTTTGTCCAAAAAGAGAATTTTTTCATTTTTCTTATTGCTGCTTTGCTAGCAGTCTTCTCCTGCCATTTCTTTTGTATTGCTTCCTCTACCTTTTCTTGTGCGTTTTTTTTATCATGTCCATAAAATTTCCCAGATAAAGACACCTGTTAAACTGGATGTGAAAGGCAGAGGGGACGTTGCTCAGCTCCTCTGAGCACTCCAACTTTGCAGAGAGTGGGAAACCTTTTGCTGTGGTTTCCACTCAGACGTTTCCAGTACATAGCACAGTAGATACCAAATCACTTCTATTCTCTCCTGAAAAGGGACAAGCTAGGAAACAGATCTCACTACTGACACCATACAAGAGAATAGAATGACATATATTGTGAGAGAAAAATAATCCTCAGTGTAAGAGGATCTGACTTCCATTCAAAATAACAGGATACTAGGCTGTTTCCTTGAAAACCTATTTTAACTCAAATCTGTAAACATGTGTCCCTGTGCCACAACAGGAAGCATTCATTCTGATCCTCCAAGGAGATCTAAATGTATTTTTGGTGCTTTAATGCAATATGTGCCACAAAAGGTTAGCTTTTCATTTCTTATTGTTCTCCATGCTATGTCATGCTTCATCACAAAGCATGCTGTCAATAGGTATAGTGACAAAAGACAAGTTGATGTGGTGTGACAGGACGGGCAGAGGTCACTTTGATACTACATGATGTAGCTTTCTAGAAATGTGTCATAAATACCATAGTCTTAATATTTTTTAAGCTTTCTGCTGTCATATAATTTTATGTAGCTGAGCCATCTCTTCATCCTCACATCTTTGTCATATGCTCTGTACTATTTTGCTCTGTTCTCCTGAGGTGTCTCAGGTATTTAGACCTTCTCATTTATAGAAAAAAAGGTGCAAAAGCCCCTCTGGTCATTTGAGAGCCCTCATGAGAGTCTTTCAATGCTTAATACAGGAAAGGTGTCAGAAATACCCTGATTTCAACAGCATTTTGTATGGCTTCTTGCAAATATATGAAGAATTTGCATTATTTATATCTGGTGATTTCCAGCATATTTATTTCCATCATCTACCCAGTATTAGGATCTGGCTATAGGCATTTGGATCATGGCACAATACTTTTTAAAGATGAGGGTGACTAATTCCTTCATTTTCTTATTACCTTGCAGTCCATTATTCAATGTATCATGTGCTCTGTACCTACAGTATCTACATAAAATGGGGAGAAGTTATCTGTTTGTGACAGCTGAGCATATGTGGATTTAGTGAGTTATAAACTCTAAAATAAGTCAGGTTTATTTAAAGGGGAAATAACTGTTAGGCAGTGGTTCAATTATGCATTTAAATTCAATGTAATTCTGGATTGCTAGTCTTCCCAAAGGAAATAGACATTGGCTGGGTACACACTTTCAAATGTTTCTTTTTATTCATTTTTAGTTACTGTTCTCCAGTAATGCTGCCAGAGAGCTATTCAAGAATAATAATTTAAAAAAAGTTAAATTAATCAAGAAGGCAACAAAGAATAAAATTTGCTTGCTGCTGTGAAGTTGTTGCAAGAACGGGTTAATTCTGGTTCAGTTTTTCTCTTTCTAGTTACAATCTATGTCAAGTGAATAGATGAATTTTTCCCATTTTCACTTCTCATTACAGGGTTTGTCATGAAAAGTGAGTTATCACAGGATTTTATTGCCTGATATAGTTGGTGAATTATGACTGTGCAGAGGACATTTAACCTCTTTCAATAGTGTGTGACTTGTTTGACTGTTCTGGGATGCAAGGGGCTACATAGGAATTCGATGTCTTATATCCTTGCATACAAAATCAAAGATGACTCTTTTCAATGAAGCAAAGAAAAAAGTTAGTTCATTTTAAAATGCATGTTGTGATCAGACAATGCTCCCCCTGAACAGTAATCTTGAAAAATTAAAGACAAATTTAATGATGCAGGTCATGATTACAGAAGTTAGCAGAGTTGAAACATTTGGCCTGTTTTTGCTTTTACTTTGCCTGAGATCTGACCTCCAGGGTGATTTTTCACTACAAAATATTTGGTCTTTGCATTGAAAATGTTAACAAATAAAAGGAATATTATTCCTTGAGAGAAACATTGTCATTTGAGTTTTCAGATAATGTCATATGTCATGAGGTCTATCACCTTCCTCTTTTCTTCTATTACCATGATACTTCCCGGAACATTATCCAATTACAGTAATTAGGAAGAGCAATGGAAGAAAGGAGATAAAACATACATAGTCTGTATAGTTTGGCTTTCCCCTATCATTCATCTGCAGCTAGGCACATATATTTGATACATGGAGAGTGGGGAACAGAGGGTTGATTTTACTTAAAAAATGCTCAAGGAACACACGTTCCCTTATGTCACACATTACAGACATTATCAGATAATGCCTTCTCATGGTACTGTCACATTTGATCATAATGGTCTTTACATTCAAGATTTCAGTTTAATCTAAGTTATAAATATCTGCTACGTGTTGCTAATAACTAAGTTAGTGGAGAGATGGGAGGAATGTTGTCCCAGTAAAAATGAAAACAATCTGAAATTGCAGAGTCATGAAGAGCAATGGAGACACACTACACCAGTCAGGTGTGTACAGAGGAGATCACAGCCTTCGCTCTTCAGTAAACCCACATCTGGAATTTTGTTATTGGTGAGGAGTCTGCCAGTGTATTGAGGATGGAAAGATTATCTTTAACTGGCTTTGAAAGTCTACATTAAAACATGCAGAACCTCCTTATCTGAGGATCTGCAAGCTGCTACTGAAACATAAAAAACAAACACTCACATGTAGTGTATATATAGAGAGAGATGCATACATATACAGATATATAAAATTTAATTTTAGTTAATAGATACAGTTGAGGCCATGCTGTAATGTAATGCTGTGGAACAAACATGGTATTTCAGTGCTGGAAGCATGAACTTTCACAGTGAGGGATGAAGAATGCAGCTAGGTCAGGAAAGAAAAAACCCCCTCATCTGCTCACTGGCTCCAAGGAAAATTGTTCAGTCACATATGTTCCTTTTAGAGCTACCATCAAATGTACATGTTACCCTCACACAAATCCATTTTTTTTTCTGGAGAGAGCAAACTCAGTTGCTTGCATGTCTGAGGCTGTTCATGGAAGCAGTCCTGTTTGCTTTGCAAGACTATGTTCTATTTTACAGAGCAAAAGTCACAGAACTGAAGTGTGTAAATTGTGGTCAAACATTTTCATGAGTATGGTTGTTCTGAAGAGAACCACCAGTAATTAGTCTTATATCCATATGCAAGCAAGCACACCATAATTTCTTTAATGAATCCCTAAACAGGAAATAGCACACACAAAAAATTTAATGTGTTTTAATCAAAGGCCACAATCATCCAAATCTAATGCTATAGGATGCCATCAGTCACCCAAAATGCTGCCTGCCAATTGTGCACTGTGTTGAGGTACAAACAAATCATGTGCAAAAGCCACTATTTATCATGGACTGAGGTATATAGGCAGATTTATGTGTGGGCAAAACATTTTTCCTTATAACACAATTCATTAGCTGAGCATAAACATGTTCAAGCAATTTAGACAATGTGCGTCACAGTGGAAGAGACCATAGCACTACCCCAGGGTAAAATGATTCAGAGGCTGGTGTCACTCTGAGCTTCATATCCAGATGTAATCTCACTCTTCATAATAACAAATTAATCATGGGAAAGCCAAATGAAGTGGGGGGGAGGATGATCATCAAAGTTGTTGTCATATTCTGAAATCCAAGCATAGTCAAAGTTTTGCTATATTATGAAATCCAAGTACATCTGTTCTGACCAGCGTTGAACAGCCCTGCTGGTTAGTGAAAAATGTGCAGAAAAAAAGGCAGGAGGAAGAGGAAGGTAAATTTATTTAGCTTTGTTTGATATTGGAGCACTGGAACTCTTATTCCATAGCAGGCAGCTAGTCCTGGTGAAGTTCTGGAACCAAACCAGTGGGTCAACATTCACTAATTTGAATATGGTATATTTTATTAATGAAACTGAAGAATCAGGGTAATATGCTCTGGGCATCCAAAGGGATGATATCTAAAAGTAGTATTAGCAATAGAATTGTAATTTCATTTATAATATTATTTGTGGTGACTATTTGAATAGGTAAAATTTTTCTAAAAATGAATTTTTGAAGGGATCAAAAGGGTACATTCTCTTGACTTAAAGGAGTGTATCTACTTTGAGATCCTTTTGAGACAACATACATGAGAAGGTTTTAGAAAGATCCATTGGCCAGATGTCCTTACTTCTAAAACAGTAAGTCTGTCATGTTTGTGAAAAAAAGCTTCTTAATCCAGCTCTAAATTGCCAAAACCATAATCCTTCCTTGTGAATACTTTTGAGTTCTCTATTTGATTTGGATGAACCATCCATTTAGGAGTGATCCTAGCCAGGATCACAAGGAATAGCTAAACACTGTCTGTACAAAGTTTGTGTATTGTCTTTAGAAAAAATGTCCTGGGGATAATTTTCATCAATGTTCTCAGACTGTAGGGGGAGGGGTGCATAAGTGTAAAGTTGTGGCAAATTATATTTCATATTACGTAGCTGAATGACTGCTGTCTCTCAGTGAATGTAAATTAGACTGCAAAAATTAAAAATCAGGAATATATTCTGAAATATTATGTGCAACTCTAAATGACTGCTCATGACTAATTCACTGGGAGGGATCAGGGAGAAATATTAACTTATTTAGCACCCTTGGGTCTTCATCAAGGGCCAGATTCAAGATTGCTTGTATTCCATTAAAAGAAGTTTCTTCACTGGATATTTTACTGAAGTTTGTTTTAGACACCTGAAATTGTACATCACCCATCAGTAAGAGGTTCAGCATCTCAACAAAGGCCCTCAAGCTCAAAAGCTTACTTCTTTTCTTTCTATTGTCCTGGCAAAGAAACATTTTGATTTTATTTTTATCTCAAAATTGCTAATACAAGCATGTCTGTTTTCACAAGCACCAAGACAATATTTGTAGACATTCTTCAGGAGTGTTGGCAGTTTCATAGACAAGTAATATGGAATTGCACTGAAGATGATCACTAAGCGGTCACTTTGTAATGAGGTCATTTAAGTCAGTTTTATAGAAAGGATTTAAAACAAAAGGATGATGTAACATATTGTGGAAAATGCTCAAGTCCCAAACTTTGATGAATCCTGAATGGTATACTGGCAATCCAAGGTAAAAAAGTAATAACTTTTCACTCACTACTTGGACAACTGCATGCCAGACTGTAATGTTTATTGATCACCATCCTTTATCACTTTCCATTGACCATTTATGTCCGTAGTTATGCATAAGGACTATTGATTGAGTAGTAATTACCCTCTAATGTAGGTCAGCTAAGGTCACCAGTACCAACTTGCCCTTCTTGATTTTTGTTAATTTAGTTTATTGGGATTTTGTTTTTCTCATTTTCAGTTTTGGAATTGATTTCCTTTTTTATGCCTTTTTACATGCCATGCAGTATTTAAGTTGTTTACAACCTGTGAAGAAACTTCAACTTTATAAGTTTTTTCAGGAATATCTATTTCCACTGTTATTATGTACTAGTCTTCAATAATCCAATATATACTTTCTGCATAAAATCTAAAGTGCAAAATAAAAAGCCAGAAAATTAGTGTAAAAAATACAACAAACTCAGAAAGATTATTTTTTATTTGCTTCCATTTGGGACAACTGACACACTGTAACTCAGATTATATGTCCTCTCATAAAAGAATATATAATGAATTCACCTTCTTGAAAAAGCTACTGAAGTGGGAGTAGGGTGGGATCATATTTGAAGATGTGGGTCAGAACTTTAATTCTGATCTTATAGTCACGAGAACTGAGCCAACGTAGGGTGTGGGAGTATTAATTTACTACTGAAGTGTGGGTCCTCAGTAAATTATTGCACTCTGCAAGCAAATAATCAGAGATAAAATCATGAGATGGGGATATTATTTGTTACACTTGTCTGCTATGTCTGAAATTGAATCTTGAGTATTTCCAGGGAGAGGTCATATGTTCTAATTCACTTTCCAATGAACCAAACACACAAGGGACCTGATCATCAACAAGTTTGTCTTTGAGATGACACAGACACAGAAGTCATGATAAGCAGTAATAGAGTTTATTCAACCATTGAATTGTGACAAAAGTGGGTGACTCCCTGGGCTGAGGGGCTGTGAGGAGTGGGAGCTGGGGATCCTGCTTCTGCAATAAATGTGGCACTGGGTGCAAAAAAGCTGGGTTATTTTTGTTTGTTTGTTTGTGGGTTTGTTTGTTTGTTTTTGGCATGTGGTTTTGGTGTTGTTGTTGTTTTTTCTTTTGCCAGCAGTGTGCCCAGGTGGCCAAGAAGGCCAATGGCACCTGGCCTGGATCAGGAATGGTGTGGTCAGCAGGAGCAGGGAGGTCATTCTTCCCTTGTACTGAGCACTGATGGGGCCACACCTTGAGTGCTGTGTCCAGTTCTGGCCCCTCACTTTAGGAAGGACGTTGAGATGCTTGAGCACATACAGAGGAGGCAACAAGGCTGGTGAGGGGCTTGGAACACAAACCCTGTGAGGAACAAGTGAGGGAGCTGGGGCTGTTTATCCTGGAGAAAAGGAAACTCAGAGGTGACCTTATCACTCTCTACAGCTTCCTGAAAGCTGGCTGTAGTCAGGTGAGAGTTGGTCTCTTTCTCCAGGCAGCAACTGACAGAACAAGAGGACACAGTCTTAAACATCAGTAAAGAATTCTTCACTGAAAGAGCGACTGGGCAATGGAATCATCTGCCGAGGAAAATGGTGGAGTCACCATCCCTGGATGTGTTTTTCAAAGCCTGGATGTGGCACTTGGCGCCATGATTGAGTTGATGAGGAGGTGCTACATCATAGGTTGGACTTGATCTCAAAAGGTCTTTTCCAATCTAGTTCATTCTGTGATTTTGTGACAATTTTGGAAGCAAGAAAGTTAATCAGAGATTATTTTGCTTTTTTATAGACTTCTGTGTTTAAGTAAATTTTCATGACCATACATACAAAGGATATTTGCATTTCATGGCACACTATCTGAAAGATAATTAAAACTACCTGAATTTCCCCAAACTAATTTTTTTCTTCATATGAAACAGTTAAAAAAAGCTTCATTGGATTGTCTTTTATCTAATTCAATGCTATTAATATGTTCACACATTCCACAGAAAATGATTTCTACTTGTCTCCTTCTCCAGGCAGTTCAGAACAGCATTACTGATGGCTTAAAGAGTGACTAAGCAGTTGGGACATGTTTGTGGGAACATTGAATCCATCTCTGTGAACTAAGATCATTGTAGACAATATCTGACTTACACATAGAAAAGAATTAAACACATAATTTTGTCAGTAAGGATATTTTGACCTTAAGTGCCACAAGTGATGCAAACTGAAAAAAAAAAAGCAGAAAACATATATATTGAAATATGTTAGTCTCTCGAGTCTTTGCTAACATAAAACAACTTTCATAAAGTGTTCCCTTCATTTCAGGCTGTCCAGACTTCAGAACTACTGGCTGTAGTGCTTTGTCTTTGGAATTCCCCGTGGCTGTTGTTCACACTGACCTTTACATTGGCTCATTGTCCATACTTGACGTGGGTCAGGCAGACAAAAACTGCTTTCCTCTTGTCAGTCAAACTGGCTCATTTCTAATTTGTCCTTTAAGGCCATGCATGCCTTTTGTGAATCTCTTTGGACATGACAAATCATATGAAAATGTGTTTCTTGCGGAAGGCAAAACTGTCATATTCTTTCTTATAAAAACTGTGAAAATCCCTTCAAGCATTTACTCCTACTGTTATGTACAAAATAAAGTTAAAAAAAAAAAGATAAATCAAGGTGTATTAGAGATTCAGATAGGTCTTTAGGATAACTACTTTATCCTAGTCTTAAGATTAACCTCTGCATTTTGAGTTGCCTCTCTTAAGAAAGTTTTCCTGTGAAGCAGCTATATGTGAGGAGCCACTTTCCTGATTCCCTGCGAGGGTAGCTATAGAGTCAGACATGGACAGACAATTTTAGCTGGTAAAAAACAACCCAACTTCTCTTTGAAGAGCGCATTATCTTGAAATTTTGCCCACAGCTACATGTTTCCTGGACCAGAACTGATGTTAGTCTTGCTATTGCAAAGAAAGTACAGAATTAGTGCATGACTCCTTTTATTAGCCTGAATATGCCTTGTCTGCTGTTATGCAACAGCCTCCTCTGAAAACTAAATATGCCTGTGGGATATTTTGGAGAAAATAAAATTATTTCTGGTGTTAAATACATGGGCCAGAGATAACACATTGTTCAGTGTGACGTGGAAAAATCAGACTTTTTTGTTCTATGTAACAGTCAGTTGCTGTTAACTTACATTTAGTTTCAGGACTCAATGAGCTCTAGTTAAAGTGATTAACCATCAAAAGAAGAAAAAAACCAAAACAAAAGGAAATCAGAAATTTTAGAAATGCAGACTACAAAATGTAGAAAAGGGACATAAACACATTAAGAAAGCTACTTAAGAAAAGGAAATACATTCTGTGAAAGAAAACAGATTTTAATACTCTGAAAATACCCTCTAGTTATTTTGAGTTATTTTGCTTATAAATGATGCCAGCTGATCTCCTGGCTGCAGAAATTTTGAAACCAGTTGAGTATGAGCCAATGTAGCTGAGGTCAGCAGATAGCAACTTCTCTTAGGATTAGGGCAGAGCTATAGAGCAGCATATGTCTCAGCTCTCTTAGTGGTTTTGAAAAAAAATCAGATGGCACATTTTTACACCCTTGAAAAATGCATTTTCACTGCATTATCTTACAGTATCTTAAATTATCTTGCAGTGCTGTCTTATCAGGAAAGCAATATTAAAACACCAAAGCTGGAATTCATGCCTCTACATTTAAGAAGTTTGAAAATAAGTTTCTAAGCAAATCTTTTGTTTGAAGATCCTTTCTGCAATCAATAGAGAAAAACACTTTCAGAGACCAACCCAACCATTCCAAAAGTACAGATTCCAAAAGTAGCAACAGGTGGTGCACATGGCCCTGTTGTATCTAGTTTTTCTCCTGAGTGTAAAAGGAACCTAGAGAAGGAGTCAAAAATTGGTTCTGAATTTCCAGGTGAACAAACTTAAGACATATAATTCAATTTGCAAGATATTCTTAAAATATGCGCATCTCTGACCCTGAACTTTTTCAGCCACCCTTCACACAGCCTCTTGCTGCAGGTATGAAATGAAGCTTTGCCCCTTTTAGGACTTTCTATCGGGTTATCCTGGTCACACATCGAAAGAAATATGTTTTTTTTTAGTAAATATATCAATACAGACTTAACCATAAGTTTCATATTGTTGAGTACTAAAGAGTGTGAAAAGTCCATGAGGCCAGCACTCAAGAACTGCCATTGATTTACAAGCACTTTCAAAAAAAAAAAATCACTGAGTCATAGAATGGTTTGTGTTGGAAAGAATCTTCAAGATGACCTTATTCCACTCCCTGCCATGGGGATCACCTTCACCTATCTCAGGTTTCTCCAAACCCTGTCTAGCCTGGCCTTGAACACTCCCAGGGGAGGACAGCCACAGATGCTTTGTGCAAACAAAGCCGTGCACCAGGTCCTCAGCACCCTCTCAAAGGACAATTCCTTGCTTATCATTTAAACCTATTCCCTCTAAGTTTAAAGTCACTACACCCTGTCCAAATTGAAGCACCAGACCCTATTTTGGATTCATTAAACTTTGTTGATCTGAAAGGTATACTGCATCTTGCCTGGTATCTCCTTGTCGCATTTACTGATGGAATAAGGTCACCTAGAGGACTTTCACCTCATCAGCTCATTCAGCAATATTAAGTGAACTTTGTTTTATGTTCAGACAGTTTAGCAGTGATGCCTTTTATATGACTAATTTCTGTCAAACATGTCAAGATTGTTTTTTCAGATGTATATCCAACTGATGCCATACAATATGGCATCAGTTACCAGCCGTTCAATACACAGCTGCATACTTAAACAAGCAAAGCATCAAACATATATTTTTTCTATTTAGAAAATATGTTAGAAGTAAAAATCTGGTGGAATTTCAATATACAAAGAAGTTTTTCTTGAGAACTTACTGTAATTTCCTGTCTTTGAGAACTTTTTTTTTTATAGTGCAATAACATATAATTTCATTTTTTTTGTCCTAGTCAGATAGGAAGAAGACAAATTCCAGTGAGAATTTTTAATGTATCAGGAAAAGAGCATGTTCTGGCTTGTAAGATAGATGTCATATGGCACTGGCAATGTTGTTGTCATTGCATGCAGTCCAGTGTTGTACCCAAATGAAAAGTTATGACTAAGATGTAGTTTATTTCACTTGGACTGTGGCCATGTTTTTTGGCCATGGTTAATAATTGTAATAGTGTTGAAGTAATCTGAATGTTTCAGCAGCACTTTTAAAAATTTTTCATCCATCAAGATTCAGACTCTCAGCTAAAAGAGGTTTTCAAAGAATAGTAGGTAGGTATTTTAAAATGACTAGAAATGTATATGCAAGTTTGAAGCTGTTGGTTTGTTTTTTTTAATAAATGTTCATGTTATGTTCTTAATCCATGTTGAGACACTTCTCATCCACCACAGAAGGATGATTTCTATAACACCCTCAGAATTAGTACAGGAGACAAAACGAGGGAAATTTATTCACGTTTAGCTTTTTTAATGCCTTCATAGAACACTGAAGGACCTGACTGTCAGAGTTGTCCTACATACCAAAACATGTAATAAAACCATGTTGTTGAAACAAGACCTGTGGAATATCAGGTCAGTTTGTAATACCTCAGAGACATCCCCGGTGTTTGATTTCTCCAAGAGCATCTGCTCTTCTATCTGCCTCTGTACTGAACACAGTTCAGGTAACTCCAGCACTGGCTTCAAGTCATGCCTTTCATACTTCTCCCTTTAAGTCACTGAATTCAATAAATATAACATTAAAAGAAGACACCTCACTTCAAAATTGGAAAAAAAAATTTCCCTTCAGTGTGGCTTTGGCTGTTATGGTATTGAAGAGAAGACATGAATGTAGATTATGCATTTACTGTCATGACTCCTTGAGACTGGAAATGTTTAAGATCCAAAAGGATTAAAATAGGACAGATTTCATCATGTGTTTTTGAGTCATGATAGGTGTTATTAATCCTATTTACCTACCTTGGATTCAGACTCAAAATTTGGAAACCAGTATACTGAAACTGGTAATTTTTCTTTTTAAAAAGTGTATCAAGAAAAAGGAACTCTTTTGGGGTAGAATTGCAATTCCCTTTGAAACAGTTTCCATATCATAAAAAACTATTGCATTAATCTGCAATAGAGGAAAGCATTACTACCAGATCCACAATAATATAAGCAATTTTAAAATTTCCCCATATTTTTCTTCCATTCTTGGGCAGTTTTTCCTAAATCTAATGAAAAGTCAATCCTGTATACTTTCTTACTTTGTTTTTATTTGGTTTGGTTTGGTTTGGTTTGGTTTGGTTTGGTTTTTTTTTCCTGAAATTATATCAACCTAGTCAAACTATTGAAAAAACATTGCTTATTAAATTCTGGAAATTGTTTTACAGTAAGAGAAAGGGAGACTTGTGCTAGAATATTTTGTCCCAATTCTGTATTTGGCTTTGAAAATATAGTATTCCTTCTATATGTTTTTTGGGGAATTCAAGTGAAGCAGAGAGGTATTTAAAAGTAGTATCTATAGACTGAATATCTGGCCAAAAAACATATTGAGAGAAAAATTCAAACCCTATACATAGAATTTTACAGGTCCTGTAGTTTTAGTTCTAGGGATTTCAATCTATCTCTTTCAGCAACAACATTAGAAAAAAATGTAAACTGGGAATATTTTATGATCCTTTAAGCCCAAAATTTGATTAGAAGTATAATTATGTTTCATACCTTGCCTGTTCCTGGGAAAAATGCCCAGGAAAAAGAAAAACAAGGTAAAAAGAACCTGTGAGAAACACTGGCAAGATTTAGGAGTAAAACAACAACAACAAAAGAAAAAATATTTTCCTGTTTTAAGATGGGCACAACATATGATGGTAAAGGAAGTACTGACTTCTAGCTTCGTTGGAGGAGACTGATAAGGCTACATTTCCCATAATGGCATTCATTAAGAAATAATAGAAATTTCTTTTCAGTCTCTATTACATAGAGCAAGTAGAGCTTGCTTATTCCTTTCCCAGAGAGCAAAAATGCTCACATGAGGAATAGGATGGAAATAAGTTTCAGACTAACCTCTATCTCCACTACTCAGCATAGAGAACTTGAGTTGCTGAGTGTAGGCAGGATGGGTAAAACAATTTAATATTGTTGTAGATGACCAGCAAATTACAACTGCTTCCTTGCTTAAAGCAAGGAAGATAAAAAAGATGTTATGATTTAGACATGTAATGATACTTCCACAGGCTACTGCTGTCTAAATGCTACTCATACATCAACCCTTGCTCTTGGCTGTATGTGAAGTCACAAGAAGATACTAAAAGCTGAATTCATGGGGAGAAATCCCAACCTCACTGAAGTCAGTGAAAACAGTCCCATTGTCTTAAACTGAACCCATCTTTCACACCTGGCACTTGCACAGTGTGATGAGAAGTTCATGTTCCAAATATTGAATGGGTTTAAGTACCACAGACAGCCTGGTGAAATAAGGGTGTACCTTACTCATAAAAATTGCAACCTTGTGGTTATGTGATGCTCTTCAGATTTTTCTTTCTTTTTCTTGTGTGGTTTTTTCACTTATTAAAAAATTTAAAAAATATTTAGAGTGGTGTTAGGGTAAGGTCAGGCTCAGAAAGTAATTTAATATGAATATCATTATTAAAATCTCACAGCATCAAATGAAATTTTTCAGATTAATAAATCTACTGAGATATAAAATTATCTGATTTATAACTATGCATTAGTAGATCTGAAATGTCAGTTATTATCTTGTTTAATATTTTGATTGTTATATAATATTATGAAGCTTCTAGAATAGGTTCAAAAGGAAAAGAAATAGGAATTTTCTAGCTATGATTTCAATTTGATTGCCAGACAAGGGAGTAACACTCAACGTTAGATTTTCTGTGATTAACATAATTTGAAATAAGATATCATAGTGTTAGTAATTAGCACTGTGAATAATTTCATTGTTTAATGGAAATCCAGGAACTGTGTAATTCAGAAATAATTTACAGTACAGTAACTTTTTTTCAGCAATATTCTTAGTCTTTTGTAGGTAAGAGCAATATCTTGACTGGACTCTGAGCAGTGAGAAAAAAATAGCTGACAACTTTTTTTTTTGTAAGCAATGAATTGCAGGGTTAGTAATTACTGAAGTTGTAGGCCTCTCTATACATCATGAAAGCCAGGAACCTGTCTCTTACTGCTAGAGATCTTTTCACACTGAGAATTAGCAGACAATAAGCTTTGTTAGTTAATTATAATTTACAAAATTTGGCAACTGACTTTATTGGAGCCCCAAATTTATCCTATTCTTGATACAATGCCTTATTTTAGATCTCATTTCCTTCGGTGAAAGTTTTCTCATTCAGTATCCGTCCTGTTTTTCTCTAAAATATAGTGCAATGAGAATGCAGACCTTGTGCAGAAAATGGATTAACTCCTTATGGATTTCTATGTGCAAATTTATTAGAAAAGCAGAATGTGATTCTGTGTTCTTTGCTGAAAACTTATTTTGTCCCATACCAACACCACTGGGGTTTCCACATCTAGTTCTAGATGAATAACACAAAGTCTTCTTTATCCTACAGTTCATAATGGCTTGGGACATTCCCTGAAGGGAAACACCCCAAAATATGGTTTTTAAAAGTCTTCCCACTCCACATACACACAAAGAAGTAATTACCTTAAAATAAAGATATTAATTTTGAAGAGAAAGTAAAACAAAAAGCACAACAAAAGAGAATGCCAAAATAAGCCTTAGGGCCTTTCTCTGAAAAAATAGTGCACCCATACAGCTACTGCAGTTAGCAAAATCAACTGTGGAGCTAGCGGGGACTCTCATTTAGCTGAGAAACCAGCATCTGGGAACGACTGATATAAAAAGCCTAGTTCACACTTTACCTTGTGTCAGTTGCTTTTTTGGGTAAGCGCATGATATTAACACAGTTAGGAAAACATAAATCTCAACGTTGAATATTGTAAACCTCCCTTACTCCCTGTGAATTTCTGGAGTCAAACTATGTAAAAGATTTTCTGTAGCTGTTAAGGCCAACTTTGCTCATAATTCAGGCCCCATTTCAAATCATTGAGCCATCAGAGAGAGAATCCATGAGTTTGGGGTTCAGGTTCAACATCAGACATTTAGCTGGAAATGCTATGCCCATGTACAGTTCATTTTACATATTCCATAAAAAAACTGGTCAAAAAATCTCTTCCAGTCACCTCCTGTACTCATTTCATAGGTATCTCTGGAGCTGTTTCCATTCTTTCTATGTTGCATCTATTTCATATTAATGTTCTGCTGGTGTCCAAAACCACTGAAGGCATTTTTATATTCTTGCACAGAACATCATTACTCTCTCTGCAGCAGGCCTGGTCACATGTGACCTCCAAGTCTCAGAGCTGTGCCATAAAAAATTATCTGGATGGTCCAAGCTAAGGAGCGGTGGTGAATGGAACTAAATTCAGTTGGTGGCCGGCTACTGTGGTGTCACCCAAGGCTTGGTATTGGGGACGATCCTGTTTAATATCTTTGTTTATGATCTGGACAAGGGGATTGAGTTAATCGTCAGCCAGTTTGCACATGATACCAAGCCAGGTGGGAGTGTGGATCTGCTGGAGGGCAAGAAGGCTCTGAGCAGGGATCTGGACAGGCTGGCCATGGGCTGAGGCCAGTGGT
>JBBMKD010000115.1:70163135-70181068 GCA_037834095.1 Argya squamiceps | reverse complement strand
GGATCTGCTCCCAGGGAACGGGGACAGGAGGAGGGGCAGAAGGATGGGGGATGGGGGGGATTCTAAAGTCATGTCAAAGAAGTTTTAGATTAGATCTTAGGGAACGTTTCTCCACTGGAAGAACTGTCAGTCACTGGAAGAGGCTGTCCAGAGCTGTTGTGGAGTCACCATCCCTAGGGAGATTTGAAAGATGTGTGGATGTGACACTTAGGAACAAGGTGTTGGTAGTGCTCCTGGCAGTGATGACCTCAATGGTCTTAGAGGTCTTTTTCAACCAAAAGGATTCAATTATTCTATGATTTTCATATAGAACTAGAAATCTCTTGGGTTTTTTTTGTCTTACTTCACCATAGTGTACCAAAAATATTTTAATCATATCTGAATGTTTATTGTAACAATGAACCTCATATCTGAAAAAACTATTTGGACTGGGAAAAAAAAGAAAAAAAAACAAACAAAATCTCTAAAACAATAGCTCCTTCATTCTCACATATAACAGTTTTAAAGGTTCTAATAATTTTTGGTTTCCTAGTAGCACATCTGGAAAATTTACAGGACAACTGGTTTCACCTAGGTTTTCAATGCAGAAAGAGTTGCGCCATTTGGAAAAAGCACTTATACTTCTCATCTGAGATTTAAAAATCACTCCTAGGAAAATCAGAAGTGATATTAAATGGGTACTGATATTGTAATTGGACAACAGGCTCCTGTTAATCTTCTCTAAAAAGCAGATGAAATATAATTCCTCACATAAAGCTAATTCTGTGGTTTCCTGGTTCCTGCGGGCTGTACTAGCAGATGGTATCAGCAGCATTCCTTCAGCTTTGGCTAAGACTCAGCTTTTCATTTCAATTTGTCTCTTTTTAATTTCAACCATGGGCACTATATACAGTAGCTGCTTGAGTTAGTCAAATAATTATTGCAAAACACCATTTGTGGTGAAATTTAACATCTACCTACTGAATAAGAACTTGCAGATAACATTTTTTTTACTTCTTGGCAGCCAGATTTAGAAAGAGTCCAAATGACCTTTCTTTAGAAGGCTCTGAAGGCAGATCCATGGATAGGTCTTGAAATGTCATAGAGCATTCTTCCTTTTTCTCCAAAAGGTAAAATCTCCATCCAATAACCTTGTCAAGTATGGTTAACAAATTTTTATAAGGTAAGAATGTATTAGTAATTCTGCTAAGAAAGTGTTACTGATCTGGATAACAATGCTGAATAGGCAGATAGATGGGCAGAATTAAGACTTCATGGAAAATATGATATATAATTATATACAAAAATGGACATATGAGAAATAAGCATACTGGTAGTGGTAATTTTTTACATAAGAATGTGCATTCTAAAATTCTTCATATTACATTCCTAAAATCAAACATAATTTCCATGGTCAGAGACAGTGGAAAAAGGTAACATAAGCTTAGTGGAATAGCTGCATATGACCTATTGCTTAAGGATAAAACTCTATATCTTTTTACTAATTTTATTGATATCATGTTGAGATCTTTAAGCTTATTCTGCATTAAATACATCCAGTCAATTTTTATTTTTACTATGGGATTATAGTATGTTATAGTGATTTTTAAAGTAATTTTTACCTACAAAAACGGCTGTTAACAATTTTAAAAAGTCTCTTATTTAAACAGCAGAGACATACCTTCTTTTATGCAGAGGAAAAAAGTTCATTTAAAATTTAAAAAAAAATCAAATTTCTCTTACTTTTACTACTTTTTTATCAGGACAAAAACAGTCTATTAGTAAAATTCTGCCTGTAGCCTTATGATTAATAAGTGCCACACAAAACTCTTATCATGAGATTATGAAGAATATCCATAACCTCAGTCATTTTAAATGTCATTAAAGTGCCCAGTGTGATTAAAATAACAACATTTTCCTTCCTGACATAACAGCATGACTTTAGTTATGTACAATTGTCTTTGCAAACATTTCCTAGGCTACCCCTTAATACATTTTATATAGTAGAAGGTTTGTGGCTCAGGCATAAAAAAATTCCACAGCTTTCTTTTACTAATTTTAAAGCTCTTTGAAATATAATTCTGCCCTTGATGACATTCATCAAATATTTACCAAATGTGTCCTTCTGCATCATCTTAGTATGTAACTGATGAAACATTTAAAAGCTGTCAACAGTGGTATATTTATAAGTTTGACTGCAAAATCATTACATTGAATATAAATGTTGCTATGATGCACTAAACCTGTGAAAAAAAAAGGAGAGAATGTCCCTTTGGTATTTTCTGGGCAGATATTGTCAATTTTTGAATTAAAATTTTGATTTCACATATTCCAGGTGACCTCTTTACACATTAAAGTGTTGGGGTGGTGCTGGGGAATACTGGATAGGAGGGTTGTTGGCACTGTGTGATTACTGACAACTTTTAGTACTTTAATGATGAGAGCCAGACAAAATTATTCCCATTAATTAATTAAATGCAATTCACTTATAAATACATAGAACAAAATATCACAATACTTAACATCACTTTACTGTTAAAGAATATAAGGAGTGTGTCAATATTTATGAACATCTATCTGCTTTGTTGGATCAGAACTAAACTTGTTAAATATGGACATGGTAAGAGGATAAGGGCAGAGAAAGGGTTAGGTCAGCAGGGGGACAGGTGATGTGCAGTGATCAGCTGTGACAATTGATGATCATTTAAATTAGGCAGATAGATAAGAGTAAAAAGAGTTAATAAGTGAGAGAATTAAATCAAGAAAAGTAAAGATTAAACAGCACAAATAAAGTTCCTAGCACCAAAGTCTATTAGTGTATGAAATTATCTGCCATAGGAAATTATATATATCCTATTTTTTGACTCACTGCACACTATATGGGATAAGGTATTCATAAACAGACAATAGTAGGGGAAGAAAACCTCTATTCTTAAAAGCAGAAAGGCAACAAAATACCCTTAACAAGGCTTTCCAATTTTGCAATTTCCTTGGGACTACTTACCTGACTTAGTGGCAGATACTGCAGAGCAGTCTGTCTGTCTGAGATTTTTAATAGGTTGTTTTAATAAGCCTTTCTTGTGATTTGTGTTTCTGATACGAACAGCAATTACCCAGCCAAGTAATGAGACTCTAATGAACATGCCTATCCTAGATTACTTTAGAAGTTCATCAGAGAAGCTAATAGCATTGTAAAACTAAAATCTCCTTTTTTTTTCCCCTGTCAAGACACATCTGATTGTTCTTCTAAGTGCCTTTATATTAAAAAAATCGAGAGAAAAAGAAATATATGTAGCTCTGTGCACATGTGTGTGACCATCAAATACATGTTGTTTTTATCTACAATATATGATACAGAACAAAGAAAATAAATTTGTTTCTGGATGTTCTGATCTACATGTGTACATCTATGTATTTGTTTTCACTGCAGGTTTCATGTAAAAGTGGATTTCCCCTGTGTACAGAAGGAAGAATTCTAATATTTTGGAAATGTTAGTTATTTAGCATTTCTAAGAAAATAAATTAAAAATTAAAAAAAATAGAGGTCCTGGACAAGGCTTCGAACTGCAGTTCAATGCAGTGCCATAAAGGATGGCACTGTACAATGGAGAAGGGAAAATTGGGGTGGTGTTTTAAATCTGCTTGCAGAGGCATGAGCTAAATAATCAACATTTCTGTACAACCAAGGGCTGCAAATCATCTAACTTATACCTTGGAGACTTAAAAGGTTAAGGGGGAAATTTTTATGTATTTAACTGACAAAAAAGGATAGTATCACAAATTCACTTCTTTAGCTGATTTAGACGATTATTTTATGATGAGATCAAACCCATCCTAAAAGGGCTGATTTCCCCTCCATTATCACACACAGAACCTTCTAAAATTAACACTACTGTTTAGTTTCACATTTGAACATTTGATCAGAAGAGTCTCACCATGAATAATAGTTCCTGAATGATGTGACTCAGAAATATTCATGGCAGTAATTGAAATATTCATGGCAGGTTCATGGAAGCTGTGAGATGAGTTTATTTTAAAGGTTAATTAATGTACACAGCAACCTCATGTCTTCAGATGTCCAAGGTTGACTTTGAGTTCTGCAACAAAATAATACTGTGAATTATTTTACTGGAATAGTTTTAAAAGCAATTTCAATTTTTAGACATTTCGATGAGGTGATATGTTTTGTTTGCATTTTTCCCCAGGTGATTTTATTTACTTATTTGTTTGTTTGTTTTGGTAGATATTTGCTTCTCACAGTGTGTCCTTATAAAAGGAGGAGAAAACTCAACAGAGAGTGTTATACCACTGCTTGGAAATAATTATTTCTAAATAATCATATCGAAATGTTTCCCAGAGAGATTTTCATTATAGGAAATTAATAGCAATGTGGTAAACTCCAGGTGGATGCTTTTGTGGTTTAGGAATTCAAATTCCAGTTTCAGGCTTTAAAAGCTTTTAAGGTGTTGATTTTTAAATGGTTATTCTTTTAAGGCCAAAGAGGAAAAATATATTTTCAAAGGATAGGAAGTTTTATTTTCCCACATTTAGTCAATAGAAAGGCAAAAAAAGAGGTACTGTTAATTTTTTGGTAATTTTCTTGACACTGCTAAAATAAAAAAATTACTGATCATTTATGTCAAGCAACAGTCAGAAAAAAAAAATTAGTTTAGTCTGCCATTTTGACTAAGAAGAAATATGAAGAATAACAGCAAAAATGTTTTTTATCCCAGAGAGAGACTAGAATGCAGATTCCTAGCCCAAGGCCCTGATAATTTTTCCTCCTGGAACTCAATTTCTTTCCTGCAGGTTAGAAATTACACTCCTTAAATTCAAAGTGTGTAATTGCTGAGATAAACAATTCGGGAACAAACGTTGCCTTGCAAATTGATGGCTGCAGATTGCTGGTGTACAATGACAAATGATGACTCTGCTTGGGATGTGTTTGCAAGCAGAGAAATAGAGGACGGGCTACGCGCATCAAACACTTAAATTGCGCTGAATAATGCAACTGGTCGTAGTCAATAGTAAGGGTAAAACATCAGAAAATGGAACCAGCGGTTTCACAGGATAAAAAAACTGGCACAGTATAAGAGACAGAAGACTTGTAAGGTTTGGGAGGTTTCTGCAGAGATGAAGGTTTGGAGCATTCACAGAGGAACAAAAAGAGTATCAGGAAGGATAGAACACAGGAAGTGGAAGGAGAGTCACAACTCCTGATTTTAATGAGAAGTTACTCAGTCTGTGTCTTCATCAATGTAGTGATCATTGGAATGGAATAAACCCAGGTACTTAGGTTCAGTAAATGAATCTTCTTAGCAGACACCTGGTGCCAGAAAATTAAATCCTTCAATAAAATCATTTATTTGGATTTGAAATTTACTCTTGGAACCACATAACTTGTGTCAGTACCTTCCATCACTGTGCATGTTCACCCATGAGTGTACAACCTCAATCACCAGACTGAGTGCCAGACTGAGCACTGACAACAGAAAATTAAACCTCTTAGGTGCACAAAAAATATATAGGGAGGGAAATAATAAGAAAAAGATACAGTTTTAACAGCTAAACATCTATGTATTTGGACACTGACAAGACGCATAATCTTTTTTTCTTTTGTTTTTATGGGAGGAACCTATTGTCTTTTTCTTACTTTGACAACTGAATAAACTATACACAGTTCTAAAAATAGTTTATAACTTTTTGGGGTTATCTTTTTAGAATTTTATATTTAGCTTATATGGTAACAGGTACTTAATGAGTACTTAAAAAACAACAATGGTAATTTTTATAAAATCATACTTTAATCTATTCTTATAATATCCTGACAGTTTTGCATTGCCTCATGGAAATCAAATGACAAGTAAAATGTCACTGCTAGAGAATAGGGCTAGTGTATATCCCTCATTTATGAAAATAAAGGGTAAAGACAGTTTCAGAGATTGAACTCCAAAGTCATAATAATCTTCAGATAAGAGAAGAAAGCCTTCAGAATAGATTGAGATAGAGTGTCATTACTCACAGAATGCACAGAGGGAAGAGGTTTACCTAAAAGAAAAGCAATAACAAATATATTCTTATTTAATGAACTTTTTTTTGTTCATCCCAGTATTTTCTCTGTCAGTGATAATGCTGAAACAAACAGGAAAGTCTATACAATAGACCTCTGGAAATTTCAGTGCCTTGTGGACAGTTACTTCAATGTTTTCTTCATCTCACTTTCTGTTTGACTTCTCAGGACATCACTTTGTGTAAATTCTCAAAGGAAGGGACTTTGGTTTGAGGTTGCAAACAGTGATGGCAAGCACTGGGTGGAAAACTCAGACAAGTTGTGCAGCTGAACATTGCTGTTAACTCTTCTTAAGTAATCATAGCCACGAGGAAGCTATGAAACAAACACATTTTAATTTCAAAGACAATATATTTTGATACATTCTTATCCTATTCAGATTGAGATCCCTAGGATTTTCTTGGAATTTTGCACATACATTGCTGAAAAGCAGATTATCTTCTGTAATTTATGCATTTGTGTGACTGCCGTGTTTAAGTCACTGTTTGTGTCTGAGCCATGGTTTTGTTTTATACAAGCAAATAAAACTGCAACTGTCAGAGCCATACATCCCTGTAATCCCTGTAGAAATGAACCAAGATGTGTTTCACTTGCTAGTGCAGTAAATTAACAAGATTAATGGGAGATTTCCTCTAACCTTGTGAACCCAAAAATCCATCACTTTGTTCACACTAGATTAGTTTTACTCTTTGCAAGTGGCCCATTCCTAATTTTACATTCTTCAAAGATTATGAATAATTCCAGACTGTAAATTTCCAGTACAGCACTTCAGCAGGATGCTCTCTGGGATTTTGATTACAAATCTACCTTGAGACTTAAAAAGTTGTTTTCATCAAATATATACTGGTCTCTGGTTCTGCACATATTTATCCTGTGTCTTCAGATTAATGACATATTTACTTTGTAAGAATATCTCCATATAAATAAAACACAGAACATGGGGATCATCATAGCACAGGAGGCTTGAATCTTGTTGCCACTGTGGAAAAATCATTTGGCTTTTCTGTGTTCAGATACAAGTGGAGCACATTGTTTTCAGCTGGAATAAAAAATAAAATACAAAACTTTTTCTTTGGCAAGTTATCCTTGCAATGACCTACTACTTCAGGTGTATAGAATTGTTCCAAACAGTATGAAGAGGTATTATAGAATGCGGTTCATTCTGAACAGCTGTCTAATTTAATTAATTTATTTTATTCATAGTCACAGTGTCAGTACTTGGAGCTTGTAGAGACCTCTGAAAATCATCAAGACAAATATCCATGTTCAAACCAGACTCAACTGCAACAGGCTGCTTAGGGTTTTGTCCAGTTTTGAATACCTCTAAGGACAGAGAATATACAACTTTTCTGGGCAATTTTTGCCTCTGTCTGACCACCCTCACAGTAAAGAATCATAGAATCACAGAATTACTAAAGTTGAAAAAAACCTGCAACATCTTCAAGTCCATTTCATCCTGTCCTTAGCCAGACATTCTTCAGATTCAGATAAATAAATAATGTGTCCAGGTGCAGCCAAAAGTACAAGAAATCTAGTTTTTCAGTGGTCAGGTTTTTCAAGGTAGCAACTTTGATAATTTTTTTCTTCCATCACTCCAGGTAATGCTGTAATTGCAATTTGTTTTAGAACGATATTGCAAAGGTGATAGGCTAAGAATCCTATATTCATTCTTTATGTAAAATCCATGTAAAATCCTTACTGTAATAACCAAGAGGAAATTCAGTCAAGTTTAGGTTCTATTTTTGCTTTTGGTAACAACCATGTCAGGAAAAACTTGAAAGTTAGCAATGGTTCCAATACATGTGAAAACTATGAATGTGTGTGGCAGAAGCATAAATATGAGCAGATCAATAGGAATCTAACTTCAAAGGGGCAAGAAAGATGTATTCGTGCAATTTTATGGATGTAGAACAGCATCACAATAAAAGTTCATCCCAGAAGATCGGTAGAATAAATTTAAAACCTGTTTCATTTGGAACAAGAATCTGCAACAAAACTGCAAAGAACATTTCTAGTAAACTTCTATCTAATATATTCTGATACAGGTCAAGACTCTTGCATATATTATTTTAACTTTTTCCACTATTTAAATAGCCCCAGAAGCGTATTTGTGTTTCTTTTTTCACAAATATTACAAGATCTATTCCCTTTTTCCTAGGGCTGAATGTTGGATGAAGCATATTAAGTGCTAATTATAAAAGAAAAGAGAAGAATGGAACTATAAAAACAAAGGAAGTAATATTTTGATTTTCAATATGAATTTCTGAGCACATATAGGACATTAAAAATATTTGGTGAAAAAAACCCCAAAACTATCTTTTAAAATCTATTTTATACTTTTCTTTTTCCTTTTTTTCCCTTACTTCTTTCTTCTTTCTTCTTTCTTCTTTCTTCTTTCTTCTTTCTTCTTTCTTCTTTCATTTTTTCCCTCTTTTTCCCTTTTGCCCTTCCCTTGCATTCCTTTCTCTTCTGTGCTCCTCATTTACTTAGATATATTTCAGCATTGTGAGTAGAACACCTCATTTTCAGATACAATAACCTGAGAAATGCAAAGCCACTTATTTGCACCTAGATGAAGAAATTTGATTTGATATTTCATGATACAACATTATGACAGGTTTTTTTTTCATAACCCTTCATAAAGATATAAATAGAGGTGAACTTCAGCCTAGATTAGATAGTTTCTTAGATAATTAGCAAATTATATGCAATTAAGGATGAGGTCACTGTGGCTTACACACCTGTATAAGGGTGGCCTGGTCTTTGAAAGAACAATTCAGGTTTAAGGTGAACTGACTGTTCTGTTCTTGACTGTATAGGCAGCCAGAAATGATCACTCCACTAAATTACCAAAGTCCTGAAAGTTCATTGGATCAAAATAGATCTTTGCATTTGTATGTATTCTGGATTAAGGGTATTCTCAATATAGGGACCCTCGTTGAAATTAATCTATGTATTCTGTATCTCCGAAGTTCTCTGTGGCTCAGTTAGTGGTAAGGTCTAAAGCACAGAAATAACCTTGCATGCATAAAGCAGAAATATGGAAGTTTAAGAGAAAAATGTTAAATGACATCACCTGAAAGACAGAGAAAAATTAAATAATGAAGCACATTAAAATTTAAATACTTAAATACCAGGGTGAAAATCCAGAAATTGTAATTGTTTTTTGTCATCATCTAAACCTTTTTTATTCAATATATTAAATTATAGGTAATGAAACCTTCATGAACTCTTATTTTCTTACAAAGGTACAGCTACATTTTTGCTGAGGCATTTTTTCTCCTTTCTGCAATGCCACAATCTTGAAACAATAGATTATATTTTTTTTAGTTCTCTGTTATTCTGCAGAGAAAAGAATTGGTATAATAACGTTGCACCCTAAAGTGGTCCCAAGTCTATGATAAGATTCTAATGTTGTTTTTGTGCTTTCAGGTCATAGAGCTTTTTTTGTAAAGGCAGATTGTCAGGATCATCTTGTGCTTTGGGGAACTCAAGTTATATTCAGTATGGTTAAAAAATTACCACTAAACAAAGTAGAGGAAGCTAATTCTTGTACTCTGCTTGGATACTGTGGAAGCAATCAACAGATACAAATCACCACCTCCGACATTTCGGCAAGCCCCAAATTGCTTTCTGTTTAGTTACTTTTTCATTGCCTTATGTTTCAGCTTCCTTTTCTCTCCCTTTCTCCCTCCTCCTGAAAATGTGTGTGAGCATGTTTGAATAATTACACAAGATTGCGTATTTTTAATAAAGATGTTGTAAGAGATCTGAGTCAATTCAGTATTAGGGTATAGTCAAATTACCTGTTTAAGACTACCAGTACCTGAATGTTGTTCAGATAATCCAAATCAGAGCCTAAATGTGAATTTTTATTGACATTCTTCATGTTTCATTTGTTTAATAATTTTACTCATTTGAATATGAATATATGAAATAGGTTTTTTTTATTATTTAGGTAATAAAAAATCTTGTATAAGTTGATTAGGCATCCAGAATGTAAGTGCAAATGCACTCAGAAAAGATGCAGTTTCATGGTGCTCGGCCGGATTTGGTGTGGCTTCTGCCTATTGAAGCCTTCAAAAATCTTTAGACCACACAGCCACCTCCTAACTCAATTCTGCATAAATTTTCTTGGCTACCTAACACAAGTAGGTATATTAAACACTATGATTTTAACATTATGTTTTGCATTAGACTCATTGCAGTGCTGTGTCCAGGTCTGTGCTCCTCAGGACAAGAGAGGCAGGGAGCTCCTGGAGTGGGTCCAGATGAGAAAGGGCCTGGAGCATCTCCTCTATGAGAAAAGGCTGAGGGAGCTGGGGCTGTCCAGCCTCAAGAGGAGCCCCAGCTGAGAGGGGACCCCATCCCTGTCTGTTCCCATCTCCAGGGAGGGCAGAGCAGGGCCCACGCTCAGCTCTGGGGGCCCAGACATGGCACCAGAGAAACAGGCAGGGACTGAGCCCAGAAAGTTCCACATCCAGAAAGTTCTGGATGTGAGAAAGAGCTTCTGTCCTGGGCAGTGACTGAGCCCTGAACAGATTGTCCAAAGAGGGTGTGGAGTCTCCCTCACTAGAGATATTCCAGATCCCTCTGGACATAATCCTGTGCCCTGTGCTCTGGGATGACTTTGATTGAGAAGGGAGGTGAGATCAGATGACCCCACTGGGGTCCCTACAACCTAAATCATTCTGTGTTTCTGTGAGCTTAAACTTGAGCTTTAAGCTAACATTTGTCCATCCACATCATTGTATCCCCAATAAGCAAACGACCTTCTGAATCATGGTATTGCTGCAGCATATGTCTTTCTAGGACAAATCATCAAGGTGCCATATTTTCACAACATATCATTTGTAAATTGCTTGACAGTTATTTCTCCCATTATTATTTATCATGTTTCACTCCTCATAAACTGAAAAAAAAAAGGTTTATTTTCTGGTTAACAGGGTCTAAGAAGAAGATGTCTCTTGATAAATGGCAGGATATGAATCAGGATATAGCGCACATTGTGAAACATTTTGCTGTGGTAATAGTGCAACAAATAATAATTCTATCAGCTTTATTGGATATTGGTTGTTCAGTCTCATATGTTAAATGGATTTGGTACAGCAACTATCAAACCTAGTATAGCTGTAAAATGCACATTACTAAGCTTTCAGCACATGCTTTTATAGTGAAGGTAGGGATAAAACAAAAATACTATGTTAGGAGGTTATATTGAGCAGGGAAAACACCTGATAGTACCTACCAGGAGTGAGGGAAAAAAAACAAGGATGTGCTTCATAATTGCAGATACCAGGTGCAAAAACTTCCCTGGCAGAAACAAAGTCTGTGATAATGTCCATAGTTAACTCCACAAAAGCTACTGCCTCTGTTTTTAACTAAATAAATGAACAATAATAATAACCACAATGATAGCAGTAATAATAAATTAAAGCAATCACACTAGTACAAGCTCTCCTGAGAGGAAGACTCTCTTGAGAACTTCTCAGAGACCTTGCCTGGATTGATGAGTGAGTCTGCAGCTCACCACGAGCCATACCAGTGTCTGCAGTTCTCCTCTGTCCCCTCTCCCCCGAAACAATCCTGAGCAGCAAATAAAGCAACAAATTGCAGTAAATCCACCCAAACACCTGCCAGAAATGTTCAAGGCATTCCACGGCACACAGAAACAATGATGCATGGGAATAACAATTCTCAGTATAATGTCCATGGGAGATTTGAAGGAGGGCAAGGCTGCAGGCTATTTCAGTGAGGTATTATAGAAAAAAGGACCTTTCTTTGGGGTACAGCATGAGTTTAGCTATATAAATTTAGGGTTAGATAATAGTCTCTGGTCTATTTTATTTACTGAGATAGATTTAGATGGGGAAAGTAATTTCTCAAAAAAACCTGTATCTGATAGACAGTCTGCATAAGACAATAAATGGTCGACACAGTTTGTTCCCTGCCTCAGGGGCTGCCTGATATAGTCAATGGGTGTAACTTTTGTGGCAATACATTGGCAATAAAATGCTGCCATTCTTGTAATTTGAAAGCTTTTGATAATGGTGGCACTGTCCAGTACAAGCAATTTCATGAAGTCCTCGGCAGCAGCTCACCAAGCAGCCAGAGTGAGTGTGTTGACAGATATTTTACAACACAGTCATTACTTTGTTTTCTGGGGAAAAATTAATTCATTTATTACCTGAAAGCTGTTTTCCCACCCCTCAATGGTTGGGAAGAATTTGGGCAGGAGACTAATGGAAGAAAATCTCCAATATACACATCAGGAGCAACATGCATATAGCACATCAAATAGAAAAATTAACAAAACCCTCAGCTTACAAAATGTGCTGTAATGCAGCCGACATATTTATTGTCCTCTTCTGGTATCAGCTGGCTACTGCCACAGAGGAGATACTGGTGAAAAAGGAGAGTCAATCACCACTTCTCCTTTCATGCTTTCTTCATTCATGCTCCGGAGAAATGCAGGAATTTAGCCAAGACCAAAGGCAGCAGCTCAGAGAGCAAAATCATACACATGCACTAGAAAAACCCAAAGGGGTATATGCCAGCACAACGACTGAGCTAAAGAGATCTTAATCTCATGCAACACTGTTTATAGAAGAGTTACGAATTAATTCAAAACAATATGGAAGCAGGTGGGGCACTCCACAAGGAGTCAAGAAAACTGTTTTTTCAAATTCTCTGCATTCATATAGACTTTTTTCTGTTAATTAAGTGGACATTTTTTCTCTCTGTATCTTGTTCTTGCTTATCTTTCTTTTCTCTGGCCTCTGCAGACCAAGTTGTCCAATCTCTAGGCTGTGTCTTGTTATGGAATATGAAATACAGCCTAACACTTGTACAGACTCCAGACACTACAGCAATAAGAGATCTACCCGTTTTTACATTGTGCTTTGGTTTGGAGTTAAGTTGTCCTTACTTCTGTTTTCCAGTACTACTCTGGAAAAGGACTGTTTTGACTGCTAGAACAACTTCTATATCATACTGTATTGAACCAAAATGGGTAAAAAAAAAAAAGTTCATTTTTCATCAATAAAATAGGATATAATCATCCTGGGGATGAGGCCTGCAGGACACTTATTGCCGTGAGATACTTAAAAGAACTCAGTCTGCTTGTCTTATTATACAGAAGGTTGGGGGGTGGCTTGCTTTCTGAGTTTAAATTCCCCGGGGGAAATAGAGACATGGGCAAAATCTTTGCTCCATGCAGCATTGAAACAAGGAGCAATGCCTGGAAGCTGAATTAAATTGCAGCTGAAACCCATTCATACTTTAGAAGAGGCTCAGACTTTTCTGCAGTGCTTGACCACCACAGCGTGACACCCTAGAAACTTCAAATCTTCTTCCTTCTTTTCAAGATGCTGAGATGAAACTGTAGAAATAAAACTGTAGAGCCTTTATGTTACTCTGAAGGAGGTCTGATTAGTCAATTGTACTTTAAAACCTGAAAATATTATATATTATTATATCTACATACGATGTGCATTTAAGACTCTGTTAATGAGAAAAAAACCACCGAAGCAGATTATAAATTTGTTGGCACCTCTATTTCTTAATATTTGAATAGAAGAACCCATAGTAAATAAATACATTCAACGTGATGCTTAATGAGTCCAAAAGAGCGAAGTGTCTCTGTAAAAAGAGCTACCTACCGGGATCATTATTGTTATTGCTGCAAGTACAATCATAGAGGTCAAAATTTACCACATCTTTCTTTGTGGGAGAGAGGCTTTTGCTTTGAGGGAGATATCTGTAAGTCTTACAAAGCAGATCTACAGACTGTTAAGAAACTTGCTCAGACAGGCTATATAAAATGGATAATTCTGATTTTTTTTCATCAAGAAAGCAGCAGCTTGCTTTCTATAACCACAACGGTCCACAAAACACCTTTTGATGACTGGATTATCAGATAACCACAATTACTGGCAATGGGAAATGGAGTGTGACATGTTTATATGTAAGGACAACTAACCAGAGCCAGATATGATCTATATTACCTCTAAAATACTCTACTTCTCTTTTTTTCCTAGTGCTGCTGCATGCCACCAAGCGTCTGAAAAAGGGGTGGGGAGGACAACCAGCCTCCCTATAAAGCTAAAACAGTTTAGCTTAATGCATCACAAAAACTCCACAAAATAAAAAGAAAATATGGTAAAGATTAAACCTTTTCTGATAAAAGACTTAATATTGCTACCTAATCACTTAATTTTATTACTTTTTCAACAATATGCATGACATCACACAGCTGAAAAAATTCCATTGTCTTTTTGACCTTTGGCTGGTTGATTAGGTTTTCTGTGGGTGACTGATGACTGTCATTGATTTCAAAGTGACTCTGAGGATGGTGTATATGTGATATGTGGCTTGATTTTCAAAAACACCTCTTGTTTGCCTTACTCTAAGTATTACAGGTCAATAGCACAATTGTAGCAAGAGTAAAGTCACTGATGAGTAAATGAGGGAAAAAATCCATGCACAATAGATTTTGAGATTTTTTAGGGAATACTTAGAAACTATCTTATATCTAGAACAGGCAGCTGAACCTGACCTTTGAAAATTAGGACCAGTCAGAGGTTCACCAGTATAACAATTTGAGATACTCAAAATATTAATTTTTGAAAGTATTGTCCAAGACATGGAAACAAAATAATTTAAAAAGGAATTTAATACTCTGAAAATATATGTAAAATTTTGGTTCAGTAATGATAAGGAATTGAAATGAACTGAACTCACCTTGCATAAATTTCAGGGAAACTACATGATTCAGAGGTCATGGTACTTGATAGCTATTTTAACAATCTGCTACTTTCTAGCACAAAATAAAAGAAATTCTATTATTGAGACTATATTAGCTAGTATGGTCAATCTGTATATTTATGGATCTCTGGGCATTATGGAAAAACACTGTGTAGCAAGAACTGCTAAAGACATTACACTGCTTGGGTAATGGTTTTTAAATTTACCTTTTAAAAGATGTTACTATATTTAGGCATCACAGAAGCACTTAAGCTCACTGAACCATCCCAAACATAGTCCAGCACAGTTTGTAAAAATGTTGTGAAAACATCCTGACATAGAGCCTTGTACATTCCAGCACTGACCTCATTATAATTTCAATATTTCCTCCAACAAAAACTGCCCAGCTTTGCCAAATTCTGCCAGCACAAGGTGGCTTCATTGCAGAGATTCAGATGAAATGCCAAGTTTGTTCCTCTAGGGGACCCAGGCAAAATGAGGTTTGAAGGAGAAGAAAATACTCCAATACCCCAATAAGTACATGGAAGGGTAGATAGGATATCCATCCTAAGGGACAAATATAAAGTGGAGATTCCACTAACCCTGCAGGTGGAGAGGTATGACATTGTACTCTGCTTCACTGTGGTGGTCACCACTGCAGCTGGAATGCTCAATTTAATACAGCTAATTAATTTTATTTTTTTTAAGGGTCGCTGTATAGATCAAAAATTATTTTATTTCCTTCTACTTAATGCTCATTATCCTAATATGCTTTGGATACTTATAATTAGATTTGACTGGTATTATAAGACTATCTTGCACAACAGGTTGATACAGAACTTAATTTGACATCTACAGAGTACTCTGAACCTGAAAGGTGTGCTATATTGCATATTCTATGTGGTGTATGCAAATGTTCTAGAAAAAAAAATGCTAGGATTTTGCTCACAACTTTTTGTCTCCTCAAGGACACATTCTTAAATATACCTTAAAAAAACCCAAACCAAACAACCCAGCATTTATTTTAAGAAAAAAAACACACACATTATTTTTCTGTCTTATGTATTAGCAAAAACAAAGCATAGCCAAATACTGGACCAAATATGGCTGATAGTGTGTCAAAATGTGGAAAAAATATATATTTAAATAACTTAAATCATAATTATTAGACCTATCTGTTGGTTTGTTCTGCCATTTTTTTATTAATTTATTGTATAATGGAATTCAGTGTAGTCTCATGAGAATGACATCACAACTGTGTTGCCAGAGGCAAACAAACATGGTACAGATGCTTAAGGGAGATAAAAAAACCTAAATGCTAATATTTTACTGATGTTAAAAAAATATTTTAAATTCCAGGACAGGAGCAGTGTTCATGGATTCTTTTCTGAGTTAAAAGAGTGCTTCTCACAGATATGGGGCAGCCACAGCTTTAAACACATAGATTTTATTTCCATGGGTTTTAGTGCTGGGTAATGTGACAGAGTTGTTTCTGACAGATTGCCCTGAGCGTATATCTGATCTTTCCAACTGCTGCCTCTACGGTTCACTGAGAGGAGATCAGAAGGCCTGGGGTTGGCAGGTGGCAATGCAAAGCGCACAAACCACAGGGTTGTCTTTCATTTTTTTAATTTTTTTTTTTTTATCCCCAATCCTTTTTCTTTTTTCCCTCCCTCGCCTTATCACTGACTTTCAACAGTTTGGCCTCTCCAACTCCCCATCTGCTCTATCCCCATCTCCAAAAAATGGCAAGCCTGTGCAGTTAATTCACAGAGAAGCCTGAAGGCGTTGGATTATTGGAATTAAAGCTGTGCTGTCAACCAACTTGGGTCATGAACCAGGCCCCCATAGGGCTGGGAGCCAAATGGAGGGCTATTCTCAGAGTGGGGTGTCTGAAACACCACAGCTTTATGGCTCCTTGCCATTGAGCATTTAGTCTCTGTCAGCCTGGTATTTTCACATGGAAAAGCAATGCCATTAGACTATTTTCACTCAATGTAGCTGGGAAGTTATAATCACACATTAATAAAAATAGGGACAGCCATCCAGCATTTCATAAATCAGCCTTTTCTCCACTATGTTCTGCACAACCGTAACAGATGGGTTAGTTGAGATTGGCCAACAAAAATGGGTGATTTACTGGCAAAAAAAATATGACAGCTGGATTGCACACATATAAAACCACACACACTCTTAAATTTAAGTTACACTTTGGAAAGAGAAGATTTGGTTCTGACCCCACTAGTTGGAACTGGATCTAGTACTAAGAATATTAGGCATTACCCTTCAATTTGCTGATCTTTAACTTTTTCATTAATGACCTGGACATAAAAATGCAGGAGGGTTTTGACACAATTTGCTGATATCACAAAGTGGGAACATTTTCTGTCTCCAAGAGACAGGATTATTGTAGAGGAAGAGCTGTGTGACCCAGAGGAGTGATAGAAGTGGAATTAAATGCAATTGTAAAAAGTGCAAGGCCATGTCCTTAAGGACTAATAGCAAGGCTGTTTACTGTAACACATCAGTTTGGAGGCAGGAGAGAAATCTTGGATTTATCAGCCACATGCAGGGTAATTATAAACTACAAACATCATGAAATTGTGCATAAAATAAATGTCACTTCAAGAGGTGTTTGGAGTGATTTTTTTTATCAGAGACATGGAAGAATTGGGGTATTATAAAAGATACAAGTGAAAACTCAGTTAAGATTAAGTGTAGTTGCTTGTGGATGATGATGGCAAGTTCAAATTGAAACAGATGTAGAGCATGTGTATCAGCTGGTCCTATCAGAGAAAATGACAGACAGTTTAATTTCTTTAGCCTAGGTAAATGAAAGTAGAAGTGTGATAAAAGTACACATATATACTGATAAGAGGTGAAGGAACACAAAGGATTGTGAGGAAGAACCATTTAAAACAAAGGACAGTGATGGAATAATATCTAATGGAAGCTTACTAGCAAGGAACACATTCTGTGTAGAAGTTACATGATGATTACTGATGAACTCATGACAGTACAGAAGCTCCAGGGCAGTGGTTTACTGAGAAATAAATGGAACACAAACATCTCCTGTCCTGTCCTGTCCTGTCCTGTCCTGTCCTGTCCTGTCCTGTCCTGTCCTGTCCTGTCCTGTCCT
>JBBMKD010000115.1:70150379-70162889 GCA_037834095.1 Argya squamiceps | reverse complement strand
CCTGTCCTGTCCTGTCCTGTCCTGTCCTGTCCTGTCCTGTCCTTCCCTTCCCTCCCCTCCCCTCCCCTCCCCTCCCCTCCCCTCCCCTCCCCTCCCTCTCTCCGGGCTGCTCCTAAGACAGCTAAAAGAATCCAAAAAAACCCTCAAGACAAGAAAACTCATACAACTGATGGGCAGAGCTAAACATTTGTATTTTCTGTGAGCAGCCTTATTGATTTCACAACACTGTATGGCTTACAAATGCAGAGAACATCAGTAACTGAAAAGGAAGTGAATCAACATCAGCCACCTAATCCCTAGAATACCAAAGAATTTCAAAACTGTTAAATCCTATTTTGGATGAGCTGTAGTGTAATTTTCATTTAAACTTTATTTACTCATCCCATAGGTGCAGCTTTTCTGCAGTCTGCACTGTGTCCCGCCATCATATTATGGAGTCCAAAGTTCAGTGTATGTTCCAGAATGAAAGTAGTATTGAACAGTGGATATAGATCAAAATAATTCATCTTTCACCAGGGACATCAGAGAAAAATAGCCATTGCCATAAATGTCAAATCTACATAGGAAAACAAGGGCAAACCAACCTTTTTGATGTGGGTAGAACTCTGTGTCCAGAGCTGTATATGATGAAAATGTGCAGTCATTCTGCATATAAAGCAAATTTTCTCATGGATCATCTTAAGCCATCTGTAGTCAAAGCTCTTCACTTCTTTCACTGTCCCCCTGTTCCTATGTTGTTAACAGACTGTTTCTTTAGGCTCTGAACTAAGGTCAAACAGCATTTGTTTTCTTTATACTTCAATAATTTTGCTTTACTTGTTCATGCCCTTATGGCAGGAGAGTACTTCTACTGTATTTTCTACTTCCCAGGTTGTGAGAGGTTGTGAGACTTATTTTCTTTCTTACGTCATCAAGGTCTGCCTTTTTTGATAATATGAAATCTACTTTGGATTTACACTCTTTTTGATTAAAAAATAATATTAAGAAAGAAGGGTTTGAAGTGCCTACTCAAGTTTTTAAAGTGGGTTATGTAGTTAGAAAAACAACAACAACAACAACCAAACAAAACCTGAAAGGGATAAAGCAGAAATTCAGCAGGTCCAGGTATTGGACAGGTGCCTGTTTAGGGCTTTACAGCATCAGAAATTATTTCACTTAGTAAAATGAGCTGAGCAGAAATCCTCAAGATAGTCTTGGAGTAGGGCATAAAAGAGGAACAGAAAATGCTGAGACATCTGAGCTTGTCGATTTATTCAGCATGATGGATTGAAGGGAATCTCATTCATCTTAGAATGAAGAAAAAACCAATGGAGATGGAAAGTGAAATAATGAGAAAAAATAAACAAACAAAAAAAAAATATTTGCAGAACAAGAAAATATAATTAATTATGAGGGTTGATTTGGGGGTTTTGTTTGGGCTTTTTCCACGGGAGTGGTCAGCCAGTGAAACAAATCCCCAAAACACCTGTGAGATTTCCTTCCTTAGGAAAAGGAAGTTCAAAATTTGGTTGAATATTACATGAGTGATCTGTGCCAGATCACTATGAGCAACTATGAGCAACTATGACCCACTGTGAGCAAGAGTTTGCATTAGGTGACCTACAGAGTTCTTGCCCATATAAAATTATTCTATGATTCTCTGATTTCCATATATCTTTCAGCAGACAATATTTAATTGCACCTTGAAAAATTTGTATCAACCACAGCAACTGCCTCTTCTCTCTGAAACTGTGTCTACATTTAGTTTTCCTCATCTTTTCCTCAAAGATATAAATACCTATCCTCTTATTAATATTCTTTTCACCACATAAAACAAAACTTTACCACAGGCAATTGTCATTTTCCAAACCATTTAATAACACTCATTTTATTTCTACAGGTAAAAAAATAATGGGGTGATAACATGTCCTGAATTGCTAGTGACAGTAACTGTTAAGGCTTCAAGCACTTAGTGTTTTTCACCAGCTGTTGGTTTTAGCATCAGCAATTTTGTTACCCCAAATCCATGGTTATTTATGCATTGAAGAAAATTAGAGAAAAACAGCCATTAGGGAAAAATAAGTGGGCTTCCTGAAAAAAAAACAAAATCCAAAAAAAACAACAAATTTGTTGTTGTCTGTCTTTGTCACTGTCACACCTGGATGTCACAAGTTTGCTGATGACACCAAGCTGTGTGGTGAAGTCACATGCTGGAGGGAAGGGATGCCATCCAGAGGGACCTGGACAGGTTGGAGAAGTGAAACCATGTGAACCTCATGAAATTCAACAAGGCCAAGTGCCAGGGGTAATCCAACCCAGAAACACAGGCAAAGCAGAGAATGGTTTGAGAGCAGCCCTGTGGAAAAGGACTTGGGGGTGTTGGTCGATGAGAAGCTCCACATGACCCAGCCATGTGCACTGGCAACCCTGAAAACCCCAACAGTGTCCTGGCCTGAATCAAAACAAATGTGAAAGGCTTGGAGAAATCTGGTCTAGTGGAAGGTGTCTTGGCCTTCTTGCGCAGGGGATTGGAACAAGATGATTTTTACTGTCCCTTGAAACCCAGACCATTCAATGATGATTCTGTGATCTTCACTCCATAGTCTGAGCTGTGGTATTGCTCTTTCAGGAATGGAAGTCAACCTGCACATGTTCCAGATTTATGTAAGAGCCACTGTGATTACCGGTGATTAAATACTGATAATAATTAATCAGCCAGGTCCTGAGAAACTATATCTTTCTTCCCCCACCCTTAATACTATTCATGTTTTAATGTATTATTTGAATATGCAACCTAATATATTTCTTTCCTGGTATTATTTATGTATTAGTCATATCTTCTTTGTTATCTGTTTCCTGCATTTTACTTTCAGCCATTTTTTCTTTTCATTTTCATTCTTTTCTCTATGGAGGTATGCAGAAGAAGTGGTTCACTTGGCTGGTTACAATGCACCTTTTTTTTCCTTTACAAAATATTCTGGAAAACCTTGAGAAAAGGGCATCCTGACATACAGCATCTACACTTTCTGAAATGTTTTTCTTCACATTCTGAAAGGTGTTCTCACATTTTCACTGCCATTTCCAGAGCCTGTCCATACTGAAGTCTTGGAATAAATCAGTTTCATAAAGCATGGGAAATAAATAAATGTCAGAAAACATTTCTAATCTGCAGAGGAACTAATACTGAATGCCTCCCAGTACTGAAGGGATTCTTTGTAATGGTGTTTTGTCAGAATCCATAATGAAGCTTTGCTGTAAGGCCAACATTTTCTGCCAGGTATAATGGAAATTTTCAACCTGATCCCAGCAGGATTTGGGGTCTGTGTGTGTTTGTGTGTGTAGATGCATATTCACACGTGCTGCTGGGTAAACTGAGCTACAGCTTTATCAGTGGTGGGCTGAAAAGCCTATTCCTCTGAGTAAGAATTATCAATTATAATCATGATTTGGGCTCACAAGGTATATTAACATAGTAGCTTTTATACATCAAGAGTATCCTCATAATGGGAAGGATACATCATGGATAGAAGAGGTTAAACAAATGCTTCTAGCAAGGAATTTCGCCCATTTTGTTTGTTAAGAGTCTATTTTCTCATTCAACCCTCAAGCTAGCATAATAACGATGTAATTTGTTTCCTCCCTGCCACCGTCCTTCGACCTTCAGTCTTCTCCTTCTCCCTTTATCTATTATGTCTTTTTTTAATTTTTTTTTCCAAGGCAATAAATAATAAGAAGAATTATTGGTTTGGATTCAGAAAAAAAAAAATCTAGCAATAAACCTCTACTTATCATCATACTCATCAACATCTCTACTCAAAACCTCAAGCGTCACCATTGCTTAAGTTTCTGTTAGTAAAGAATTCAACACCTCTTGGGGATGTAAGCAAGAAAGTTTGGTGCTATATTGCACAAAGTTAAGATTTTGCCAGCTGTCAGCTGCCACTGGTTACTTTAGGGTGCTCAGTTTTATTATAAATCAAAACACATGGGCAGGAATCATGGAAGGGTTATCCAAAGAAAGTGGCCCCTGAACAGTGAGTTTGCCAACAGGACAAGTTAACCACAGATATGTGAACAAGTTACCATGGAAACCATTCAAGTCCATGATTTTAACCTGCTACAAAAGTGAGGTGATTTGGGCAAGGTTAGCAGGCAATAAGAAAGCTTGTTATGTCTAATTAGTTAAATGTGTTCCTACAGCTCTTCCTACCCACCGGCCATTTAGGATTTTTAATTTTTCTCCCTCTGCACATTCATTTCCCATTGTTATCCCCTTCATATGAAGTTCTCCAGACTCAAGCTTTTGTTCTGCATTGTCCAAGTGGCAGGTCACATCACACGATGGAACTTGATGCTCCTTATTCAGCTGTCATTCCCGGTTTGGTGTTCCTGTGTCATGGGTCTCTCGCTTCAAATGTTCCTCTGACCACAAAAAACCACTCTGCTCTTGCAAGAAGCTCTCCTTTCATCACACCAGAAAGGAGCTGAAAAAGAAAGGCTCCATAAAGCTCCCACATTTTTTTCAATCAATTCATTTTCTGCAAAAGTGTAAAATTTTCCCTGAATTAATATTGACATGGGGAAGATCAATTACATTAGTTTAATATGGATACTCTGTAATATTTCCTGTAATGAGATTGTTTGACAGACCTTCCTATAAACTTCAAAATTACTAAACCCTCAAATTAATTACGTGTTCCGGGACAAAAAACCACAATGATTCACTGCTCCCATTTTCTGACAGCTCAAGCCCCTCTCATTGCATCCAGTAACTTTTTCTTTTAAAAGAAACTCAAGTAAATCCTCATCTCATTGCATTGACTAAGTTTGTTTCTTTTAAAAGCAGCTCAAGTAAAACGTGTAAGAGTGAAACATTATTCTGTAGACTATGCATAAGACACTTTGATACCTCATATGTTTCAGCACGTGCTTGCTTCAGTAAATGATTTCTGAAAAAAGAAAAAATTCAATTTCAGTCCAAATCTTTATAAATCTGTTATAAATTTTTCCTCTCCCTTCCTTCTGTCAAACACTTACTTCAGCACCCTGGACAGAATCCCTGAATCCCAGCAGACTACAACTGTGTGGAAAGGAAAGGAGGAAGGAGAATTCCTTACAATTTTCTTTTCTCTGCCAGAAATTTAAGATGGTGTTCCCTATCTGCCTGCAGTCTGGATCTGGGAGTATGTTTAGATGTGAAAGCTATTCCAGAATATATGTGTGCTGAACTCAAAAGTGATGGGAAGCAATGTGTGCCGTTAGGACAAACAACACTCTTTACTGCATATTTTTGTGACCCTTTTATTCCAGTGTTGGAAACTCATATTCAGCTCGGGCAAAAGGGGATTTCCAGAACTTAATTCCGGTAGTCGGTCCATGTATCTAAAAAATGAGACATTTAACTAAACACAAGGCTACTTTGGCTCAAAAGATTATTCCACTTCTGTGAATCAGTAATACTTTGGTTGTGGGGTGGGGTTTTTTTGTTGTTGTTGTTTTGGTTTTTTTTTTTTTTTCTTAATTTATAGTTCTTGTTTGCAGTCATATGTACACACATGCACAAATAAGTATACGCCTGTTTTTGCTTCTTCCTTGATTATCATTTAGGTCTCCAGATTTCTTTCTGGTTCTCTTCAAATTTCTTGAATCACATTTTTCAGTCTTCAGCAGACAGTTGAGGAAAATTGAACACTGAAAGCAGACTCCTGATATTCCCTTCTTACTGACTCTTTTATTGTCTTATCTTTTCATGTCAGTTAAATGTTTTCAGGACAAAATATTGCTGTTAGAGGCAAAGTAACATAATATCACGGAGATTTGCAAAGGTTACCAGGAATTAAGTTTATTTACTCAGTCCCCAGGTACTTAGTGCCTGTGTGCTGATGAAGAACTGAAATCAGGTGGAAATTTAATGACTAGCACAGAACTGAAAATACCCTACACGAGTTTACAGATAGATAAAAGAAATGGAGGCTGTCTTTACTGGGCTGATAGTCAACTTGTGCTCACAAAACAATAGAAACCACTAACAATGTTAAAATAAGAACTGAATGCCACTAATTTTCTATTTGTTTAAAAAGAAGTCTAAAGTGTACATTTGCACCTCTTTTTACATGTAATTTTTTAAAACAACCATCTGCTGTTAGCAGACAATAATTGATTTATTTGTTGTGGCTTTAAAAAAATTGGAAAAAAAATTCCTTTCTTGTGAAAATAGCACTGTAATTCCTAGATTTTTTTTTCCCTTACAAAAACCAGCAGAAGTCCATGTGAGACAAATGTAGAAATGACTTCTTTTTTACAACCATCTTACGGCCATCTATGTCTTCAGCTGAGCATTGCAATCAAAGAACCTTTAAAGATGATGGACAATTTAGAAAATTGTCAGATCTCTGAGAAATGCTTTGAGCAATTGACCTGAACTTGTTCATCTTGAAGACAGATGCTAAGGATTTAACACTTCCACATTCTCTTCAAATTAGACCCAGAGCTATGGCTGACTGATGCAGGATCATGTGGCTTTGAGTATCCAATTCAGTCAGATCCTGAGGCCATCTCTTTAGAAACCCTTCCTGATGTAAAGATGCTTTGACCCACTCATCAGTCATGCTTTTGACAAAAAAAAAGTCAAGAGTACAGTCTGTAGTAGAGAAGAACAACTTCAAAGCCTAACCTGCAGACAGCACCCTGATTCTGTAGTGATTCTTGCATGAAATGAGATGTTGATTCAGTTATTTAGCATTGTATCTGTGGAATAATGAAATAACATTGTCACAAGTTGGAAACAATAGAACAAAACATGCTCTGCTAGCTTTGCAGCTAAGCAATTGCATGGAGGATGTTTATCTTTATTTCAAAGATATTTTATTTGTCCAAAACAGGAATGAAATTACGTGGAGGAATATCTCCTATGTCACTAGAATATTCTTCATGCAAAAGGTGGAAAAATAATAAAATTCCAAAAATAAGAGAAAGACTAGACAGACATTAGTAATCTTCATTACAAAAGATACCAAAAATCTGCAGAAATTATTCAAGTGTAAATTGAATCTAGAATTTTTTACATATGAAAATGCATGAGAGGTGTATTTAAATAAAATAGCTTGTGTTCGCTTAGAGTTTTTTTGCAAGAGTGTAGAAATTACTATACCAGAGAAAGTGTCAGTTTAATCTAACAGGGGCCAATAGTGAATCGCATAATAACAAGTGTTCAGTGATGCTTCATCAGATTTCTTTCAAAACCCCCAACCATTTGCAGTTCCCTTGGATCAAATAAAAACATGTTTTCCATGCTCAAAATATACTTTAAGTAGTGTTTCATGTCACAACTTTGTGACTAACCAGGTGAGAAGTACATTATTTAGAACAGATCAAATTCTCTAGTTTTGTCTAAGAATTTAGTTTTTGTCAAGACTATTAAATGACTTTCCTTTAGAATCCCACACTCTTCACCCTCCATCTGCTAAAAATAACATACAAAGATCATTACAAAAGAGCTGGACTATTCTATTATTTTCTGCATTTCTGAAGCTGTATTTTCTTTCCTGCCCATTTCTTCCTTCCTAAAGCAAAGTCCAAGTTACAAGGGGAAGGGGAGGAATATTTGAGATGCTGTAATGTGAATTTCTTCAGAGGTTGGAACAGCTGAAGATGAGATGTGCATTGTTGGGCCATGTGCTGTTTCCATGGCATCCAGGCTCTTCAGGGCACAAGTTCACACAACAAAACTTTGTCTTCTCCTTGGCCCAGTCTGCTAATCCTGCCTATGTCCATGGCCATTCAAGTTGGACCCTGCTCTGGTCACCAAAAAAGCTTTAGTGTGAAGCCAAAAAAAAAAAAAAGTCACAGACTGTCAAGGCCAAAACAAGAACATGGAAAACTTTTACAAGACATGTCCATCTAGAAATGGAGAAGAATGAACACAACTAATTGTAACACCTTTGTGATAATAATTAGTTCTTTGGTCTCATAGCCTAGAATGCCAGCAAAGATGAGCTAGAGTTGCTCATGCCATGAAGTCAGAGTGAGGTTTCTCCAACTACTTACTTCTGAAGATTTTCAAATGGATTTAAGAGTAATAGCATTGACATGAAATTCTCCTTTCATGTTTCTGTACCATGTACTCATTAACTGTGCAGGCTCCTGAAAAGAGGATTGCTTACCCAGGGACTGAGGGGAAAAAGTAAGGTGTACTTATTTAATTGAATGAAAAATGCTGTTTTGTGACTGTAGAAACTTGTTGTGCATTCCAGTGGAACCCTGGCCAAATCAATGGTTAACTGCAGTGTTTACATTTGGGAATGGGACTATACATGAATGTTAAAGTGTTTATGTTATTAGAAGAAAAAATTTCAGCAGTATACTTTTAAGCAGTAATTATTTTTAAAATTAAGTTAAAATTCTGCAAGAAAGCAGAATATTTGATGTTGAGGAAGATAGAAACAGGAGGTTTCAATGACAAAGATTTCTGTTAACTTTTGCATTTGCTGTGCACTTGTTTAGACCTGAAACATAGTCATATTGAATGTCTGGCCACAAAAGGTCACACTTGTTCCACACAGACCCTAGTCTTCAACATTTTTTCAGACTAAATTGACTTTGAATTGATCTTGGTTTTCCCTGTTCTTTCAGAAACATTGCTCAGTGGCAAGAATATGATAGGCAATTTATAAGTGCAAAGGTCTGAAGAAGGAGAAAAAGAGTAAAATGCCTTGGAATGGTTGTTCATTTTCTTTTAAAAAGATATTCCATTACATTTATTATGTGAACAAATAACAACAGAGCTGCTTGCCTTAAGAAGACAGAAAGATTGATTTTTCTTCATTTTTTTATATTTCTGCTCAACCCCAACCACTACTGTAATAGCCAAGTGTTTGAGCTTTGACCTGAACAATAGCATTTCACACTTGGAAAGATCCCTGTATCAGCCTGTAGGAAGTCTCTGCCATCACATCTCTTGATACAACACATGTCTAAGGAAAAAAATTGATAACTGTCAAAACTGACATAGGTATAACCAGTCTTTGTTTAGTGGTTTGCACAGCATGTTTTTCAAAACACAATTCAAATATTTACAGTGAATACCTTTGGCTATGAGAAAGGCAGGTGGCAATATAGGAGCAGCCAGCTCAGCCATTGCTGGACACAATCCTACACATTGAAGAGAAGAGCTTTTCCCTGTTCCAGGCAACAAGAAGTAGTGTGGGAGAAAAAGGCCTCAAGTTGAGCAGGGAAGGCTTGGATTGGATATTAGTAAAAATGTCTTCACTGAAAGGTTGGTCAGGCACTGGAACAGGCTTTCCAGGACAGTGGTGGAGTCACTGTTCCTGTAAATGGTCAAAAGACGTGTAGATGTGGCACTTCAAAATACGGTTTAGTGGTGGGTTTGGCATTGTTGCATTAATGGGTGGATTTGATGATATTAGAGGTCTTTTCCAACCTAAATGATTCTGTGATTATATGATTAATGAGAAAACTCACAGTTTTTCTGTGGTAGTGTCATAACCACAAACTTGGTTGTCAGTGATAGGATTAAAAAAATTACTACTCATATCCGTCAATACAGACTGTTTTCCACTTTGTTGTCCAGAATGGCATTCTTCTCTAGACCCATGAGATTACTTTTCTCTTTTTCTTTTGGCAAAGTTACTTATTAGAGACTGAGAAAAACTGGGAATGCTTTGATCTCAGCAGCTCTTTTCTCTAATATGTTATGGGTTTACACCTGTACCAAAAGCTTATTATATTTGTCCTGATATGCCAATGGAATAGGCTGTGATGAGGAGGGACCCAAACATGTTTGTGGACTCCTGGTTGTCTGCCTATCTCTAAACTGATACCCAGGTTCTAATAAACAACTTGGCACCTGGTTCTTCTTTTCTGGAATGGGACTTATTGAGAAACAGAAAAAAAACCCACCAGACATGAAGGGGATGTTGATCTTTTTGGGACACTACTCAGAGTTTTCCTACTCCTATTCATGACTTTTCCTATTCGTTTTATTATTTACTCTTTACTGGTGCAAGCAGGGCTGCTCAATATACTTCTTCTCTCCCTATTTCACTATCTTTTCCTTACAACTCTCATAAATTATTGCCTGTCAAAAATGCAAATCATGATAAAACCAACAGAAATTCCTCCTATTTCCCTCAGTGGGATTTAGATGTGCACTCTGTTGAGCAACAGGTGTGTCCTTCTGTCTCTGATCTAGATCATGTGTCTTCAGAGAAAAAAAAACCGAAACAAACAAACTCACAGAACAAGGTTCTTTTGATATATAATTATACGGAAATATAAAACTGAGTTATATGATTACTCCCAGGGTAGAAGTCTATAACAAAGATGTAGGCGAGTCCTTGCAACCCTTAGCACTCTACCTATAGCCCCAGATTTCTCCATGGCAATCGGGAGGTCCTGGTTATGAGGAGAAAACTGCAAAAGCCATCTGAAGTAGACCACGCTGTAACAGGGATGAGAGGCACAAGTGGAAATGCATTGCTTCCCTGCCTGAAGACCCCCCACTAACTCACCCGGAGTCAGGCTGTTGACTCATAGTAAAATCTCAATCAGTGAAATCTGCTTTGTGATCCTTCTGATGCTGCCATGACCAATGGAGGTAACAAAGCTAAACACAAAATAATCTGATCCTGATGGAGGTTTTCCAGCTAATGACAGTCCAAGGGCAGAGGCAGACTATTGATCTGTTTAGTTTCTGTGCATTTTCCATCTCAGATACAGGTATTGAGATATTTTTATGTCTGCCCATGGGGGCCAATGATTGCCAGTGCCTCCCCACCCACCACCCAGCCCAGGTGGTTTTGTGCAGGAGCTGACCTTAGTGGGGAACTGGCTGTCGTAACGATGGCAGCTCATCCATCACAGCTTTTGCAGGCTGTCAGCATTGCATTTAATCTCACTTGTAATTTTCCAAGGGAGGTTTGCAAAAGCCACAAACAGAATTCTAATGCTATATAATGAGGTTTGTAGCCAGTGAATGCTTCCCCGCAGGAGAAAGCTGAGCTGTGTTCTAGCTGCCCTCAGCTATGCAGAGATGGGAAATTCCCAATTCAGCCTACAGCAAGCACCATGTGTTGTTCATGCTGTTGGAACAGGTATATCTTTTCTAGACCAAATTCAGTTGTATGTTGCCATAGATATATCTTCTCTCTCAACTCACGTGCTCTCAGAAATGGGCATTCAGAATCCTGCACTTTACAAAAGACTTTTCCAGCTGCTGACACATTGTTTCCATGAGGCCTCATTCCCATTTTTAGGTTTGGGAGATCTTGCTCATGGGTTGTACTGCAAGATTGAAGTCCTTCTGTAAATCCTGATCAAAACCCCACCCAGAGAATCACAGTTTTTAAAAGTTTGAACTAAACTCAGGAAACTTCTATCAACTCTGAAATTTTCATTTTTCATTATGTTCACTACACCTATCATCCACCTTCCTTCTCTCTTGAAGTTTACCAGCACAGAAATAAGCTAAGTTGGAATCAATATGACCAGATTTATACTCTTGGAAACAATGCCAGATTCAATCAAGAAGGGTTACTCGAAGGATGAGATATAAAGCTCTGCTTCCCATATATATATTCAATAGAATGACCTCCCTCCCTGACCTGTCTGTCCGTGTCATGCTGACAGATCATATCTTCCACTGATACAGACCCAAGGAAGCTGCAATTTGTCAACAAGTCCCTGGGCTGTGCAGATCTGGAATGGATTTCTACAATATAGTTTCTCTTCTGGCAATAAGATGGGAACAGGCTAAATCCCTGGAATTATGTGGGCCTCAGTCACCTCATCAAGCTTTATCCCTTGTTTCTCATTCCATAAGTGTCTAGCCTCTTGACCGAATGATGAACCAAGAGAAAAATCCCTATTTTTTCTGTAGACACCACTTTATATTTACAGCTTCTTCAGCAAACAGATTAGTTAAATTACTATTGCTATATTCATTGGTGCTAGAAGCAGTAGTGATAATTATTACAATGTTATATTTAAAAAAATTATGTTTTCAGCCTTGAAGCTGAAAAACATCAGCTAATCATCCTGAAATTGTTTCTGCCAGGTGTCCTCCTCATGCTGAATTAGCTCTTAAAATTTTGCCAAAGCAGTCAATCAGTTCCTGAGGGCAAGATTTAGGAAAAATACCAGGCTTTGAAATGAACTATTGCCATTAATAACTTTAATGTTGTCTCTGTAATTTGGCAGGAAACTGGAGTTCAATATCAAACTTTTGCTGCTTTTTTAAAGAAACCAAACCAAATTTGGCCAAGTTTTTAACCTCCAGACACAAAGATAGTGGGAGGAAGTTTTTCTGCATGATTTAATTCTCCTGAGTATTCTCCATTTCTCACAGCTCTTAGCATTCTTGTTTCATTATAGAGCATAGCATGTCTTCCCTGCAGATATTCTTCCTTGTAGGATGGAGAAAACATATATTTAGTCCTAGAAAATAGGAAAGAAAGAAAGAAAGAAAGAAAGAAAGAAAGAAAGAAAGAAAGAAAGAAAGAAAGAAAGAAAGAA
>JBBMKD010000115.1:70100822-70150279 GCA_037834095.1 Argya squamiceps | reverse complement strand
GAAAGAAAGAAAGAAAGAAAGAAAGAAAGAAAAGAAAGAAAAGAAAGAAAAGAAAGAAAAGAAAGAAAAGAAAGAAAGAGAAAAAAAGAAAGAAAGAGAAAGAAAGAGTGGAGAAAAGAAGGAGTGAAGTGCGGTAAAGACTGGAAATTCACATAGAAAAAGAATGGGAATTTTTCATATTTGAGTATTATTGTGCTGAAATCCTAATTATATTTGCAACCTTGCTGTTATTTAACATAAGGGCATTTCGATTCATGTGGATTTTTCTTACTTTTAGGTAATGAATGTATGAAATCTTCATTGAAACTGCATCTCTGTGCAGTCATTTGCTTAGAACTCCAGCATCTTTAACAAGATTAAAAAAAATCCTCCTTAAGCTCAAAAAAGGCATAGCAGGGAAATAAAAACATCATTATTAAGTCCAAAATAAACCAAAATAGTCTTCTATCCAGATAATCAATTTCTCAGTGGTGCCCAGTAGACATATTGAATCATGCATTTTGCTTACACAGCTGCCCAGAGAAAAACAAGGACCATATTGCTACCCATCTCTTTTTGCAAAAGGCTGGCAATTATAGCACTTGGAAAGTTGTAACCATCATTCATGGTGTCAGTAAGTATTGTTCATGTTGGCATACAACCTCCCTGCTTACCCTTACAATATTCTTAATTAAATTAAGATTGTACCTGGAGCATAGAGGCCTGATCCTTGCAAATGCTACCAAGTTTGCAAAGGTAATGGTGAGGAATTCTGAAGTCTGCGTTATGCAGGTACATGCTCAGTGCAGATTTATCTCCAGGCTGGAACGAGCCAATTTTCTGTTTCACTCCAAATCCTGTTTCTCACCATATCCAGCCTTACAAATAGATAGAATAAATGTCTTGAGGTGGTGTCATAATTTAATCATAATGGGCATTTTCTTAATGGTTGGTGTGAGAGACTGTGCTTGTATGTTGAGTCACAGGGCTTTATTTCCCTGATAAAGATAAATGGCATTTTGGGCGCATGAAGCTAGAAATAAGAAAAAAAAATGAAACAACAAACCCAACAAAAACAAAGCACCAAGATGAGTCTTGTGAGCAATTGAGACTTTCCATAGCCTATTATGTAGCCTTTCACAAGGTCATCTCAAAGTACTGTTTTGCCTTTTCATAAGGATGTTTGGAAAGTGACTTGAATAAATCATGATATGCAAATGTAAATAAAATCAAAGCCTGGGATTTCTGACCTAGAATTTGAATATACACCATACATGCAATTCATACAATTTCATTTATTCAGATTTATGTTCAAATACTGAAAATAGAGGACAGTTTATTGGCTGGGAAGCTGGGTTAACATTTAGAAGCTCACCAGATTTGCTCTGTGTTTTGCTGTGGACTTCCTGCATGGTATCTGATGAGCTCTCAAAGTGTAAAAAGTACCTTAAGTGGCAGACTGTGGCACCCCTTATGATAAGCATTTAAGCTCTATTTGATGCACGTATTAATCAGCATGCTGAGTACTCTTCCATTTATCAGGATGGCAGGTCAAATGCCAAGAGATCACCAATATGGAAATTTCAGAGAAATGATCCCTGCTTCAGAAGTCAGTGAAAAGAACTGTCTTGTTTCCCTTTAGGCTGATACAGTTCCTCAAAATACAGACACATTTCCTATATGTTCTACCAGAGTGCACAAGGCTTCTTAGGGAAGATGAGCTGAAAAACAAATAGATTTTGGATCTTCATCCAGCTCAGGTATGAGCTCAGTGATAGGATGACAGGCCTGCAAAGACCAAAACACTCCAAGGCATGCTCAGAAATTAATGTGACTGAAAAATATTAGGGTATGAAAGCTGGTGTGCTTAAAGAGTCAAGTTGCCTCCAGGATTAGATTAATGCTCAACAAGGATTTTCTAGGGTCTTAATTCTGTGTAAATCTTTCTAGTCATCCATTCCAGCCTATAGAATAAAAGTACCAGCACTGTCAAACCAAAGGATTACTGTACTAAAGAGAGGAAATACATGGAAAAATTGATGCATCAGAATTAGGGACATAATACACCTGAGCAAATGAATATTACCAGTCTGCTCTATTCAAATAAATTATGAATTCAGCCTCATGAATTTTATCTGTTGGATACCGTCAGATTATTTTCCTGGTCAGTGATTTGTAGGATCTAAGAAGTCAGACTACATATATTGTAATGTTCTCATGTTGATCAATGTTATGTGCATTAGGCAATATTTATGGAATTTTCTTTTCTTTGTAGGTCTCAACTGAAGAAGGAATGAGCTTAGCCAGAGAATATTCCTGCTCCTTTTTTGAGACTTCAGCTGCGCTCCGCTTCTACATTGATGATGTCTTTCATGGTCTAGTGAGGGAAATTCGAAGGAAAGAGTCCTCACTGTCCATGATAGAGAAGAAGATTAAGAGGAAGGATAGTCTGTGGCGGAAACTGAAGGGATCTCTGAAGAAAAAAAAAGAAAGTACAACCTGATGACAATTCTCCATGAGCTACTCATCAGCTCATCAGTTAAAAAAGGCAGCATTGACACAGCTTCTTCCAGGTCAGGTCCTGGAGTTCCTTTCCTTCAGCTCTCATGCAGAAGTTGCCCCTTGAGAGCCCAATTCATAGTTTCTCTGTGACTTTTCTGTTCTATATTGTCATTTAGCACACCCTCTCATACCTTTTCTGCAACTCTGAGTGGACAAAATACTGTGTTTTTTAATATGTGCTCCATGACCGGTCTTCAAATGCTATGAGTTATGCCAGCATTCAAGGCAGAACCAGCTTCCACCAGCTCTAGGACAATGGATATACTTACTGCCTCCTCCTCTGCATGCACAGGTCATTTCACCATCCCAAGATCGAATGAAACTAATTTCAATGGACACTTTGACTGTTTAAGGACTTTGGGATATGACCTTCAGCTTTGCATTCCCACATAGGTTTAGGGTTAGCACGTGCTGGGCCTGTAGGCCTGTGCCTGTGTGTGAGCGTGTCTGTGAGCCAGGCCCACAGGGAATGCTGGAGACTCACGATTCTGACCCCGTGGTGCCCCATCCCCATTGTGTCCTGTCCACTTAGCAGGCAGGTTTTGCAAGCAGAGTACAAGTCATGCACCAGCCCTACAGAGGCTGCAGAGGAACTGGTCTGTCTCCTCTGGTCTGTACTTGTCAGGGCTGGCTGGCAGAGGTGCCATGTCCTACAGGCATATTGTGTATTAAAATCATACAAGAGTTTGTGTTGGAAAGGAACTTTTAAAGGTCACCTGGTCCAAAGCCCTGCAATGAACAGGGACATCTTCAACTTTATCAGGTTTCTCAGAGCCTTGTTCATCTTGATCTTGGATGTTTCCAGGGATGGTGCGTCCACCACCAATCTGGGCATCCTGTGCCAGTGCTTCACCATCAGCCACACTCCCCTGTCCCAGCAAGGAGCTCACAAATGCTCTGTCTATCCAATGAGTCCCAGAGCCTGCCCTAGAGCAGTGCAGCTCTGTCCCAGCATGTAATAGCATCTGTGATGTAGCATCCAGCCCTTGACTTAATATAGAATTGCATCAGCTCAATCACCATTGTCCACAGTCCTTGACCATCCAACTGAGCCACTTGATTAAGCAGTTGAATAAGTCTTTTTAAATATTCCTTTTTAAAGCTGGCATGAAGTAGAATATATGCTCCTAAACATCCTTTCCCCCCAAAGTTCTTTTAATGTTGTTGCTATTTATAAATTTTACAGATAGAATATGCATAAGTTTTGTCAAAAATAAAGATTGTGATTTCCATGGAGCCATATTAGTAGTCAGTGTCATTTGTGTCTGTCCTGGAGTGATAACTGATATAACAAAAAAACCAAACAAAAACAAACAAAAAACAAACAAAAACAAAACAAAACAAAACAAAACAAAATCTTTGTTATTAAATGTTCCTTTTTCACTTTTCTTCTGTGATTATTTTGCAGAGTTTCAACCAATTATATTTTGCATAGTCTGGGTGGGAGTAGATTTGTTTTCCTCTGTAAAACTTGGAAAGGTTATGGTATTGTGAATAATTTTAGTTCACCAAAGTCAGATGTTTTGTTCTCCAATCTCCCTTCATTTCAAGGGAACCCAGAGATATTTTGTGACTTGTCAAAAATCCTTCCTGAAAAGTAATGCTTTGCTGTACGTTTTTAAATACTGTGTGGCTATATTTCTATTTGAGAAAGATTATTTTGGAAGAATATATGTACCCATTCAAGGTGGATTTTCTGTGTCCTGCCTCTGAAAGCTGAAATCTGCATTTATATCATTGTAATTACTATTATTATTTTATCTGTATTGCCAAAGAGATTTTAGGTCAAGTGTCCTTAGAGATGCAAAGATGCACTTGTCTAAAGAGTTTATGAGGTAAGTATTGGTGGAGGGACAACAAGAGGCTGCACTGAGCAGATGGCAGCTATGAGACAATAAATAACAAAGGGAAACATCTGTGTCTGTTCCAATCCTGCACACTGCATAGAGGGGAACAAAGCAGTCATTCCCTGTGTAAGAGAGCATAGAAATTACCACCCTGAGAAACCTTGAGGGATGGTCTTTGTTTTTTCAGGCAGATGCCTGAGTTTTGAGTCAATTGAAAATCATTTACTGTTGGTTATGTCATTTCAAATCCCTCTGCACAGGGAAGTATAATATCAACATGGACTTGGCACTGTATTTTTAGGGGCACCTTGGTTCAAGTCAGTTTGCAAGACAAAGAAAGAAGACAGCATGGATACAGTCTACTATTAAGTCTTAGATTAACTTGATTAAATATAATCATTCACTAGCATGAAGTTCATCTGGCATAGACCAACATCTTTCCATATTGTTAAACTCTCTCAGCCTTCACAGCAGTCTTACCACACACAAGCTGCTCTTGGAAGTGATTCCTGGACCGTGCCAGGTTCTGCACCATGCTGAACAATGCATGAAAAAAATGCTGCTCTTCTGAAACCAAGATAGGCATCATTCTAACATTTTGGCAATATGGATGTGTTCAGGTGTTTCCTGGGATATGTTCAAATTAGTGGTGCAGACAGAGGTTGCATCATCATATCTTCAGGTATAGCAAGCCCATGAGAACGGCAGGTTCTGGCTGTCTTCATAACCAGCCCTGAAATGTTCCTTTTTAAAGGTGTTTGGTACCAGGTTAGTCTCTTCAGGAAGAATTAGGGCTCACACCGTCTCAGGATATTCTTCTACATCTTGAGCAATTTCAGGCACTGAATACGTCTTAGGCAGAAAAGTCTGGATTTATCTCACCCCACTTTGATCATGTATAATTTGAGGATGACACCCAGCTATTCAGATCCTCTCTTTGGTTAATACAGAGAGGGATGTTGGTGGTTTTCCCTGCATGGCATGGATGGTTAGCATACGGTGAATCCCCCCTGAGCTGGCTGTCTCTTTCCAGTGTATTTCACTCCACAAAAACCAGTCCCCTGACTATCATTTTGATGTCTAAATTCAAGTGGGATAAACTCCTTCTGTAAAGATTTTTCCACTCAATATCAACAGCAGAGAATAGTTCTGCAAGTGCTAGACATTTAGCCTTGTCTCTGAAACACTGCACCATCCTTTACTTCTAAATTGGAAAAGTAATTCTGATTTACCATGAACCAATTCCTCAATAATCTATAATGCTTAACCTCAGTTAATTGAGCAGAGCTGATGTAGGTTAGAGTCAGTGAGGATAACATAAGTCATAACTGCACAAGAGGCTGGCTGCAGCTCCTTTATCTAATTAATCACTTTGATTCCACTACAGAAGATTATATTTAGCTGTCAGACCTAGCTGAGAGAATTAAAAACCAGCATCTTTGTGTCTGAAGACTTTTCTGTGTCTGACTATTCTCTCATCTAATCATGTCTGGAAGATTTGAAGAAGGAAACAGATCACTTTATTTTGCTGTGTTGCCTACAGTCCCATGAAGTTGGCAGCTATAATTTATTCCACCATCAGACTGTGTTGCAATTGGACTATAATTCAGATTCCTACAGAAATATAATTAAAGCCAGCTAATAAATAAAATAAAGTAATAACAATTTGCAAAAGTATCCTTAGTGTCTCTCACAAATACATAATATATGGCAGTTAAGTACCCTTCTTCACAGCTGTGACAGATCACATGTTACCTCTAATTGAGAAGTGATCTGGAGAAGGCTGTAAATCAAGGTGGAATATTGCAGAACTTAAGTTTTCCTTTATACATGGCTTTTGTACACCAGCCTTAGACTTTTTGTACAGAATCCTTCTCTGTTCCCTCAGACTGGCAGTTCATAACTATGCTAGGAACCTGATGTCTTTACAAATGATTGAAAATAGTTTCTTTACACACCCCAAAAATGTATGTTTTGAGACTGAGATGTAAGAAAGCATAGCTAGAATGAAAAGAACTAATTATCTTTTTTTCCCATTAAATATGTATTTTGTCCACTATATATAAAATATATAGGCAATATGCATACACTAGAATATATATAGTTTCTGGTTGTCTCTCATTTGTCTTATTTGTAAGCGTAGACATTTGAGTCCTCTCTCTATCATGACAGATATGGTAAAAAAAAAAAAAACAAAAAAACCAAAAAACCATGCAGAAAACAAAAGATGAGACTTAGCAGAGCTTAGTGTCTCATAGTGAAGATTTAGACTCCACAACTGTGTCAAATTCTTCTCCCAAGTTGAACATTTCTCTTGGTGGCCTGGATGTGATATTTGTGATAAGCAAAATAGCTGCAAGTGGATCTTCTTGTAGAAACAGTAAACAAAGGTACCTACTGCAGCCATCTCAGAAGTTGACACTAATATAACGATCAGAGTTAAACTGAAAACTGCCCATGTATTTCATACAAATCACAAAAAGTTTATGGTTAGCTCCTACAGCTAATTCTATGTGCTAGTGTTGGCCTGAATTTGTACTAGTAATCTAAAGAGGGATGTCTAATGTAGACAATTATGCTAATATAATTCAATTAAGTATACTTACAGCAGTTAGCCATATTTAGACATTCCCTTTAGGGACTCTTATTTATGCCAGTGTGCATCACACACTGCTCATTGCTTATGACTCTGAAAAAAATCCCTGAAAATTAGCAGAGGAATGGCAAAATCACAGAATGTGACTTTAATGCAATATGAAAATCAATGTTCTCATAACTTTTAATGGCAGTTGAATGGAATAGTGTCTTAGACCAGATCAACCTCCCTCTTAGTACTGTTTCTAGCTTGGTCTGTCCCTTCAAGCACGTGGAGTTAGAATGTCTGCCTGGCAAAATGATTTGTAATGGAGATGGCATTGTCTCACAGACGCTGTGAAAGTCACCCCAAGAGGCATTGCCCTGCACCTCTAGCCTGATTTATCACTCTCTGATGCTCTTGGTTCTAAACCTCCTCAATTTGAGCTCTCCAATTTTGTTACATCGCGCTGAATTATGGGGTTGTTTTGTGATGAGGACAAATGTCCACTCAAGAGCACCAAACTCATTTCATGATCTGAACTCTTTCCCCAAGAGGTAATAAAGACAAGAACATCCAAAGCCATTGCATCACCTGATGTATATCTTCTGTCAATAGATAATTAATGTGACAATTAGATTTTCCCATTCTCGCACTTCATCATACATCATTTTCTTACAGCGTTTTTGGACTTACAACTATTTCAAAAACTGCATGATCAAGCTAGAAAGCCACCATTTTTCATGGTGCTCTTGGAACAGAATTCCAGTAAAAGAATAATGTTAGGAGGGTAAAGTAAAGCAGGTCTTATAATAATATTATATTGCCTTAGTTGTATTAAAAAAGCCCAATATCATTTTGCCTTATAGATTAGGTATAATCAGTTGAAGAGAAAGGCAGTCTATTACATACACACCTGTGAAATTCACTGGAGAAAAATCTTATATATTTATGCTCTTCCTGCATTCTGCAAACAAGATAGTTTGAAATTATTTTTCCTGGGAAGAGGAAATCAGAATAAAACTAGTAGATTAAAGAACCGTTCTGTAAACCCTGATTGTGACTTCATTTACCCCATTCAAAAAGTTTCCTACAAAGTTCCTTCCATTTGTCTCTCTTCAATACCAAAACAACAAGGGTAACGTATCCATCTTGAGCTCTACTCAGATAGACTCACTCTTTTTCATTTTACAGTGGCATGTAAGTGACAGGACAAGGGGAAATGGATTTAAATTGAAGAGAGGGGTTTACAATAGATTTAGCTACAGGAAATTTATTTTTTTTTTTTTACTGCAAAAGTGGTGAGGTTCTGGAATTCATTCCCAAGAGAAGCTGTGGCTGCCCCATCCCTGGAAATGTCCAAGGCCATGTTAGATGGGACTTGGGGTAACCTAGTCTAGTAGAAGGTGTCACATCTGTCCATTGGGACAAGATGGAACTGGGCGATTGGAATGACATCAATTTTAAGGTCCCTTCCAACCCAAAGCATTTTGTATAATTCCGTGATTTTATTTATTTTATCTTGCATCAGCCCCAGCTATTTAAAATCCAGCCTCAAATGCTTTTGACAAACCAATGGCACAGAGTCTTCTGCCTTCTTCATAAATTTCTCATTAATATGGGTTCGCACTGTTTTCCCTGATAAAGTTTTGCAAAGTCACTCATCTTTCTGAATAAAAACTGAATTTGCCTCCATTGCTAGATACTGCTGACTAATCACAGATGCCTCTTTATGTAGGACATTGACTAAATAAGCTTGAACACATAAAGCATTTAGCCAGCATAAGTGGGCAGCTCCTCTGAAGGCAGTGGAAAATCTTATGGTTGATTCACATCCATCTCTAGAACAAAATTGCACATTACAGCATCATAATGAATATATTTCAATCACACAGAGGAGGATGAGGTTTCTGTCACTGAAAACTTACAATACCCATAACCCAAAGCAAGACAATCTAAGAAAGACAGAATAAACAGACTATTAGTAATGACAAGGATAAACAGAAAGAGTAGAGGAGAATACAGTATAAGTGAATGTATGAAAATCATAAAATCACAGAATGATTTGGGTCCAAAGGGACTTTTAAAGGTCATCTTTTTCAGCCCTCCCTGCTATAAAAAGGGACTCCTTCAACTAGATTACTTTTCTCAAGTCCTGTCCAACCTGACCTTGAATTTTTCCTAGAATGTGACATCTACTACCTCCGTGAGCAACATGTGCCTCAATTGAACTTGGAAAGCCTTGCAGCATTCTCTACTCTAGATGAGTTTTAACATCTTTTAGAAGGGGACTAAGAAGAGATAAAGATATACAAAAGGATATAAAGAAAGGTCCAGAGATTTGGTTGAAGTGCACTCACCATAAATATTTGGTGGAGGATATTGAGATGAGTGATACTAAGAGAAACAGAAATTGGTGATGATTTTCTTCATCCTTCATGTGGATCATGAAATTTGGTTGGCTTAGAAAATGAAGGGAAGAAATCAGAGAAGTCACTACTGCTGTGAGTATGCAAGATGGTTTAGGAACACACTAATGTAAATCAAATAAAAAGAACACAGCACGGAATGCAAAATTGAACAAGAGGAAACAATACCAAAACTCAGTAAAGAGAATGAGAAGTTTGTATTTCCTCTCTGCAGTACACATCAGGTTTCCAATGAGAATCTGCTTGAAGCTGACTGTGGAATAAATTGGTCCCTCACTGAAATTTCTTTAGCACTTAAAGGAACAAATCTCTCTATGGTCTTGGCTGTCTCCCTGTGCTGTGTGTACTTCAGGAACTGAAAGCAACTCTTTTCAACAGAACAGTTGGGGAAAAAGTAGGATGCTCAGCTTGTTACTTTTGGAAGGATAGTAGCAAAACCCTCATTTGTATGCCTCGTAACTAATATAAAAGATGGGATGATAGCTCCCTGCTGAAGATTTGAAATGATACTTCAAATATATAGTTTCATCTGGGAGAGCAGCTACCAGTTTGCAACCAGTGCATGCAGATCTTTTGCTGCTGGCTTTTTCCCTCCCACTGTGCACAGACCAGATGTTAGTGAAAAACGTAGGAACCTGATTCTGCTCTCCTATTTAGTTAATAGGGTGTTCACTGAATACTCCTAAGTCTTTATGAAGCAAAACTGGATGAAATCCAAGTTATCAGAGAATACAGCAGGGATGTCTTTAAGAAGGCAGATGTTCAAAGGAGTACTTTGAAGAGTTTTTTGACCTGTGAAGAGTTGATTACCATGATGTGGATGAAAGATGAGAAGAAAAAATAGATGAAACCACAAAGCCTAAGAGAATATGCTATACCTGCCAACAAAAAACTTCAGAAACACTTAAGTTATAGAAGCTGTAAAATACTGCTGTGATAAAAGTTCTGAGCCAGGATAGACCTTCAGGGACTGCAGAGAAATTTGAGAACACTCAGTACCATTTCTGTTCTTTCACCTGACAGAGATTTGTCACTGAGTGATAAAAATCCTTACAGGGAGTCACAGTGGTTCAAATAGATGGGATAGGAAAAGCTATATTGTGTCACAAAAAGATCTTCACTTTTAATGGATAAGGAGGTCTGACTAGTTTGAAACCACCATGAGTCAGATTTTGTAAATTAAAAGCAAGTTTGAAGATGACTGTTAGAAGCCATCAGTTCACCTTGGACTGAGGTGATAAATCAGTGTCAATTATTTCACTGGTATGCAGGTGACTTTGCTGTTTGTCAGCCTGATACTGAAGCAGCCTGTCCTTCTTGGACAGCATCTTCCAGACACTGCACAGAACCTGTAGCCCCATGTACTTGTCTGTTGCCAAATGGTTCACCAGCAGTGAGTGAGTGCTGAACCTCAGGCTCTGCCTTACAAACCTGCTGTTGGCCACCTGTGGGTCTCACCCAGTCAGAGCCTGGAGGAGTAATTTCATCCATCACAACCCTCTGGGCTGCAGCAGGTCCTTTCCCCCATGGTGAGTGTGAACAAGAGCAGGAGAACCACCACCACTGGGAAGGAGTCTGAAGGCAGATGCCCTTTTCAACCATCCTTGAGCTGTGCTGATCAAACGGGGAGCACCTGCTCTTCTTGATATATTTTTTTTATTCCTTCAGAAAGTGTTAGAATGGTAGACTTAAATAAAATTTGCCTTTTTTTTTTATTTTAGAACTTTATGTGTTCTTTTTTATTTTGCAGAGAAGGGGAGGCACTATGTGATTGCTTTTTTGCTGGAAAATACGTACCCTATACACCCCAAATATTCTCAGAGACACACACAATCAATACAAGCTGTATTGTAACCCTGGAATTTAGTCTGTGCCCATCTATTATGTAGCCCACATCTCAAGTAAAATAGAAAACTTAGGATGATTATTTTTTGGTTTTTTACATCTTTGTACTACCAGAGGAAAGAAGAAGGACCATATGCTTCATAATTTCACTGATAACACCCACACCATCTATGTGCCCCATTGGGTGTCTTTCAGTCATTATTTTCCTAAACATAGAAACCATAATAGTCTTCTTTTCACTGCAAAGAAATCCAGAAAGGTCACTTAAATTAAATATATAACTTTAATGTGACCATATTTGCCTAAAATAAGTACTAAATTTGTTCAAGTGCATCAAATTCGGATTGTAATAATTCATGGTGAAGATGAGCAAGGCACTGGCAGTTGGTGGAGTACTTGCATGTGACTTATCTTAGGTATTTTTAATCTCTGTAAAAAATTTATGCCAGTGAGAGAGTGAAGTCTGCTGGGATGACTTTGGGTATGTACATTAATGAGCACTAGCAGAAAAAAGTAAATAGATGTTCAATATTTGGCTAACTTCCAAATGTTGAGGCACATTCGATGGTAGGCAAGGCTTGCAAGGGAACTGGTAAAGGCCTTTACATTTAGGTCACCTATATTTAGAGAAGATAAAGCACTATGTCTCGTCCTACTAAGAACTGTCCCAGATTAATAGATCATTTCTCTACCCAGCTTTCACATTTCTGCAGAGGACTGCTGTGCTCCTGCCTACAAAACAATACCTGGATTTGAAATAAGTTTGAGTGTGATTTAACCAAAAATAAATTGCATTTATCTTTAGAAAATGACAAGTTGAAAAGAATAGGGGTCTATTTCACTTTGACCAATTCATAATATATTTTGTGGTATATTATTTGGTTCAATTTCTTGCATTCATTCTTGGGTTCAAGTACTTGCAGAGACTTGGGTAATACCAGTATCATTTACCATGGGTTTCCCTCTTAAAGGATGAGACTTTCTTTAAACCCTTGTTTTGGTATATTTCTCAATCCCTTACCTTAATTAAAGGTTTACAGCAGACCATATGTTTCATACTGCATCCAACTAAATGACCCTTTACTGCTGAAGCCAAAGGAGAATTCCCAGAAAGCAGATTAAAAGACATTCAGGTATGTTGTCCATCCTCCTTCAAACACTGTTCAGTAAAAACCACTTGAGTTAGATGCTATGTCCAGGAAATCACCAATTCTCAATTGAAACCTTTTCATGAAATTGTTCTGGAACTTGGTTTTGAACCTGTGAACTTTGGCATCCAAGCAAAATGCTAAACCTTTTGTATCCAGTTAAGTTGCACGAGACCTTCCTGGGAAACTTTGAGAAACACAAATAATTTTCTTCATTTTATCCAGTTGCAGAATAGCCACAAGTCTTGTAAAGGTTCACAAATTTTTCTGCAGAAAAGAGTATTTGTGCCACTAAAGCTTGATTTCCATAGCTAAATGTGGGCTTTTCTTGCTTTTTGAGGAACACAAGGCATTTGTCTTTCCATAGAAGAAGCTGGAAGCTCTGTACCAACACCCTGGGGCATCCCAATAGGATTCTTGAGCAGGTAGGCATGTGTGAGAATATGGGAGATAAACACAACTCCAACATACGGAAGTGGTTCATTGTGCCCTGTTTGCACAGGATGATTCCTGATCCATGCCAATGCCCAAACAGTGCCAAACCCAACTGTGATGGTGTTACCCACAAAACTCTGAGAGGAGTTAGATCATAGAATCCTGGAATGGTTTGGGTTGGAAGGGATGTTAACAATTGCCTCATTCTAAGCCCCCTGCTATGGCCAGGGATACCTTCCACTAGACCAGGTTCCTCAGAGCCACACTCAACCTGGCCTGGAATGCTTCCAGGGATGTGGCAGCCACAGCTTCTCTGGCAACTGTGCCAGGGCCTCACCAGCCTCACAAACAGGGCCAAATATATCTACCCACTCTGTGCCATGGGGCCATATACTCTAACACTCTAAAAATAATCACTATCAAAAACCTCCAAACTGTTGTTTTGTCCTACTTCGAAGGGAACAAGTTATCTCGCATTTTTCACAGCAGCTCCTTGAATAAATTTGAGTGCTTGCATGAGGACACATGTGCAGGACTAGTGCAGCCACAAAATCATTACGGACATATTTCCAAGTGACTATAATAGGCCAAAGATATTTATGTGTCTTTCATTGTCTTGTAAATACAAAATAAGTTTGAGAGAATTGTGGCAGCTGCTCTGAGATGAGATGGAAGTTCAGCTTCTATGGGCCATCAAGAAGAAATATGAGTAGCCTTTGAGTTTGCAGTTTGAAAATGAATACTACAGAGTCTAGAAGAAACACTGCATTGAGCAAGCTCATTTCTAAAAAACAAATAGCCTTCTCCAATGGAGAAAAATGTTTAAAGAAGCTACTCATCTACTCCAATGAATCTCGAGGTCCTGCTCCACACTGACTTTGGATCACACTGTATGATTTCCTCTAGTTATGTTTACTTTACCTTTGTTCTAATTGCCTCATCTGAGCATTGAAATTAAAACGTAGCATTACTTGTGTGGATTATACAATCCAAGCTTTAGGGGTGTTTTGGAAATTCTCTCCAAATTCTGTTTTCTAGGACTTTTTCAAACTCAGTTATAAAATAATCAAGAAATTCATTGTAATGATCACTTTTTTATGGAATCATGGAGTTACAGAATTGTTTGGGTTGGAAGGAACCTTAAAGACCATCCAATTTCAACCCCTTTCCATGAGCAGGGACATCTTTCGCAAGACCATGTTCCAGGTGGTTTGGTGTCCTTTCCTCAGAGGTCAAGCCAGGAGTCTAATAAGGTCACTGTCCAATAAAATAAAAATGTTCTCTACTATTTACCCTCAACATACCTCAAAATCCCCCAAACATGTCAACAACATAAATATACAATAGTGTCATAAAATAGCATGAAGTTGCTTTTTATTTGACAAAATAAGAATGAAGCTAGAAAATTCAGATTTAATTTGTTCCTGATTTTGGAACCTCTTCAATAGGAAACCCTTTGTGAAAAATGAGGCAGGATAGTAAAATTAATTTTAGTATTGATTTCTTAAAGGTTTTTTTGTGACAATACCCTGTTCAGTGTGAATTTTCCTTTGGTTTAATGTAGAGTGCATTAATTCTGCACTTTAACATATATGATTTTAAGAACATAATTTTTGCAGATCAGATACAAAAATTACAAATGTGAAGTTATGTATGCATGCAATCAGTATATTAACAAGAAATCTGTTGCTTTTTGACTGAAAATATTAAAGTTGGGTTTGGGGTTTTTTTTAATTATAAGGAATGCTTTGCATGTTTTTCTCATATCCAGTTCAAGTTTTATCTATAAACACTGAAAAATACAACTTTTACTGTTCCACTGAAAGTAGCAGGGGCTTAGAACACTCCCAGGAAGGGGCAGCCACAGCTTCTCTGGGTAACCTGTGCCAGGGCCTCACCACCCTGACAGGGAAGAATTTCTTCTTAGTACCTAATGTAAACCTATTCTCTCTCAGCTTGAGGCTATTCCAGTTTTACTCCCAGTCTGTTAAACCTTATGTCCAAAGTGCTTTTCTTAACTTTAAACAAAGCATAAGAAGTGCTGGGAGATAAACAATGGGATTTAAAGGCCAGCCCTGAAAAATAATTGAGCTAATCAACAGAAAACTGTTCAGGGTGAGCGTATGAGTTGTTGCTCATTTCATAATTTTTGGGTTGTTTAAAACTCTGAGTTAAACACCTGTATTAGGCTTGTGCCTTCTGCTGTATTTAATCACCTAAAAGTGTTTATTCTTTCTTGAAATGGGCTGAGAACAGCAAACTGGGGTAGCAAATGATCACTCTTGATTCAGGGGCTAAAAGTCAGAGAATTCATCCAACCATGGGCCCAGATTCATGCCTCTGAGATGGCTCCAGACCTCTGCTGTACTCAAAGCCTGGGGCATACACCAAACTAAGGCAACTATGGAAGTTATTAAAATGTAACAAAGGAGTTGAGCAAACATTTTGGTGCATGAATTTGTATTTCTAAATTCCACTGCAGAAGAGGAATATTTGCTATGCTCCAGTTCACACACCTTGACTTGGAGCATGGTAGGTGCATTCTGCAGTTTCTGTCAAATTTTCAAAAGACATTACCTGGCCGAGCAGATGCCTAAAGAGAAAACCATAAGCAGTTAGATCTGAAAATGAAGACAAGAAGCATTTTTTAAGGATGTTACTGCCTGTTATAAAAACATGTTTCATTTTTATCAGGTCTCTGCTGTAATTAAGGGACTGACCAGTACTAGCAGTTATATAAAACCACTATCTCACTGGAGCAGTAGAAATAATGTTGCCAAGGTGATTCTGGTTTTTGTGATATTCTAAACATATGGTGAGACAAAAACACTATAATACAAAGGCTTAAATCTTGCTGGGCACAAAGGCTTCATTTCAACTCTCAGCTGAGAATCTGGGACTTTCATTACTATGATAATTCCAGGTAAGAGGGCCAAAAATAGTTGATTTTCCTACAGATTTAAGAATTAAAATTCTTGAACAACTGGAATATCTTAGTACAGCAGCAGGTTTTTATGAAGATAGTGTTCATTAACATACTTGCATTCCTGTATGTTTCAGTTAAAAAAAAGATTAAAATTCCAAGTTAGGTTGGATTCAGATCAAATCATCCAGGCAAGCTTCCAGAGAGTGGGCTGTTTCTCAAATGACAGTAATTTCATTAGTATACTTCCTGCTGCTCATCCAACATGGTAAACCAAGCACTTGGTAGTAGATGATGTTGTCTAAATATTTTGTGCTCCTATAACAAGGGTTTGATGAGTGATTTAACTCTGTTTTCACCAAACCAAATAGGTGATTTCCTCTTGACACCAGTATGAAAAGAAATCAAGGCCAGTGCTTTATGCAACTGCAGTTTATAAAGCTTCCTTGGACTGAGTGTATTTCGAGGTTGCTTTTATTCATCATCTCTTTTTGAATGGGAGGAGGGTAGCCAAAAGTGGACACTGGACAGATGTGACACAGCTTTAAAATGGTAAAAAAATTGCTTAAAAGAATCCTGGATTTTATTTCTGAGCCACAGAAAATTAAGACTATGTTAAGGAAATTGGGCATGGGGAAAATTAAGTGAGGGAGATTCACCAGGATGTTGGCAAATTTTCACATCCTGTTGCAGCATGGGAAGCTTTGTGTCTGAAACACCAGAAACGTATGCAAAGAGCTCTTTATAAAAATCCGTTAGTTTCTTGTCTATTTCAGCCTAAAATCTTTACTGCAAGTTCAACATTTTTTCTAAATTTGCCAGTTGTGTCTTCAAGTCTTTCTTGTTAATTTTCCTTTTTGGAGTAAAACAAGTGAACCCTGAAAAAAGAACATCAGTATTTCATTGTTACCAATGACATCAGTATCATTATTTCCTTAAATTCTTCATGAGTTTATAATTATTTCTTTTCCTGCCTTCAGCTCTACCTGATGACTAAGGAACTGTTTTATTATGGGATTTTGCATGATGGGGTTCAGTTGTGCACCCAAATGTGTCTGCCTCTGCACTTCTGTTACGGTGAGTGCTTAAATATGAGAAGACAAAAGAGTTTTGGGAGGAAAAGAGATGAGTCTCAGCATGCTTTTTGTCATTGTAAAAAATCTTTCACAAGTGATCTATGTGTTTTATAAGCCTTAGCTGTTGAATATCAACTGGTAAATCTGCCCTCATGCATTGTCAGATATGGGAGCAGAAAGGCAAAATAATAATCATCTTAAGCCATAGATTCTCCACCATGTGAAGTGCAATAAATCTTTTCTAAATAGTTTTATTATTTTCCATCCATGAAGAACTTCTGCACATTTTTAAATAAATTATTACAGAAAATTGGCATCCATTTTGAAATCCAGAGTGTCAGTACAATTTATAGAGCAAAGCATCACAGTAATTAACAATAAATTGAAAAATGCACAGAAAATTCAGCCTTCTCATCATCTTAGCCAAGCATACTATAGTTCTATAATCCAAAAACACTCTAATACATATTTTATTATCTTCAATGCTGATACAAATAATTATATGGAGTCAGATCTCTTAGGACTTCCAAACTTCAACCTCATTTTGTTGAGTCCAAAATGTCCAATAACCTTGATTAAATGCCAGCAAGGGATCTGAGTCTGAGACATCACATAATAAAGCTGAGCCAAATATTAGTTCTGCGCAATCCTGGCCCACTCTGCACCACCTTTGGGAATGTTTTAAACTATTGCTGCTCAGTGATTTCTACAGCATTGCTAAGACCATTCCATTAGCATATTTCCAAAACTGGATCCCTAGGATTGTGGTGAATGTGCAAAAGTTTCTGATTTGCATTTTATTTTCAGGAGGGCAGTTTAGTTCCATTCACACAGAGTTTATATTCTGAGTATGTCTGGTCACAATCCATTATAGTTATTTTTTTCCCATCATCAAACCCAGGCTTCAAAGGAGGGGAAGGAAATGCAATCTCCTTGCCCATGAAGGATTGTCGTGGTGGTGGCAGGAATGTCAAATCTTTCTTGTTTTCCTAACACTGGTTTTGAGCTGTTTTTTTTTTCCGTATCATTCTATTTTACTCCTTTTCATTACAGCTAACAAAACCCATCATAAGCAAGCAAAATGCCATCAAGATAAGTAAATGTTGGATTAAGTTAAAAATATTTTAATACGCATTGTCTGTGTCTATAATAGAAATTGAGATGAGACAGGAAATATTCATGGGCACTGAAATGTGATTTTCTGTGCTACTGATCTGACAAAATATTTACCAGCTTGTTTTATTCCAAACACCTTCCCTAAGTAACTCTTTATAACAATTAACATTGCCTCCCTGCCTTTAAAGTTTGATCAATTTCCTGGCATAGGAAAGGGGTATTTGGTTGCTGTTGACCTCCATGTCCTAGAATATTCTCATGCACACTCAGTATCTTGTATTTGACTGACCTGAAATTCTTATACTCTGGATCCTTCTTGCCTTCAGCTCTTCACATCCACTTACAAAGATAAACAAAATGTCTGTCTCTGAAGAAGGATCAGAAGTAAGCAGACTTGCTGCCTTGATTTACCTTCTGGCATTGTTTGACATTGGTAATTAATCTCTTAATTTCTTCCAGGGCAAAAATGAACGAGTGAATTAAAAATTTCATTGTGGACAGATAATCTTTTTGGGCTGTTCCTTGTGTTCAGTGCCTAGTGTCAATGAAAAGTAGAGCTTACAGTGTAGCTAAACCTCAGCTAGAATACTGGCAGGTTTTCTCTCTTCTCCCTGCCAACTTAATTTGATGAACCTTGTTAAGATTTCTCTATCTAAGGTACCCGCTCTTTTGTCAAATATGGTTGCAATTTGGTAAATTGATTTATGTTATTAAAGCAGCAGGTAAATCAAAAGAGATGTAGGCACGTGCAGTCATGCAGAGCTGGGCCACACAAGAATTGTTTTAATTAGAAAATCTGGCCAATGACAAATCCTCTTACAGTTTTTTTTATTATTCAACTAGCTAAGTTTTCTAGCTTATTCAGAGTCTTTTAGTCCAAGATGATAAACCAAATATTTCATTAGCTGTTTAAATAATAAATAGCTTTTTACTGATGAATTAAAATGTCATCTTTATTTTTTGGTTCATACAGCAAAAATTTAAAGAAAAGAAGAAGAAACAAAATAACAAAAAAACCTTATCATGTCACATATTTTTCTTTGTAGACCCACAAATGAAGCTCACAAACATATTCAACTTCTGGATAGAATCTCTGAAGCTCAGTGATTTATAAAGTATATAAATAAATTCAATATTCTGTCACACTGTTCACATCCTATCTAAGCCCTTTATAAGGATTTGTCTTGCGCCAGGACTGTAGTGTTAACATGAGTCATTTCAGCTTTTTGGAGTAACATCTGTTTTTCTGGTGCCTTCCTAACTGATGAAATCATAGGCAAAGATGCCAAAATCACATGACGACTAACATTTCATTGTGAACCTAAAATTTCAGAAGTTTCATGAGATCATACACAAAGAGCAGGAGTAATCTCCATCATCACACAGATTTATATATAGTAAGGCACTGGAAACTCAAGGATTTTAAAAAAGTATTTTATAAACATTAATTAATCACATCTCACTGGAACAACTCTGTGGAGTAAGAATTATTAACCTTAGATTTACACATGGGTGAACAAGCACTTCACTTTAATTTCTCTTCTCTGTACCGAATTATACTTGTGTTCCAGTATATTCTGAATTATCTGGAAGGCTTCAAACAGTTACAAGAGTGTTATATCTCTTTTGGGTTTGTTTTGGTTTGGTTAGAGTTTTTTTTGTTTGGTTGGTTTTTGGTTTTTGTTTTTTTTTTTTGGTTTTGTGTGTGTGTGTGTTTTTTTTTAATTGGTTTTTATTGGATTTGGGCTTTTTTCAGCACACTCCCACCCCTCCCCCTGCATTAGTTCTTTTGCAACAAGATATCTTGCTCCTGGGCTTCTGCTGGTCCATATGAGAAAGACAATCCCTTTCCATCATGTCTGCAGTTTAGGAATTGGTTCACTGTGCTTTGAAATTTTGCATGTAAGTTCTACTTTTTCAGGCATTCACTGAATATCTATCAGGCATTATGTGTCTCTGATAGAATGTAGCCAGAGCTGTGGTTGCCTGTCTCTACTGTGGGCTAACTATGTAAGAGAGAAAATGCTTTTTAAAATGCTTGTAATTGTTTTTTTTTGGTGGGGTGTTTGTTTGTTTGTTTGTTTTCTTTTCTTTTTTTTTAATTTGGGTAGGGGTTTTTCGTGGTAGGGATGAAGTAAAACATATGGAAGAAAAATGAAAGAAAAAAATTTCAAGAAAAAGGTTAACATAGCACTTCTTAAGCTCCACTGGAAAAAAATGTTTGGTACTGTTACCAGATGGATTTGTCAGGTTTTAAATTCTCGAGAAAGCTGAAGACTTTTAGCTTTAAAAGACTGAGAAACATTGGTGAAGACATTCTAGTTTCTGACCTAATTCAATCTATGTAAGTAACCCAGAAAAAAAAAATTTAATTCTTATTATTTCAATTTTCTGATCGTTTTTGAGGGGGAAAGTTACTTAATTTTTTCATTACAAAAATAAGTCTACTAAAAGGAATCTATCCTTTGTTGATTGATCTGCTGGTTTATATTAATAATTTCTCCATATTCAGTTCTATGCATATGCGATATCACTGTCATGGCGGGCCTGGGACAAAATCTTTGAGGTCACTGTGCTATGGTAATAGATAAAGTGTTAAAAACAGCAAAACTCTGGAGGCTGAATGCCAATAGAAATTTTAATGGAAGTTTCTGGCATGCAAAATTGCCTGAATGAAAGCCAGGAGGATCAAGATGAAGTTGTATTTGCGCTGAGTCAGAATCTCGGTCAGGTATGTCCTGTCAGGGGACTGCACATGGTGTCTTCAAATATCTCTTCATTCACATGCACCACTTTTAATCCCAGAAACAAATGCGTGCTCGTTCTTGGGACTCTCAGTGAGTTTGCAGCTTCAGGACATTTGCTTCCTGTCTCCTCTGTTTGTGTACCATCAACCCAGGATTTCCATGACAAATAGATAATTTGTTCTCCAAGTCTGACATTTCCCAGATGTGTCAGGCTAACTGTGAATGTGTAGAGCTCTTTTCCACACATGTTGGGCTTATGTCCCAGATTCCTACATATCTGGCAGCCGTATTGAATAAGTTTTTCCTCACAGAGAAAAAACATCCAGCCAAACAATAAAATCTCTACTTATGTCCAGTCAGATTTTTCAGGTAGAGAAAAAGAAAAGCCCAGGTACAAAAACATGCTGCTGGAAAATTCCCATCTTTGCTGACTTTGTGCTCCTCATCTTCCAGAGAGCCTAAAAATCCTCTGGAGCTCATTGGTCAATGCTGCTGTTTAGAAAAGTATGCTCCTGTAAGCTTTTATCCTCTCTCTTAGATTTAGCACAGACAGAATGAACAACTGCCTTGTTTATCAGTTTTTATTATAATATATTACAAAAAATACAGTCCTAGAATGAAGAGAAGTGTAATGAATGTCACTCTGTCCTTTATCCCAGAGGTGGATGAGTTGATATGTCCTGGGACTAATCATTAATATGTCCTGGACAAATGAACAGCAGGTGCCAAACTGTGTGCAAAACCCAAACAGATCTGCTCATATCATCCAGTAATACCAGCTGCTGGTGGGTATTAATCATTGAAATGATCTGCAAAATCTGGGCCAAGGCACCTCAGGGGACTTGTGACAATAATTGATATTTTTGGCTGACCTCCATCTGTTCCTTTAAACTTGAAATTTGAAAGACTTTCCTTCACCCTTGCTTACTAGCAGTTGATTTTGTTCACACACAACAGTGAACTTTTTCATGGATGGATTAAAACTTTCTGACATAATGGTATACTTGCCATTTCTGCTAGGTAGTTTCTATCCAAAGCCCTAATGTGTCTCCCCTTTGTCATTTTCTGCTACTTGGTCGAATTTGAGCAATTTCCAAACCCCAATGGGATGGCCACAATGAAGAGTGCTGCCTGTTTGTCTATGCATTTTTTTGGCACACAGACTGTGTCAGCATTAAACAATTCTAGAAAATATGCACTATAGACTTGACAATTATTGTATCTCAGCATGTGGCTGTCTGTGGTTTTGATGGTTTCTAAACAATGGCATGCGAGCCAGATTGCATGAGTACCCTAGTGCTGCTGAACAGCAGTAATGAGGTTGTCAGTTGAGAGCTTTAAATAAGCTTTCCTTAGTCATTTAAAGGATTTATGTAAGTATCTGGTTGTTTGTCAATTCCATATTACATTAAATGAGTGCCCCATATTTTTGCATCAATGGGTTATACTTGCATGTTCAAATAGGATGAGAAGCAGAAAATATCACTGAGTTCCAGCCATCCTCTCCTTAAAGTCCTTGTTGCAAACAATATAAAAAACCCCCACAGATTCACTTATGGATAAGACAGTATCTGTAACTAATACTACTTGTTTCCTATCCACAATTATCCACATTTCATGTACTCTAGGCTCCATTGCTGCTGCTGCAGTAACTATAAAACCATAAAACTCCCCATGCAGCATCTAATCACATATACCACAAGCCATGCTGATGCATATTTATGCATTGACTAAGTGCTGAGTCCAAAACACAAACAAAAATACGCAGCACTTTGCCTTTGCAAAGGATGTTTGTTTAGAATTTTTTATTTATTCAGCCAAATGGGATGTTGCTGAGTGCAAAATAGTTCATATAGTCACAAGCAAAAGACATGTTCGTTAAAGGTTTCACACTGCCTCACACCTGCAGCTGCTAAAATTGAGCCACAGCCCAGAAACCAGAAAAATCCAGGATCAGAACAGCAATAAGGAACTGAATTTCTTGTCTTTAATCCCTGAGTACACTTTAGCACTGAACAGGTTTTGGTCAAACACTTTTTGGTCAGCCACCATGAAAAGAAAAATCTCAAAATGTATTTATTCTTTTGATCATAAAGGTAGTTTTAAAGCAGGTTATTTATAATAGAATCCTAGACTGGCTTGGGTTGGAAGAGACCCCAAAGATCATAGAGTTCCAACCCCCTGCTATGGACAGGGACACCTTCTACTATTCCAGGTTGCCCCAGGTCCTGTCCAACCTGGTCCTGGACACTTCTAGGGATGGGGCAGTCACAGCTTCTCTTGGCGACCTGTGCCAGGACCTCACTACCCTCACAGCCAAGAATTTCTTGTGTATATATGATTTTAATTCCCCCTCACTCTGAACTGATTCCTCCTCGTCCTGTCTCTACAATTCCTTGTCAAGGGTCCCTCTCTACCTTTCCTGTAAGCCCCCTTCAGAAATATTGTCATGGTGTTTCCTTGAAGCCTTCCCTTCTTCAGGCTCAACAGCCCCAAACTCCTCAGCCTGTCTTTCACACAGGAGGTAGACTAGTCCCCTTATCATCTTTGTGGCCTCCTCTGGACTTGCTCCAACAGTTCCATGTCCTCATTGGGAGCTCCAGAGGCAGCACAGCAAGTGAGGTTTACTAGAGAAAAGGGGAGAATCCCTTCCCTTAACCTGCTGGCCAGGTACCTCAGGATGCAGCTCAGGATTCATTTGGCTTTCAGGGTAGCCAGTGCACATTGTCGAATACTGAGTTTTTCACGCACAAACACTCACAAGTCCTGCTCCCAGTCATTTCTCCACCCACCCGTGGGTGTGCCTGGGATTGTTCCAACCCAGGTTTAGGACCTGGCACTTTGCTTCGTTGACGTTCAGGAGTTTCACACAGTCACACCTCTCCAGCCTCCAGATCCCTCTGGATGGCATTTCTTCCCTCCACCTGTGACCTTCCCACACAGTTCTGTGTCCTCTGTACAGTTTTCATAGTCAGCTTTTTATGGACTTCTCTCACACAGACCAGAAGGAATGTGAGGAAGAAGTTCATATTCCCCGCCCAGGGAGTTTGGTGGAGCTCAGATTTCAGGATGCCATTTTCAGTTTTCATTTCAGCTCCAGAGAGATTGAGCTTTACTGCATGAGTTTAGACCCTCTTAGATGGATGATGACTCATCTCTTAAACTTTTATTTCTTACTTTAGTGCCTGGAATTTAACCACAATCAGGTGAAAGATAATTGTGAACACTATAGTAAAAACCTATGAGACAAAGGCAGGGAAGTCCTCTGGCACACAAAATATATTTTTCTTTTATTTTCCTCTCTATAGGGGAAGAAATAGGAAAATGAAGTTTTTTAATAAAGAAAAGCTTTATTTCAAAATGTATTTGAAGATCATCCAGAACAGGTGATCTCTGAAAAAAGTTCATTATTTTCTTCTCACTCTATGAAAAATACTAAATCCACATTTCCTTACAATAATGCAGTTATTGTCACCAACTTCTGATGCAGAAATAAAGCACAGAGAGATTATATTTCTAGCCTAATGTCACAGTGAAGATTTCTTCTTTTGCAAATGCTCTCTCAGAAAAAGATTACACAGACCTTCACTGTGGCCAGAATACATCAGACAACCTTCTCATGGCTTTGTCCTTGTTTGTCTCCCTTTCTTGATATAAAAAATGGGGTCAATCTGGCATGTGGATCTTAAAATGCCTCCAGTATATTTCCCCACCTGCAGGTATTATGGGGTCAGGAGACTGAGGCTATATTTATCACTATTTCTGGAAACTTGAATTATTCACTTTAAATATTTCAGGAATGATCTCACTGGAATGTGAATATCATAGTGAAGTGACTTTCACCTTAAATATTAATGAAAAAGAAAGCTGAAGGTAACAATGCTGCATAGAAATCACAAGCTGAGAAAAAGGGACTCTTTATTAATATGTACCTGTGCTCCTGTGGCTGGAATAGAAATAATCCCATGTTTAGTAAACATTAAAATAACACCCATAGAAGCAAATTTTCCAGCCAGCAGCCTGGTTACAAAATTATTGATTTCTTAGCCACATCACAAACTTGATTTTGGTTGTCTTAAATCATCCTGAAAACACGGATTTCAGGTTTTACAGCTAATATTACATTTAATATAGTGATAATAGAGTATTATTTTTGTTTTGTTTTCTCTGTCTATTATGGTTTAAATCCAGTTAGAATCAGTCCCTCTAAGTGAAGTTTTTTGTTGAGTTCTCAGTGAAATATGTGGAAATTAATGAGTTGGATATAAATAAAGCAAGTATTATAAATATGTTTGAGGGGGAAAACGTGTTGATAGACTTCAAATACTTTCTGCTCTGACACAGAATCATTTGGAAGAGTTGTGAGGAAACCAATTCCCATCTAATATTTCTCCCCTCCTCCAGTCTGTCTCAGGACTGTTGTAAAAGCTGTCAAATTTACTATGAGAAATGAGGGTTAGAGACCTGAATCTATCCATAACAGCTAATAGCCTGACCATCACCTGCCATGCCAGAGAAATATTTTACATTTCTTTTCTCCTTTTTACAGATCAAAGCATTGAACCTTCTGATGTGTGGTATCAACCTCTAAGTATGAACTACAACAAAAAGAGGTTTCTGACTCTCCTACACTAAATATTCCCAGTTTGTCCAAACTGTTAAATACTATTTACAGATGGAAACTAAGCCAGATGTCTATACGACGTAAGGTTTAAAAATTATTCCAAGGCAATCTTTTGCATTTTGTAGCCCAATTACATGGAGGACATAAAATTTCAAACCATAAAATATAATTCCTACAGGTGCCTGATGGTTTACAGCCCATAGTTCTGACCTTTTTGTGTGTGTGTGTGTGTGCGTATGCGAGTGTCTGTAGGAGCAGACCTCCCCAAAATGTGTTTGCATGACTTATGCATGCTCTGCCCATTTTTGACTCAGTTAAAATTATCCTTGTCCTGTTGCTTCAAATGCCCCAAGGCATTTGAAGCAGCCTCCTGGAGATTCAGCGTCTCTGATGTTCAGATTCTGAGAACCATCTGCCTCAACTCTCTGAGGCTCAGCACAGAAAAGGAAAATATAACACAAGGTGTCAGGAGGCAGGAATGGAGAGGACAGCCCTTTGAGAATCAGTATTTTCACAAGCAAACCAAGTAATTTCTGTCTGATTAATTTTTGCATGAGCCTTTTCATAGGTGGAGGTCTGAGAATGTATTGTCTACAGAGGTTTTTACGAGGTCACATTTCCATCTGGAGCCACAAAAAGGGGCTCCTAATCTAACACAGAGGCTCACAACATGGAACAAATGGTGCTTTAGTGCCTTGTTTAATTGAGACTCAACCTGTCCCCTTCATCCTGTGTTTGTTTTCTTTAGCCTAAAAGCACCACCAGTGGAAAAGGTGGCGTCTCTCAGCACATAGGGGCTGCAAATCTTAACCTCCTTCTGTGCAAAAAATGGCTTAGATTGACTTAATTATTTAATATGCCTTCGTTGACACAGGCTAGTAAAAAAAGATCAGCATGTTAATGCTCCTTTCTAGCACTTTCTTCCCAAAAGCCTTTAAGGAACTCATGAATATTTAATGCCTCTCAGTCGGTGCTGAGGAGATGGCACCATTAAGGATGAAACCAAATGCCAGTCGCTGTGTGTGCATCCCAGAGCTGCCTGAAACCTTGCAGCGAGACCTCCTCAAATGGCTCTACCCTCCCAGCTCAGCCTTTATGGCCAAGCACTAAAGGATAGGGTTTTCCTTGTTTTTCTTTTTCTTTTCTTCTTTTCCCTGCTTTGTTTTTCCCCACTGGAGAAGGAAATGGATCACTCAATGAAAAAATAAACCCCTGGCCATGTGTATTATTTTTGAGCCTGACATCTGTTCAGAACCATTTAAATGAGACTGCGTTAATGCATAAAAAGTATAAAAAGTATTCAGGCTTAAACACAGGGAAATTATGTTCATTCACCAGGGAACAGCAAGTGTAGTTGACTTTTTTTTCCTATACACATTAGGAAAGAAAACATCTTTCTGGCTGGCATTCCGTATAAATTGGCTAAAGTAGGAGTGTTTGATTTTTTGATGTCTGTGGCTAATGCACACTGAAATGTATGTGCTTTAGAGTTTGCTTTTCCTGATTGTTGCTTAAAATTAATAATTAGAATAATTCCCCATATCCATATGCTTAAGTGGATCACAGTTCGCTGTAAAGTAATAAGTGTTCACATTAGGTTCTGTACAAAAGAAAATACAAATACCTGACACTATGGTTTTTAGATGGAAAATTAGTTTTTATATTAATGATATTTTTTCAGTTTAAAATATCCATAATGAAAAGTATAATTTTGGTAGCTGAATTTGTTTTGTTTTAAATAAAGCCCCAGTAAACAGGATGAAGACAATGTGGCAAATGTATTAAAAATTTTGCATTGCATTATGGAAATAGGTTTCTTGTTTCTTGTCTTCCCATATCTTTTGAGTGCACAGTCTGTTGAGAAGTACATGCTCAAGGAAATACATTGTCTAATCTACCCTTATTTTCCTCACCTGTCTAAAGGGGTAAAATAATGGAAATTATTATTTGATAAGACAGTCTGGTTCATAATTGTGATATAAGCATAAGACTTCAAACTACATCAGGTTGGTCTAAAGACATTTGAACAAATAATGGAGTTGGTCAGACAATTGAAAATGCTGCTATCTCAATTTTTCAAAGTTAATCCTAAACCTGTTTGAAGATGAATCAATGTTATTATGAGTTTCCTTATTTTTTCATTAAAATACTAAGGTTCTTTTAAATCTCTACATGCAGATGTTAATTAAAAAGCTGTTGTCAAAATGATAGACTGTTTTTTAATCTTTCCTTTCAATTCTGACTAATCTTTATAGAGGACAGGACCCAGGTGAGTTAATTTTTCTCATGAAAATTGCAGACTGAAGTTTGCAAAATGGCTGCTGTAAAAACAAATTTGGCAAGATCTTGACTCTGTGTTTGATTTTAACAGACAAGCAATAATATAATGCCATATATATTTTCAAAGACAAATGTTATACAATAGTACGTCAATAGACAGCTTGGCTCCATCAAAATTGTCATTATTTTATATCAGGTAATATAAACAACAATCTCCAAAGTTCAAAATTTGTGGGAAAGAATCCGAAATATTCACAGAACCATCGAGTTTTGTGGTGAGATTAAACTAATTGAAGTCTGTGAGATTTAGATACACCAGAACACACAAAGCTAAAATAGCCCACTCACTTCATCCTTCCCCACAAACAAAAGCGAACTGAAATAAAACAGAGGCATAACAAGCAAAAACGGGACACCATTCAAAGATCTCTATTGTGGGCTGATGACCAGATACAAAAGAAGGTGATCCTAGCAGATTTTTCTTTATTTCTGACAGCTTTGTGCAGTCAACAGTGCTTTCATAATCCATGTGAACAGGAGTACTGGTGTGGTGCTGCTTCCTGGGTCCTGGGGGATGCTTCTGATCTAACAAGGCAGTGCCATTATTAGGAAGACTGTGGTGTAACTACCACATCATCGCATACTGTCAATTTAGTTTTGCATGAGCCCCTCAGCTCGTGACACTCTAAATTTAATACTGCGCTACAGATAAACCAGAATAAATATTGTAAGAACAAAGCTGTCACAGAAACACACTCGGAGTGTTCCAACCCCATTCAAAGGCCCTTCACTATAATTGTCTCTGACAGAAGGCTCCTGTACTGTAAGTACTTTAGTTGCCAATGACCTTAAACACGATTATCATTAGCCTCCTTGTAATTCTGTCTCTCCCTTGAACTCAAATTACTGTGCTTCTCAGATGGTTTTGCAAAGAGAGCTCAGTGTTGTAGTTAGCATAATTCAAGCTGTTTTAATCAATGCTGTGTCCTTTGTAAATAAAGCTGCGTTCTGAGATGCATGCCGTAATAATTACATCCATAATTTGTTAGAGTTATTGAAATAATTTTGACTATACTAATTTGAATTACAGCTGCAAACAAGTAGTAAGGAAATAAGCAGATAATAATACATATATTAGCATCAAGACTAAAGCTGGTAATTGTTTAAGCCAAGAATCTGAATAATTTAACCATGTTTCAGAGGTGGTAAATCTGCCTTAATTGAAAGTGGAACTCATCTATGATCTCTAAACCTTTCTAATCTCAAAAGAAAATAAAAATATGTGCCTTTTTTCCTGCCTCCACTAAAAGTACCCAAAGTTGATGTCTTGCCAAAGGCTGACCAGACACAGCAAATGAGCAGAGATCCCATCAGCCATAGGATGCCTCTGTGGAAATTAATTTCCAGCAGTGTTTGGAGCATGTTAATTACCAGTAAAACTTCTCGTGGTGTAATTCAGTGAGTAAAAGTCCTCTAAAATAAGCCTCTTTAGGAACATTTTAGAACTCTGTAATTATAAGACACAGAGTCATTAAAAATTATGAGAAGCAAGGATTGCCTCAAAACCAGTTTTCCAACAGCTATCTTGTATAATTTCTTTCATAAACAAATCACCTCTTAAAATGGGTATATTTCCATTCTTGATATCCTAAACATACAACGTTTTCCTGAATCTCACTCATTTTATTGCTAGAAGCATTGTAATTTTCAGCCTAGATATGTTAATGTATTATTATTTATATTCAAGTTGTCATTTTGATTTTTTGCCTAAACCTTTCAGCCTTTTGCCTTCCTCCTTTGTACACAGGTATATTTTTATGACCCAGGACCCACAGGCAGTAAAGGCTATAATTAAGGGCTTTTTTTTTTTTTTTTAATATTTCCTTAGAGAAATAATTGTTATTAATTAATTAATTTATTGGAAAAAAATAAAACAGGATAACATCCAGATGTTACACTTATGTGCTGCTAGAAAAACACTACAGTATTTACCACTATTTCACTAAACTTCATCATATATTGTTAATTTGACTTTATATCAAATTTTACTATAGAGATAAAATAAATAAATAACAAGCACCATCAATGCCTGTCTTGAATTGTCTTGGAGAAATACCATTAATAAATCTTCTCTAGTAATACAATTCAGCTTTCAAAAAGATAATGGGTTTCTAGGTAGCCAGCATCTTATCCATCATGCAATTATAATATTCATCCCTTTCTTCTCAAATATCACTGGTATTTCCTAGGCACACCATATCAAATGTTTCACCTAAGTCCAAACAAATAAGATCTAACATATTCCCCAGATGAAATCAATTATCTTCTCAGTGAAAGGTACTCTACTAGTTCAGCTTGGTTTATATTATTGATGTTAAATATTATAGCAAGCTTTCTTCTATGCCCTTTTTTGTTGTATCTGTGAGAGAAAGCTCCCAGGACTATGGTCAACTGCAAAAAAATTGGAAATCTTTCCTTTTTCTGAAATATCGTGTCATGTATTCTGTACAAGGCATACTATACCATCTCTACATTAGTAGGGCACTGCATTTTTCTTTCTTATTTGTACTTAGGTATATAGGCAAAAGATTGACCTTTTCTACTGCTAAGCTCATTTGCACACTGATTTAGTATTTCAGACCCCATCACCAACAATTTTAATAGAGATTTGGTCCAATTATGGTTTTGGTGTTTTCTCCCTAAAAATTTAAGCCTTATTGACACAGGAGTCAACTAAATGAAAATCTGCAGTCCTTGTGAATATGTAGGTTATAATACAGATAGCTATAATTTTCTGTATCTACATCTTGTAAACCCAGAATTTTAGTTTCTTCCTGTGACCATTAAGTATTTATTGCATCAGAATGTAACAAGGCCATCCAATGTTAAAAAAAAGATACTTGGGGATGACATTTTGAAGTCAGACATCCAAAACCTGGATATTCAAAGCTGGTTGCATTTTGGTGGGTATTTACTTATTTGCCTCTTTCAGAATATTTTTTCCTTTGTTTCTTTGGTTGAGTTTTTGATTTTCTTGTTTTCTCTTTTTTAAGAACTTGCTGATAAACTTCATGGTGTTTAGATTTAAAATGTGGTGGTAACACAATTTCCAGTCATTATTCTTAGCACTACAACATCATGAAGGTCAAAACCCATCAGAAGGACCCATGTTCTGAGACAGCTCACTGAACTGTTGGATGGAGAGCAGTGTGATAGGATTGATCGTCTTTTTTTTTCCTTTCACCTCCCTTTCCTGTACTTCCTAATTTAGAGGAAAACTGGAATAAAGTACTATTTCCAGGCCAAAAAAATGCCAAACTCAAAACCCCAAAACAAACAATACCCACAGAAACCAATCAAACAAATGAACCCCAACTAAACAAAACCACAAACAACAAAACAAAATAAAGCCAACAACCCCCACACTACCCCAAACATCCAAAATATTACTTGTAGCAGGAAAAATTGCTTTTATCAGAAAAGAAATTTATCTTTTTCATCTAAGCAAATGCATGACAAACTAATGACGGGAATCCCCATGCCACATGGCCTACTGAACCACCCAATTCGCATCACTCCAGCCAAAAGCTCAAGTGGTGAAAGTGTTGAGCACCGAGTCTGTTTTATCAGCCAGCTAAGTTCTCATCCCAGATCCCACTGGAATGACTCTCCATGAAGCTGATACGTGGTACTTACCTCCTGACAGGCAGAGCAAGGAGAATTTTCTTATAATGAGGGCTGTGATGGAAACAAAAAAAACCAATCAAGTGCCATAAAACACCAGGTGCCAAAATTTATGATTTCTGGATTCACAATGTCACTCACCCTCAGGGAATGTTTCTTCCTGCCACTTTCTCAGGAGTTCAGTCTCATGGTTTTGCTCCCTGAAGTGACAGAGGAGCCACAACTTCTCTCAGTAGGGCAAGAACCTCTATCAAAGCTCTTCAGTCATGGGAACAAGATCCTAAATATTTATTAGAGCAGTGGGTGTTGCATTCTTTCATTGCATTTCCCTCAAACTGAAGAATTCCACAGAGAAACAGAGAAAGCTTAAGTTTGCTCATTGCTTGTGATCCCTCTACTCTACTTCTGCCCCTTTCCAGCAAGGATTTATGACCACTCACCCTCACAAAAAATAAGGGAGAGATAATAAATTTTGAAAAGAGGGTAATATACCTACACTTTCTAATAAAAGAGTGTGGAGGCCGGTAGACCAGCTAGTAATACAGACACTCTCCCTTGGAGAAACAGCAGCCCCTAGGCTTCAGAGTTGTGGTAGTTCCCCTGAGGAAGTAACCCTAAGAGGCTGCTCCCTCCCTCCTGGTGAACAAGTGTGTTACTTGACCTCCAAGTGAAGCTTTGGAGTCCATATGTCAACCAGTTATGCCCCATTGGTACTTTCCGTACATCCTCCTTTCTGCCCTACCCGATTGGTCTACTTTCAATCCTTCCCCTGATTGGTTCATTTCTCAATCCCCCACCCCATTGGCCAAGTCATGTGGCCCCGCCCCCTGGATTTCCTATATAGTTTTCTGCTTTGTGGGGTTCTTTGCCCTGGACTGCTTTGAGGAAGCTGCAGAATAAAGGCTCTGAGGAATTTCCAGATGAAGACCCTGTCTCTTTTTTCATGTCACCCTGACAGCTCAGTTCACAATAAAGCTGAAATCACTGGGGCAGTTGCAGACGTGCCTGTGCAACCAGGTGTGTCTTTCTCAGGTGCTTCCCTGGGCACTGAACACCTGCTGCCCACTGCGACAAAAGAGGGTACAGAAAGCTCTTGGGCCTACAGAGAGTGCACAAATGCCTTGCAGCAAAACAGCAAGCTCTTCTGCCTTCCCAGCTTTGGAGGCACAGGGGTTTTACAGTCTCTTACAGGATTTCCAAGTTTCCCTATTCCACCCTCAGCTCATCCAGGTGATGCATTACAGCCTCACTGTGACTGCATCTGAATACACGAAAATGTAAAAGTTGGGCTTGTCTTGCTCTCAGACTCTAATTGTAAGTCCGACTGTTCTGTGAAGTGGCCAGACATCACTGCCAACCTTTCCACTGTGTGTTCCATATGGAGATCAAGAGTCAGCATCTTTGTGTAAAACCAAGGAGCCCTTTCTTTTCTAGCCCTCAAATATGCAATGACACATATTAGGGTTTCCTGAGAATGTCTAATTAAACAAAAAATTTCAGGGTAAACAGGAGCTTTTGCCCCTCATGCTACAGTCCAGTAACTCTTTTAATACTTTTGACCTTGAGGGCATTCCTTTAACCTAACAGTTCAGTAGGTGTGGCCCCCATGAGAGGGATTGGAAGTAGATGATCTTCAAGGTCCCTTTCAACCCAAACCATTCTGTGATTCTATGAAAAAGCCTCTTAAACTGTGTCTGTGATAACTGCAGAAACCACTAGAAGATCACAGAGGAGAGAACAAGTGCCAGAAAGAAAACTGTGTTGCAAATATCCCAGTGCCAGGCACTGAAGAGGGAAGAACTCAGTAACTCAAATGTGAAATAAAAAGTAGGTCTGTAGAAGGACAGAAGATCATGGAGATCAATTAGAGGGGCTCACTCATAACAGTTTTTGCAGTTTTTGACTATGACCTTCTCAGAAATTAACAGGACTGGCTTTAAATAGTACACTTGAACTTGTGCAATGCAGAGTTGAAGAAAAACTATTACTATGTTTCTCCTTATTATGAATATAATTACCATTGCCTAAAATGCAGAAAAAGAGAGGGTAGTCCAAACCAAAATCCTAAATGACACCTTCTGAGCAAAACAAACACTACTTATAGGGGTTACTTGGGACTGTTCAAGACAATTGCAGCAGTCAGCTCAGCATACAGCTGCTCAAATCTCAGTTTTCTACATCAGCAGGGGTTTTAAGATGGCTTCGAGGAGGTTAATGAAGTGTCTCAGTAAATATTCATTATGTTGAGCTTTTCCTATGTGTGCAAGGCAGCATGAGAAAGAAGTTCAACCTCAAAGTTGTTTATTTAAAACATCTGAGAGCACAAACGTATCATAGCAAGAAAAAAAATATTGAAAGCTGAAATGATTTCTTTATTATTTTTCTCTCAAGGATCAAAATTCTTTAGAAATACACTATCCTAAAATCTGTGAACATAAAGCATATTTCTTAGCTCTCTTTAACTAATACACTCACTGAGGAGGACATTTTCTCCTCAGGTTTTCTATGGAGATTCCACAGGGAGGAAATTCATGATTCTTACTCAACTTGCTGGTCACTAGAATCCTGAAATCCTTTACGACAGAGAAAAGTAATTCTCAGGCTCAGGACTTTCATTCCCTTTTGCTGAACCTCACAAGACTCTCATGGGTGCATTTTTCCAGGTTTTTGAGGCCTCTCCAAAGGGAAATGCAATCATCTTGTGTGTCAGCTACTCCCGCCAGCACTGCACCATCATGCCCATGTATTTCATCTCTAGAAGAATTCTTCAGCTGCCCAGAAGAACCAGACCTTGCATTTCTGAAGTGACAGATTTTAGCCTGGTTTCCTGAAGGAAAAGGTTTCCTGCAGTTATGATCTCATTCTGCCTGTCCAACTGTCAGTAAATTTAACTTCCTCTAATATCCTTTAATGTTCTTGTCAGATTCAATGAAATTTGAGAGAAAGACAGCATTCTGAAAGACATAAAGTTCCTATACATCTGAGTGAATAAAATATTGGATACTACTACTTGAGAAAAAATAGAAACCCCTCAACCTTCATCCATTTAAATTTGAGTGCTAATAGCAGATCAAAAACTGCATATTTGCAGATTGCCTGCAAATCTTTCCCAGGCATAAGCAAAAAAAAACTATACACAGAGAAGAAGGGGAAGAATTTAGGCATTGGGAGGAGAAATTAGGCGGAATTATGTATGGTACTTGTTTATGAATAAGCTTAGGAGTACTGAGGAAAATGGAAAACTGAGAATCACTGGGAACAAGGGAAGGGCTCAGGGTTTTTGCCAGAAAAGTGGCAGAGATGAATGACATACAACATTAGCTACTTTCATTACATTCTTTACTCACAAATCAACTTCTAATTATTGTTGAACTTGTTTGATAATAAGCATTTCTAGTTTTTTTCAAGTTTCTCCTTCTCTACTATGGCAAATTATAGCATAAGTATGTGATTTAGCTTGAAGATGGAAGAAGGGCTGACAGGAAGAAGTAGAAATATTGAAGCAAAAGAGAAAAAAATTAACAAGCTGAAAATATGTGAAAAAATGTTAATACCCACTGTAGATGTAAACAAGTGGTATAAACAATAATATGCTAAAGAATGATTTTGCTTAACTGGGAAAAGGCCACTGGATAAGAGAGTTTACCCTGGTACCTACAGCTTCCACACATCTGCAATATTTCATGAGTCAAGTATTTGTTCTTGTGCTGAGTACAGTTTTCGAGCTGAAGTATTTTATTTGCAAATACATATTTTGTATTGGATTTTTATTGTTATAATTGAAAACAATTACAAGCAAGCATGACTATCCTTGGTAGGGAGATTGAGTTAGTGCATTATTAAATGCAGGGGATAGTTTTCTGAAGATGGACGTGGAGCTTTAAGTTAAAATATTGTTTTTACCTATCAGGATGTGTTCCTTGCTTCCATACTTAAAAGGAGAAGATGTCAGAAGTAGATTTATGATGCTGTGTTCTACACTAGAGTCTAGATCAAATTGCTGTAAATGAGTTGGAGAGAGCATTTAACTATGGTAACGACTTCTTTTAGGTACCATTTTTTAAAATTTTCCTTTTCCAAAACTTTTCACAGCTGTTGGAAAACCACTCACATAATTCTTTTTTTTCTTAGGATTCCCCATGTGAGAAATATTCACTGTTATAAAAACACCATTTTCCTCTGCCTTTCATACTGTCTCTGGATCATTATGGAAGGGCAGTGTTATGTGGACATAACATTTTTTGCAGTGATGTGATCGACATCATTGTCATGTTCTGGCTCCTGCACTCAGTTGTTCCTGCTATTTATTGTATTGCATCCTTCACAGAGACTGTACAATGTGCAGAACTCATCTTTTCTACTCTTCAGTGCTTTTTTTTGCTGGGAAATGAGATGATTTCTGTCATTGCCTCCCTTGGGATTTGAAGCAGTCTCTGTTGACTAGCAAAACACAGGTGCTGATCCTCTCTGTAAACATCCTCCTTTTTAACAGCTCAGACACTTCTTTTTTCCATTTACCATCACCTCAAATCTAGTACCTTTTATGGAGCTCTTACCAATTGAGGTTGGTTTTTTTGTTTGGTTGGTTGGGGTTTTTTTGTTGTTGTTGTTTTGGCTTTTTGTTTTTGTTTTTGTTTTGTTTTGTTTTGTTTGTTTGTTGGGGGTTTTTGGGTTGGTTTTTTTTTTGGGTGGGTTGGTGTGTTTTTCACTTCTTTACCCATTGTACAAGCAGTGGTGTGGGTTGCATCAAAGCAGCTGTTTCCTGAGAGCTGATCAAACCTCTAATGACACACAGAACACAATGCTTTGCTAATGTTTCTTTCCTCTACATTTACATTTTTTAATCCTTTCAATTCTCTGATGCCCTTCTCTTGTCTCTTTCTACCCAGTTCACTCTTTATAGCATCTATAGCATGTTTTCTCTCTTTGTCACTTATTTTTCTGCTTCTTTCTTCCTGTAAAATCTCATTGGCATGGGTTCTTTTTCTTTTTGAGACATTGATATGATTTTTTTTTAAAAAAGTCAGATGCATATTGATTTTTTACCATATTTTTCTTGACAATTTAAAACATCTCTTCCTCTTGGCTGGGTGTGGTGCCAGTACAAGTGAGCTATCTTCTCTGATACAGTCCTTTTTTTCATATTTATATAATTTGTGGTTTCAAATCACCATTTTTCACTTGTCTTTATTCTACTGGCAATTTTACTTAATAGATAAAAAATGCGTGGACAAATCAGCTATATATATTTCTACTCTGACATGAGTCTGGATTGCCAACTATCTGGCTTAGCTTACTGAGAACAACTTTTTCTATTTCCTTTTTTTTTTAAATTCAAATCTAATGCCTGATGGAGCCAGCTGCTGGTCCAATTCAATTTCATTTCTGTTGCAAAATCTTGTTTTCCAAAAGATGGAAAACATATCCTGTAAATCCTCAATAACTGCATGACAGGCTTGAAGGATTTGAAGGATCTTTCTTACCTTTTGGAAGTGTCCAGCAGCCACCAGTTCTTGCAGGCCACACTATGGCAGCAAATACTCTGATGTGTTCAACATCAGCCCTGAAATTTCTTGCGTGTGAGCTGAACTTTGATCCATTGACAAAAATGTGCCACAATTTTTGCATATCTCATATGTATCTCAGGCAAAGTTTGAGCAGTTGGAGTAGTAAATCCATGCAAAATTATTGGATGCGGTTCCAGTCAATAACCATACAGTGGAAAATCAGGGTCATTAATCATGTCATGAAATCACAGACAATTGCTGCCTGGAAATTACTGCTCTTCTGTATTAGGGGTCAGTGCATTCAGTAAGGAACTCCTAGTGTGGGCAGGCCAAGTGAGTAAATTTTGCATATCTGTTTATGACACTTGTACATAAAATTATAGAAAGTTTTGGGTTGTTTGGGTTGCAAAGTATTGTAAAGATCATCCACTTCCAGCCCATCCATGGGCAGGGACTATCCCAGGTTGCTCCAAGCCCTGTCCAGCCTGGCCTTGGACACTTCCAGGGATGGAGCAACCACAGCTGCTCTGGGCAGCCTGTGCCAGGGCCTCAGTACCATCACAGGAAAGAATTCCTTTTGGCACTGGAAGGGGATCTAAGTTCTCCCCTGTCACTGAATCTTTTGGGTTTTTTGCAACACTAATGGTTCAACAATTTGTTTTTGTTACCAAATTTAAAGTTCTTTGGACTTCTGGTTAAGAAGGAGTTCCCACCAGAAAAAAATGATTTTTTTTTTAAATTTGTATTTTCTGTTTACATCTATGAAATCAAAGTCAAGTGCATAATAACCATTCTCTAACTGTAAGAATAGTTTAAGACGAGATATAGAAGTTATGGATGATCTGCAGATAGAGAAGCTGTGGCTTACTGTGCTTGTTCTCAGGACCTTTATATTATTATGGATGGTTATGTCAATTTAAATGAGGCTAGTAAATATTTTCATCCACTAAAGCTTCTACCCACGGAATCATGAATAAGAATCCATGTATTGAAATTATTGATTTGTTTAAAAGACAATGTAAAAGTTTAATTCTTTAATTTCTATAGTCCTTTATTAGTTTTATTTTTTTAGGAAAATTATTTGGACAGTGGACACTTTACAGAACAGTTTGCACTTAGCTGTCAAAATCTCTTTAGAATGGAAGAAAAAATGCTTTTCTATGAAATTCCCATTTGCCATGTGCTCCACTCCATGTAAACCAGGATGGCTTTATCAGTCTCTTCTCTTCCTGTGGATCTAGGGCGATATCTGTCTCCTACTGATTTGGGTACAATGAGAAATGTTTTATACATATTTACATATCCTGCTCTGCAATCACACCGTTACTGCCCTGCCTTCCACGACATGGGAGTACACTGCTTCTGATAAACCTGTGGTTTCTGCTGTCAAACGGAATGCAGTGTGCTTTATTATTGATTCCAGCCAAGTACACATTTCATCTTTCCAGTTCACTCAACAGCACCTTTTCCTTCAGTTTTGGTTCAGCAGCACTGCGGCTCCCCAGCCTGCCCTGCCACTTTGCATTCAGCTGTGTTTTCTGGGTAATCACTGTCACACCACATCCCAAAAGTCTGTTGTGAGGAACAGCTGCCTCCTCCCCTTGATCTTGCTGTGGTCCCCGGTCACTGATTTCTCATCTAAAAGGAAAACTCTCTGCAAAGACTCTGGGTTTGGACTTCTGTCTGTCTGAAAGTTATTTCCATTCAATTGCTCTGTTTTATTGGGGATGATGAATGATCCCTGCTTTTCATACCCAAGGATTATTAGTCTGAGGAAAACCAACAGGAGCAGTAATAAATACAGCAGAACTCGAGTCTTTATTCAAAAGTAGGTTCAGATTTCTTGGAAGTCTTTGCTAGCAAACTATAAAGACAGGCCCAGTTTCTTACAATTTGACTTCTAAACCTTACACAGGAGACACAAAGAGGAAAAAAACCAGACAGGGTAGAGCATGAAAAAAGAATAGATAATGAAAATATCTCTGTTGGTACCCCAACATCACCAGAGCTATTGTAAATTGTTGGGTCACTTTGTGACAAAACTCACATCCCTTCACAACACTGCAGTGGGGTTGGATCCAGATGATCTTTAAGATCCCTTTCAAACTAAACTATTCTATGGTTCTACAAACCCAGGATTTGGGGCATGGAAGAGATGGGATTGCTTTCCAGAAGGTTGAAAAGATCTTGTATTTCAATTTGGGTGTGGTTCAACTCTGTTAAATATAAGTTCTTTAGGTGAGCCTCTCTGTGCAACTACTGCATCCAGTAGGTGCATCTAATTAATTATTAAGTTAGTTTGAAAGAGGTGCTTTGATTTTCTCTGTAGTCAGCCGTGCTGTCAATTCTCTTGATTTTTAGAGAACTAAAGTTAGGAGAGAAAACCTCATCTGTTTTACAGAATCAGCCTGATGAATTCTTCAGGAACCCTAAGTGAGAGAGCTGGACAGATTTTTTTTCAAAATAGAGCGTATTGGATCAATTTTGATTTTTTTGTTTAACTTTTTCTTGTCTAATTTAGAAAGGCCTTAAGGAACTAAAAAATACTTCAAACTAACATTAAAAGTAGGTTCCTGACTCCCAAAACATGAACAAGATCAACTGCCCTCTGCTTTCTTCTCCAAGTGGCACAGAAGTACTCTCTAGAGTTTTCATGATCTAATCCTCAACCAACAGAAATCAGCATGACTGTGCTAAAACTAATGGAAATGCTGCTTTGTGGCCACAAATAAAGATCTGGCCCTCCAGTCATGAGCATTTATTGTAGGTTTATTGACCTGTAAAGGGAGCCTGGGTTTTTTTTTTTTTTTTTTGAAGGTATGGGCCCTTTGTATTTTAAAAAGTTATTGGTGCATAAAGTTTAATTGAATGTACAACTTAATTACTGTGAGCCTCTCAGACCAGAACACATGCTGTGCACTTGCAGTCTGATACATCTGCAACCACACAACTTTGCAGGGATGCTGTTTCTCAGGGATGAGTGTTCCTCTCTGCTGAGACAGGAAATTCTTATACCTCCTTCCATCTTCTACCAGTAAATCTGCTGTTAGGATCTCTGAGCTATGATGCTCTGGGTGGGATGCTTTTATTTTTTTTTCACTAATATTCAAAATTCTCATGCTGAACATATGCCAGATTTATACCAGATAAATAACAGCCAAGATATTTGCCAAGTAGGAAGTGAGAGTAGTTGCAACTGATCTTGTTTTTGGCACAAAGAAATTGCAAAGTCTGTTTTAAAAGTCTTTTGATGTATCATGAGGATATCTGCTTATGAAAGAAAAAAGTGCTATTGCACCTGAAAATCCCTTCCTGGACTTGCTGAATTGGAGTTAGGAAATGGCAATTCTTCATCTCGGAAATACAATGACTAAGGTGCCAACATATTCTGTCTTCAAGACCAGCGGAAAAATGTGGGAAAAAAGAAGTGGGATGGAAATTTTGACACACGTGAATTACATCTGTAGCTTTCAGAGTTACGCAGAGCATCCATAAAGTCACACAATCCAGTTGCAACTGCATTTATTAAGGCCTATTTCCCACTGTGCCTTCAAACCGCACTCAGCTCTTTAACTGGGGTGGTAGACATCAAAGGAGCAACAGAGGCTCTGTGCTAATGCAGGGAAACATTGCTCTCCTACAAATGCAGAAGACATTTAACAGGTACTGCTAGAGCCCACTTCAACATTTCAGGTATATTTTTTGCCTGTTTTCTGTTTTTTCCCCTCTCCCACAGGTCCTGCACTGCCGCTGATCTTCCCAATCACAAAAAAATATGACATCCAAGCCAGGGAAACATGGTGTCTGCATTAATTTATTCTTCTTTCTGCATGAGAATTAAGCTGAGCTGAAAGTTTTCCAACGGCCTCTCTCCCTCCCTAATTTGTCTTTTCTGCCTTGTTTTTTTTCAGACACTGAATTTACAGAAACAGCTCACAAAGCAATGGCTGGAAGGTTCCCAGGGCTGAACACATTACTGCCAACTGATCGTATTCACCTGAACAGAAGCTATAACACTGATATATGGTGTCAGCAATAAATATGTTAAGAACAAAAAAGTGTTGAAGAAAAAGGTTTAACACGGCTTGAAATTTTTTTGCCATCTGTCCACTGTGATAAGGTCATGTCCCTTAGAGCTGGTTGGCTCCACATTACAGTGGCTCTGATTAACATTAAATGAACAGTTTAAGACTGTGGTTGCTGTGTACTTGTGATTGTAGGGATTTAAGATTGTTCAAACAAACTCTATGTTCAGCCAAAACATGTTTATGTTGTGGGTCAATGGAGTTCAAAATATGCCTAAATTTCATGCTAATTAGACAAATAGTTTTCAAGTGCTAGTCATCGTAACAGATATGCAATTAAAAATACTTTCTTCCCTGAATCACATTTTTTAATTCCCTCCTTGCTGAAAAGGTTCTTGTCACATTGTGTTTTTTACTAGGCTTTTGCTTATCACAAGGAAAATCAAGACATGTTCAAATATCACACAATTGGAATAATGAAAACATTTATGGAATCTTCAACAAGTCGTGACTTTAATTCTAAGCAAATGAAATAACTACTTTTACCATAATTTTAACTCTTCAAGTTTGTTGGGTTTTTTTTAAAGAAATTTCTAGACTCCTTGGCAACCTTAAATATTTATTAATTTAAAAAAGTTTAAGTTCAAATTGCTAAGTCACCAAAAGAAAAATAGATTAATTTCTTATTTTCAAGAAGACAACAGCAAGTAACATAAAGTGCAAAGAATACTTTTATTTTCTAGCTCTTCTGCATACATTTATTCAGTAATGTAAGAACTATGTGTGAGTTTGGTGCTTTTTCTTGCACTTGATTTTGACCAGTACAGTTCTCTGCATACAAGTTCTCTGCAGTTATCTGCATACAAGAAATGGTATATATATACTTTAAAGCCAATATCAGGCAGGTTTTATTCCTCTTTTTCAAGCTACATCCATTCTTAAGAAATTATTTCCTTCTTGTAAATACTAGCTTGTCTAATCGAGGCCAGTAAAGTTAAAAAGTTTTGTGCCTTTTCCCAGTATCAGAACAGAAATATCCTTGGGAGCTTCAAGAAAACACAACTTTATTCTTGTCTGTGCCCAAATGCACCTGAGATTTATCTGGATGCTAACGGTACCTATTATGTGCTCTAGGAAAGAGACCAGAGCAAGCAAGCTGCTCATTCAGGAAGACATTATCACTACTGGCATTCTGACACCTTTGATAAAAAACGGCAGCAACATCACTATAAAATCTTCCTTAAAATCATCAAGTTCCTATCAGCAGTTAGCAGGAGAAAGCCATAGGCATTCATCTTGCAGGACCTCGCTGGCACTTCTGATTTCCTTTGAGAGGTTTTAATTGAGGTCATCAGGTGCCATGAAATTTAGCATAAATACAGTTTAGAAGAATTCTCTGTTTAAGAATTACTAAGCTAGCAGAATTGACTGGAGCCCTTTCAGCCCTGAGAGACCTTTGGTTCATTCAGAGTCGTAGCAAAGTTAGACACAATAATGTTGCTCTGTAATTGATGGCTAACTCTGCTTCATCCTATATCAGCTCATCAATTAAATATGACTTTTACAATCTTGAGGAAGGCCTGCGTGGCTAGAAACTGTGCTTCTGACAATGCTTTTTCCTGCCACTACCTCTGCAGCTTTAGATTAGCTCCTGAACTTTTTCCATCCCAATTTCCTCAGCTGTTAAACAGGAATAATCACATTTTGTCTGTCCATTTATATAATGCATTGGTTCTGAGTGCACACCACTTACTGCATTAATTTTCAGTGTTTAGAACAAGGAGGAAGCGATGACACATAGGAGAAGTGGTGGGGACAGGACAGGAACAAGCACAGAGTGTGAAATGTAGAGCAATATTCCCTGCTTGGAGGATTTCAAAATGAATAAAATGTGAACAAGAGGCAACTACACTCAGGATTGCAGGACTAAATTGCACTTAGATGATACGTACAGCCCTGGATGATGCTAGCTGCCAGGTGCTGGGTGAAGTGTTCACCTAGAAAACTCAAAACCTTTAATGAGTCCTTTGTGTTTCAAGTCAGCTTCTGGAGCCTGAAAATTGGTTGTGACCTAGATCCCAGAATCACAGAATCATAGACTATCCTGAGCTGGAGTGGACACACAAGCATCCCTCCAGCTCCTGGCCCTGCACAGGACAGCCCTAAAATCTAACTGTTTGCTTAAGCATGTTATTTAAGCACTTCAGGCTGCTGCTATGACCACTTCCCTGGGGAGCCTGTTCCAGTGCTCAACTACCCAACCACCCTCTGGGAGTAGAACTCTTACCCAATATCCAACCTAGATGTAGATGATAACACGGGATGAAAAGCTGATTTGTTGAGGCTGTTTTATTTCTTTATTCTAAAATTGGAAAAATCTTAACCGAAGTGGAAATGCTAATGAAATATTCCCAAAATCATAAGCTACTCCAAAGCATCTTGGTAAACTATAATGTTCTAGCAGTCTAGCAGCAAATACTCTATATACTTGGTTATAAAATTGATTATGCCGCAAATGACTGTGGTGGGGGAATTCCTGTAATCCCTGGGTTCGGAAGGGAGGGAGTGTTTTCCGTTGAAGCTAAGGAACCCTCAACTACAAAAAATATTTTATGCATCAAAAACACCCAACCTTTGTTCCAATATGGAATATTGATAAAGACTACACTATAACCATGACTTTGAAGCATAAATTGAGGAATGAGTGCTTCAAGTCTGTTTTCAATAGGCTAGTTGGTCATCAGCCTGATTTTACCATCTGCCAGGGGAAACATAAAATGAAACCCAGCCTTTGGAATTTTGAATGTGTGGTGTTTCATAAACTCACAGAATGACCTAAATTTCTTCAAGCTCTGATCACTGCCACCTTCCAGTATTCCAGGTTCCAAGCCCTGTCCTGCCTGGCCTTGGACTTCCATGGACGAGGCAGCCACAGCTTCTCTGGGCAACTTCTGCCAGGGTCTCAGATTCAACTCAGTCCATAACTGATTTTGAATGACCCTTAATTCTCAAAATAGAGGGTGTGAAAACAGCAAAGTAAGACTGAAGACGTACTTTCAGCATTACAGCTAAGTAGAAACATCCCAAAACCCATCACTGTGTTTACATCACACTAGCAATTACAGAAGTCACACAGTGAACACATATGTTGAAGCATTGCAGCTACGCACTTCATTTCACTTCAAAAATGCAAAAATGTAATTTTCTTATAATCTAATTCCAGGCTAGAATTAAGTTTCATGTATTTTGCAACTTCCTTCTCATCTCTTTCCCTGAAAACAAAACCCCAAATCATGTGCTGCTGTTTCACTAAACAAACATTTCACACCTTGTGATACAAATAACTCTGTATCTTAACCTACAGCTGAGGTTCGCTGGTTTCCACTATTCGCTGGTTTTCCAGTTCTGAATGCAGCCCTTCTGTGTAAAAAGGTGAATCTCTTACTCAATCAGAAATGATTTTTACAAAAATTATGAAGGTTTTCTTGGCCCGCTGGTAACTCATGCAGGTGTGGATGCTGAGCTTGTATTACACAGGCCTACAAGGCTTGCAGCTTTCCACAGAGCACAATTCTTGATCAATCCTGTAACTAGTCCAGTCTCATACAGTTTTTAACACCTTAATGAAGAATATTACCACAACAGTCCTGTGCTAATCACAGTTGTTGAATTTCATGAAGAATACATCACTTGATTTGTTAAGCCTGTGGTATATGTGCTGAGTAAATTTGTGTATCATATATATTGTATGTCATAACCTAAGAATTGTGCTGCGAGTTCTGATTTCCAGAAATTGCAAAAGGCTACCTCCGACTACCAAGGCCCATTTGCAACTGTAAATGTTCTCAGATAATAGCAGGGCGAAACTAAGATTTGCAACAGAAAGAGCAGGGCTGAGCAGGAGATGGCTCCTTCATCATGGGTGGACCCATCACTTCATGGATGATCAGCACCTGATACGGATCTAGGTGGAGGGAACCCGGAGATTGAATGGATCAGATCCCAATGCCCAGGTCCAGGAACCTAATTCAGACCCCAGACACTGCCAGGAAAATTTGTTTGTTTCAAAACCAAACAGTGGAAGAAAGAAGTACATGAATATGCACACTGGACAAAGACTCACAATAGACTCACCTCTGGGCAGAAAAACTGTATAAAATCTAAACTCTGAAACCCAGTGAGTGTGGATGAGGTGGATCAGCTCCATTGAGGCTGTTCCCGCGTTCACCCAACTTTGATCAATGTTGAGTGCTTTTATTGTCGCTGACTCAGATTGATTTGGAAATGGCAAAATAAAATACTTGATATCGAAGTGACTGTTAATCATTTATAACAAGCCTAATTTAACTTTTCACATGCCTTTCAAATTTCCAAAGTGCAAGGATTCTAGTGTCGGACTGGGTCTGACTTTATTTCATGAAGTCTCATAGTCGAATCTCACAAACTCACCATGGAATGGAATAGAAAACTCTTGCAAATGATGAAAACCCATGTGAATTCCAGATAAATGATTTCTGGCCAGCCGACACAAAAGACTTTCAGTTCAGTGAAAAGCAGAGGAGCTGCTAAACTGTGAGAATCTCCAGATAAAGCTTTGGGAAGCTACAGAGTTCTGGTGCTATGGTGATATGTTTTTCCATAATTTTAGTCCCTCAAATGGTTTGTTCTGTAAACGTCCCCCTTTACCTCCTTGTGTGGTTGGTTTCATCCCAGCTGCATTCCTGTGTGCTGGGGTCACTCACCCCTTGAGTCCATCCATTGTTCCCCCTTCCCACCCCGCCCCCCCCCACCCGCCAATCCTATTCTGTGCTAGTCACTCCCACTTTGGGTTCCAGTTGACCCCCTGCTCTGTGTGTTCACATTGATCACTGTGTTTGTACCCTCCCCTGAAACCCTCTGTTTATAAGGTCTGCAAGGCTGGCCTTGGGGCTCCACCCCAGCCAAGCCTTCGGGCTAAGATTGCTTTTGGTCTCTGAATAAACTGGTGACTTGGAGAGGCACATGGAGTCCATCTCATGATTTCCTACTCTGATCACCTGGTGGGTGCCAAGGACACTCACAAACTCTGGGGGAAATGTCACAGCCCCCTTGTTCACGGCCCTGGACTAAGGCTGGGCTTACAATTCCCACTTTCACCAAGCTGAAGGGAGGTTGTCACACTGCCTGCTCCCTGGCACAAGGATATCTTGACAAGACAAGCTCTGCCTGTGATAACAGCAAGAATCCCCACAGTGAGGAGCTTATTGGCAGCATTAAGTGTGGTCTTAAAACAAGGTGCAAACACAAGGCTCTGCTCTGGAGGTCTCTTTTTAGGTATCACTCTCTTTTCTCTCTGTAGTGTAGTGATTTACAGCCTGGGCAGCACCCTACATGAGGCAGCAGGGGGGGAACAGAGCCAAGACCTCACCCTTCCACTTTGCACCTTTAGAGGAGTGTGAGAGTGATGTGACACTTCTCCTCTCTCTTTCAGGTGGGTGGGTGCAGGTAATCTGTGTAACAACCCAGCCCTTAAACAATGGTTCACCCAGGGGTGTACTGATGAGACACAGAGACTGGTTACAGAAATTCTCTCTCCTGCCATTACATTTTTCTGAGGATATTGCACTGGCACAGTTACTCACATGCAGATCCCCCTGAGTGCACAGGCATTACTCTTTCAATCATAAATTCACTTTGTGTTGTGGCTTTCCCCTAGTGAACTTCTCCTGTCCACTGTAGCATGTTTTTTGAGAATGGCTTTATTTACAGCTGTATTTGTAAAAAAATGAAAGTAGTTTTGCTTAATATCTGGCTCTTAAATTTTTTCACCCTAAAGTTCTGAAAATTTTATTTTACTTTTTTCCATCTCCCTCCTGTGAAATAAGTGAAAATATTCTTTTACCTGAAAAAAAGACAGACAGAAGACACCTGACTTCTGCCAACACCTTATGAAGATATCTGAAATAGGAGTTTTGTGAGTTAAGATCACTATTTTAAAGGTCCAATCTCAAATTAATAGTCAGAAAATGACAAATTACTTTTATTCTTGGAGATTTTTTTAAAATTTCAAAATACTTTTCGTATTACATGGAATTGAAATTTACGTCACAACAGCTTATTTTTTAATATTACTAAGCTGAATTCTCTGCCCACCTTTTTTAATGATAGACGAGAATTTACTCACAGAAAAGCTGATTGAAAACATCTTCAAAACCTCTTATCCACAAAGTTATCAACACTTTAAAAGAAAGAGAAAAATATACATACACTCACAAATATATATTTTTATGTGTGTATGTATACATGAAATGCCCTTAAAAAAGGATATCTCTGCCAGGTTTTACTTCCTTTCTTTCCATTGATATTAGACATACTGAACTGATTAACACCTCTCTTCCATGCAGCCCTAAAAAAACCTCTCAGTTTATATAAACTGCATCCCTCCTTGCCACGGAATTCAGCAGATTCTGAATTTGGGGCCTGGAAATTCACAGGTGCAGACACAGACCTGATGTGGGTGTTCTGCTGCATGCCGGGTCTGAAAGGAAAAAAGAGCCTATCAGTATGGGACCTGTAAATGAAGTTTATTTACCCAGATCCAAGCACTCAGAGAAGCCTTCCTCTGGAATAAATTACAAATTTATATTAAATTGCCATCTATCTGCAAGTTGCCAATAAATAGAACAGAAACATACTATTGCACAGCACAATAAAAATAAATACTATTCAATATGCAATATATAAGAAGAGATAATTACACATACCCCCAAGGCAAGCAGGATTTAGCAAAAAGGCTGTTTGATACTATTCATAGTATTGCTTGGTGGGCTCTTTGTAATGGCCATAAATCCTCTGTTTTCCTGGCAGATGGAAATAAAGCCAAAGTGATACATCAGTTAGCCTCAAAATAAGTCCACTGATATTCAGCAAAAATGTGAGATAACGACCCCAAATTCTATATTCACCAGGGAAATTCAGTGCACTCTGTGCTTAATTTTCAATGCTTAGTTATGTAGTCTTCCTTGTGCTATCTGCAGCCATTGTTAGTCTGACATGATGAATTGCCTCCTCGGATCTCAGCAAGGATAATTATTCTCTGAGCAGCTTGCACAGCCGCCCTCGTCGCACACAGAGAGAATGCAAAAGTCAGGAGAGTTCAGCAAACTAGGAAAAAAAAAAAGACACAAAACTAAAAAAAACAACAACAAAAAACCCCACCCAACAAAAAATTCTGACTGCTTCAGTTCAGCATGTGATTGAAGCCCACTGGAGCAAATAAACCCAGCAGGGTTGGAACTAGGGGATCTTTAAGATCCTTTCCAAGCCAAACCATTTACACATAAAGTGTCTGCTCCTGCCCCCGCCCCTGCTTTATGGCAGCAGTAACAGGATACTTGACTACAGTCTCACCTCCACTTTTCCTGTAAGCATGAATTTGACATTTTAAATCCTTCGTGTCAGAGGCTGAGAACATGATCACCTTACAGACTAGTTGAAGGGCTAGGTCGTCTCTGCTCCCCAAAGCAGAGATGGCATTTTGAAATAAGATTTGTGTCCTGACTGCATTATAACATACCCAGGAACACTTGTACATAACACTATACACTTGTATTTTGCAAGTCTAGTAAATTCTTTCATCAACATTCGAACAAGTGTCTAAAACCTGTTGCTTCAATAAACTGCAGTATTTGTGAATCTGTGTTCATGGAAGTTCCTATTGAAATTGGCCAGACTTAGGCTGTCAGATTGGTAAACTGTATTAATTGGGAATTTATGATCGTGAATGTGACCAGAATAACAGTGTATGCTACGCTATTGCTGCATCTAGGATTTATTGCACATAACCAGACCTAAAGTACAGAATTAGGTGTGATCAGAAATTAAACCCAGCCAAATCCAATCCTTCTAATCTCTGAGAATGAGCTGGAAAGCAAAGGGGCTTATTTTTTTCCCAAATTACTATGCTCTTAACACAACATCTCATCAGTGTATGTGGTGGCTGCAGTAAAAGGTGGAAATCTCACTCTCTGGGCACCTTCTTGTCAGGTGAAATGAGTACCCTTCCTCAGCCAAGCCGTCTGAGGGGCAGTGCTGATGTCCACAGCATGGAGGAGATGAACTTGAAGCCTGCATGAGAGAAGGAGTGAAAAGGAGGAAAGCCAGCAAGGGCAGGGAGAGATAACACCACTGTTATCGATTTTTTTTTTGTGTGAAAACAGTTCAGATATTGTGATAGGATGGTAATGTAAAGAAAACCTACACAGATGAGCAGGCAGATACATTAGAACAGATTGATTTTTCACTTTTATTTTCCTTAAATATATTGGTGGGCTTTAAGCCATCAAAAAAAACACCTAGAAACTCTCCGGTTAGGCACCTTCTGAATTTCTGAGCACTGTGCCAAGTGTCCCCCCTCACCTGACCCTTCATTAATAGCTGTACTACAGTTCACCGAGGACCTCAGACAGTGGAATTGGCCCAATTTACAAAATACAATTTTACCCCTGATAAGAAGCTCAGCCTAAGAACTTATATATATACATGATATGGGCAACAGAAAAGTGTAGGAGTAATGACAGATCTTATCTCCATCACCAGGGTGTCTTAGTTTAGGGCAAAATTTGGGAGAAAACCTCCAAATGGTGTTCCTCTGGAAAGCAAATCCAAACAGCCCCT